>WTXD01000022.1:0-439449 GCA_022496205.1 Gloeopeniophorella convolvens | reverse complement strand
TGCGTCCATGTGCTGTTCTTTACGTACCCAAACGGTATGTTCTTGTCAGAGATGACCATCCAGAGCCTCACACTTACATGGCCATTATCCTAGTAATCAGCATTTGATTGCGTCACCCTTCCCAACATCGTTTAGCTATGTATCCCCTCAGGATCCTCCGGAGAGGTTGCTTGCAGACTCTCATTTCGTAGAGATGTTCGGATGTAAGGACCGTGTCTGCAGATATATCGGTGCTAACATCACGTGCCGTCACCTCAAAAGGGACGGGATCAGCCGACTTCTCCTCTCTACTCAGTATCCACCCAGGTACGACCGCATCATTTACCTCCTTGAAGCAGCCGTCAATGCTCACACCGAGCACCTCCAGCTCTGGATTCCCGTGAGTGGCTTGGTGGTGAACAGAAAATCACGGACTACTGCACTCGCTCGCTCTCACTGGGGGGAAGCGGCTCTCTGAGCTACTCGGGACGCCTCTGCTAGATCCTACGGGCGAGCTCACGTTGAATATGGTCAACGTCGGCCTTCCACTTGCACCAAGCATTCCAGATAATCTTGTCACCCATGAAGCCTTGCTGCGTAATCTGCTGGAAGGATGGCACGTCTCAGCTGCGGTGTATCTCCATAACGGCAGATGGTGGGTAAGAGCGAGCGCACAGGTCTGGAATGAGGTGAGTGCACCCCATCACGCTGTAAGTTGGCTGTCGCCCATATCGTTATGATACAGATCTCCGACTTCGAATACCTCGCAAAGGCTCTTAAAGACTCGTGCGAGAAGTTGGAGCTGAAATAGCGTAGGAAGGGCTTGGTGAAGCTCTGATGAAATCTTGTTTTGGAATAGAAGGGGGAGCAACTCGTGTATCTCTTGATACTTGGATCTGTTTCGTGGATATTCAACAGGCACAATATGCATAACTACCCTTTTCCTTCAAAGGAACACCAGGACAGCCTCGCTACCTGCAATGTCGACCTTGCCTTGGCTCGTCTTTTCGATCACCTCTGAACCCTGTGCAATTCCACTGGCATAGCTCTGCCCTGCCCATGTTGCAGCCGTCGAATCGGTAGAGTCCATCCGGGAGCTGTCAGCCTCTTCACATTGGCGCCAGAACCAACGCCCAAACTAGAGAGGTCGACAGTCACAGCGACCGCATCTGCGTCTGCAGGGGCGGTTGTCACGTTTCGGTGGGCCATGTTGATCAGCGCCAGGCGCGTAAGAAGCCCAGAGTCCCAGATGGCATAGACTGCGAGGTCAGGGTTGGCAGGCAATGCCACGGGCGCGAGCTGCGATACACCGGAAGATCCGACCGCCTCCGCGATGAACAGGTAGGCGACGTATGATGGGGATGCGCGGGCGGTGCCGTAACGGTCGGTCGGGATAGGGTACCAGAGATCGTACTGGCAGGGGTTCAGCGCGGCACTAAGGCCTTTTGATAGGTTGGCTCACCCAAGAGAAGCCCGGACTTGGTATTCATGAGGAGGTTCATTGATCAATTGCCGGAAGGTGGGTGAGGGCCGAAGGACACTTACGTGTTGGCCTGATTTCCACTCTGCAAGACCAGCGTTCCCCCTTGATGCAGATACATCCGCGAGATGTTGACCGAAGCGCCATACAGCACCGCTACGACACGTCATACAGTTCAGCACGCGCGTCTACGAGTGGTGGACAGATGTAAAGTGAACTCACTGTCAGCTAACCATAGGGCCTGCCCGAACGTATTGGTGACGTTCTCCTTTCCGGAGCATGAAACCGAGTTGTATTCACCAACGACGAACTCTTTTCCTCGCTCACGAGCGGCTGCGATCTGGGGCTTCCATAGGTCGACATAGGTCTGGAAGTACTGTTCAGTAAGGACCAGCGGGAAGTGTGCTGTGGTGCGTACCGTGATGTTGGTGTGATTTACAAGGTGCGCAAGTGTTGCAATAGAGTTCCTCGTTGGGTCGCACGTAGAATACTGATACCTGCAAAAAAGGTGTGCGTGAGAGTGTGCATTGTCCCCGAATGTAGACCGCACATATGCTGGTTGAACAGCTTGATTACACCCGTAGTGTCAATTCCTTCGTTTATGATATCGATAGTAGTCATGGCGGCATTTGGGAGAGGGTCGTCTGCGAAGCTGCCAGCCTGGAAGATATGCACAGGTAAAGAAAGGTTGTGCGATAGCACAGAGGTCCACCCCAGAAATTGGGCAGTGTAGTCGGAAGACGCCCAGCCTGAAGGGCGACTTCCTCCTGCGTAGTGGTCCGCTTCGTTCCCCACTGGCAGGAGAGCTGAGCAAGTGCAGCATCACTATGCCCCCAGAGACTTACGCTCTAGAGCTCGGATTCTGTCCCAACCGATGTACTGAATGCCTGCAGCCAGCTCGTCTCTTGCGATGGAGATGGTGTTGTTACCCATGTTTAGATCGACAACAAATTTCGACGAATTTGGGAAGACATTCAAGGATTCGTACAGAGCCGGTCCACTGAGGCGGATGGAGTTGAATGCAAGCGGTAGCGAAGCAGATCACCGCTCACAATGTAGAACGATAGATGCCTCCAGCCTAGAAAGGTTTGAATACAGTAAAAGCACTTTACGCATAACTCACAGAGCTCTCACTCAATACGAGGGCGGGCGCATTGGGGGAGAATATGGAGCTGTCTCTGTGGAGCCGCGTAGAGCTAGTTAGCACACCAGCTTGCATGCTGTGTGATGACATACATTGTGATCCCTCCAGGTCGAACGTCTGGGCCCTTTCCTGTCCTTTCCTCGATCCGTTGCATGAGCTCCCCGGTAAGCGCATTCGGATTCGAGTTGTTCCCTCCGAACGCAGTCAAGAAAGCCAGTTCGATGGACAGTGACGCAAGGCTCTGGTCTAGGACTTGAGATGCATGGGAAGGTGCGCGCGATATACTAGGAAGAACAATGGACTGAGACGCCAGGCATGTGCCTGCCAATTCAATTGCGAGAAAGGCGAAGGCAAAAATGGGCGTCATGATGTAACCCGACGCGAAGGGGGTAGAGAAGGACTGCTTCCCTAAGCTCTGAGATGGGGTGACGCTAGTGCCAGGCCGCCAGCTCAGTGTCCATAGTCTAGAGCAGCTATGTCGGTTTATATATGTCGTAGCATTGCTTCCGCATCGTGCGGAGACATGGCTCATGACCGAGAAGCATGATGTAGTTCAAGAACAAGCCTATTGGATTTTGGGCAACTCATGATGCATGTCCCGGCCCCAGCGGTCCGCCGATTTGTCGCAAACGTCCAATTCGGCGATGGCCTGGTCGTCGACTCACGTCTTTTCCTCTTCATCTATAGCTAGTGCAGTACCGGAAAGTGAGCGTACCTGAGACTAGGCTCCCTCCTGGACATGGCGGAATCTTGCGGGAATCCGGCTGCTGAAGCAGGAGAGGCTTTGATGCCCAGTGTGTCCCCGTCTGCCCTTCCTTCGCACTTTCGGCGGCTGAAGGATCCTACTTCTCCAGGAAAACGCAGGTTCGACAGATCTAGAACCTGTGTCAAATGCAAGGCCCAGCAAGGTAACCTCGTCATCCGCCACTCGGTCTACTGCCGGCAGGCCACGTCTCCCACTTCGAGACATCCATTATTGCTGAAAAAATCTATTGTGCAGGGACTGCTTTACACCACTTGTAACCACTAAGTTCCGCCAGGCCCTTGAACCTCATCTCAATCATACATCGGCAGGACCGAGGCGAGGCGCGCTCAAGCCGTCTGGCAATCTACTTGTAGCATTTTCAGGCGGCCTTGGATCCACCGTTCTCCTCGATCTTGTTCACCAGGTGTACTGCTCTAAGGTCGGAAGCATCGAGCTCAAGGGGGGTAAGGAACATCCTCGGAAGAACAGAATCTGGAGGAAGATTTACGTCTGCTATGTGGAGACGTCTGATGTGCTCCCCGAGGTGAGTCGGCATTTGTGCTTTCTGGCTGCTCCTCATCTGCTCTAGGCGAGCGACCGAACCCAGCGAATACGCGAGGCGGTTGAGGAATACGGAGAGTTCGAATTTGTTCCAGTGCGTGTCCAAGACGCGTTTGACAGGAGCTGGTGGGAGCGCGTCAGCGGTGGCTCTGTCCCAAATCCCTCAGAACTATCCGTAGACCTGAGCAACGAAGGTTTGTATGTATTCTCACGCGGAGTGCGACCTAATGTGTATACCTCCAATACAGAATTGTTCAGATTATCAGATACGGAGGCGCATCCTGACCCACTCTCAGCACTGCAAGCTTACCTTCACAAGCTGCCCACTCCTACTGCTGTCCAATCCACCATATCTATCTTGACACGCGTCCTGCTACTATACACCGCATATTCCATTGGCGCTTCTCATCTAGTCTTTGGCACCTCTCTGACTTCGCTGTCAATATCGCTCATCTCCTCAATATCGCAAGGCGGCGGCTTCGTTGTCCCCCAATCGATACAGGAAGAGTGGGTGCCATCATCCGTTGAGACATCACAGAAAAGTACATCTTGGAGAGGAGAGGTCCGCTTAATTCGGCCACTGAGAGAGGTCGGGATGAAGGAGTGCACTGCGTGGGCGTGGTGGCATCGACTTGTAGTCGTCGGGAAGCAAAAGGTCCCTGCGGCGAGGCAGACCATCGGCGATTTGACGAAAGGTCCGTGCGTGCATGCCCTCGCACTTCCCCAACCTCATATCAGTCGCAGACTTCATCATTGGACTCGAAAGGGACTATCCGTCGACGGTGTCTACAATCGCCAAGACTGTCGGTAAACTTGCGCCTAAGGGAGATGCCGGAGGACGATGTATCATCTGTGAACTGTGGGTTTTCACTTTGGTGTGGTCTCCGACATATTCCGACGATCCTCCAGGCCTACGCAGCGCTCTGTCCAACAGTGGAAGGCCCGAATATCAGTACGGTCATTCAACGAAGAAGACCCATCAGCAACCACCACCGCTGCGCCATCCCTAACGCCTTGGCTATGTTACTCATGTCACACCACGCTCACTAGCAAGAGCAGCCGAAGCAACACTTCGTCAAATCCGGGATCCTCGGCGGCAGCGTCGGCAGTGATGTTCCCGACGTGGGCTGCTATGCATTTTGCGATCGGATCGAGCAACCCCCAGGCAACTGACCCGCATATCTCAACAGCAGATGAAGTTTGGGGGACGAGAAAACTGGATTCCAACGGCATGAAATCCTTGGTCGAAGAGTTCTTAGTGGACGACTGATTCACATATTCAGGTGGGGACTCCGATATGTCTGGCGTGCTTGAGCCTAGGCCGAGTGTAGAGTATTCTAGGGGTTTTGCAATAAGCACTTGGCCACTGCCGCCACAGCTCATGCAGTAATAGCAGCTTCTGGATAGACTCCCTGTGCGATACGATGGCATACAGGGTAGCAGTAGCAATGCTGCCCGTCGACCTGCCAGATCTAGAATCTATCAGCACAAGCGCTTCTGTGCTTTACATATCCCGTAAATATAATACTTATGCCCGTAATTGTATGCCCGTTCGAAGTTACGCATCGGTGCTTCAATTCGGCTCGGTGTCTATCTTCAGACTTCGGGTGATTCCAACGGGTTTACTTACCGCCATTGCTTGCTGTTGCCCATCCGGAACAGTTGCTCCATTAATATCAAGGTCCGACGTATTTAGCCCGCGGAAGCAGACTTACAGCAGCTTATCGTCCCTACCCTCCAAGCTCTCACCATGAAGCCTTCACTCTCTTGGACGGCTGCTGTTGCGTTGCTGGTATGTCTGCGTGGTCAGTCTTTATACTCACTCTCAACCTTTGACACGACTCAGGGTTTCATATACTGGCGGAACGGCCACATCATCCGGAACGTCGTCATACCAACGCCTGGCCTCCCTAGAGGATACTATGCAGAAGGACCACACGATGAACGCTGCAAAATCGTCCGAGATGAACCATCGAACGATATGAAGTTCTGCGAGGACGCCGTGTTCTGGGAGCGGCACGACGACAGCGGCGCCGTGCGCGACAAAGTCCTACTGCTCAGCTGTGACCCCGGCCGCAAGGGCTGGAACACGGTCATGGGCCCGCTGCGCGACCCGGCGCCGCGGGGTGCGCTCTGGTTGTACGACATCAGCGCGACCGGCGCACGCCCGCAGCGCGTAACGCTCGACGGCTTCCCGGCTGCGCACGACTTCCACCCGCTCGGGCTCGACGTCTGGCCCGCGCAGCCGGGCGCGCACGCGTCGAGCCTCTTTGTCGTCAACCACGCACGCAACGCGAGCACAATCGAGGAGTTCGCGCTTGGCTGGGCGGAGCCGACGCGCGCGCGCTGGGTGCGCACGCTCGCGGGCCCGGAGCTTGTCGCGCCCAACGCACTCGCGCTCACCGGGCCCGCGTCATTCTACCTCACGCACGACCACCGCTTCACGAGGCGCCTCCCTGGCGTGCTCGGCAAGACGTTGCCGATCACCGAGTCGCTTCTTGCGCTGCCGCTCGGCTGGGCGGTGCACGTCGACGCGAGCGACAGCACGCAGGGCACACATACGACGACGGTCGTGCCGCGCGTGCCATTCCCGAATGGCGTCGCGGTCTCGCCGGACGGGGCGCAGCTCGCGCTCGCGTCGACAACGCTATGCGAGGTGCAGCTGTACGCGCGCGACCGCGTGACGCAAGCGCTTACCCTGCACGCTCGCGTCCCGACGCCGTTCACGCCGGATAACCTCGGGTTCGACGCGCGCGGCGCGCTGATCGTTGCGGGTCATCCACACTTCCCCGCGCTCGTGGCGGTCGCCGCGGACAAGCCGGGAGTACGCTCGCCAAGCTGGGTAGTCGAGATTTCGCCGCGGAACGCTAGCGCAAGCGCCGGGTCGGAGTCCGGAGAGGGGCACCCCGCGGGGGAGGATGATGTGTGGGACGCGGACGCCCCGGTGCCTGCCTCGCGCAAGGTGCCGCAGGCGCCCGGTTACGAACTGCGTACGTTGTACCAGAGTGATGGCAGTGCGTTCTCCTCGTCGTCGACGGCGTTGCGAGATGCGGAGACAGGGGTTTTGTACATGACCGGGCTGTACGAAGAGGGCGTGATGGTCTGTACACCGTAGTCGTTAAGGTTTTTGCTACCTGCGTTGGGGACTAGCCCATTAAATGACCATATCGATATCTCAGACCTGGAGATGCAAGCCAAATTGCTATGTGTCTACTTCATCCACGTTCTGTTTGCTCCGCGTGCTAATTTCTTTATGACACGACAGTAAATACACAGGGAAAAAAAGCTAGGTGTAAATAGAGAAAAGTATATGACAAACGCCGCCGACCCTAGAAGGGCCCGTCCTGGGAACTACTACAGAAAAACACACAATAGAAGAAAACGTTAGGAGACAGGACGTCGGCAGCCTTTGCTCCAAACGCCATGGATGTAACCCGTATGCCTACCTGAACCTAGCCGTGAAGAACAGCGAGAGCGGACAAAATAATGTAGAGGGGGCCGGTCGTAACGGTGATGGAAGGATCAGAACCACGGGTTCGGGAGGTACGTCCTGCACAGGTGTGAGCAGCTGTGAATAATTTGAATTCAGAATCCACTTACATGGCGCTATACGCAGCCGCGAATGCAGCGATGCCCCACGCCAGTGACCTCCGTTCCGGCGTCATCTCTGGCAGGCGGGCGGCAACGCGCCTGTTCGTGGCAATCCTGCGCTCCTCCGTCTCTGGCTCCTTGAAGTCGAACTCCAGAGGCTTGTTCTCCTCGTCCCGTTCGCGCTTCTTCTCCGGCTCTACCGTCGCATCATCTTCATCTCCCTCTACCTGCTCCACCAACTTGGCCTCGCGCTGCGCCTTGAACGCCTCAATCATCTCCTTTTGCTCCCGAATGTCCTCGTTGACATCCGGCCCTGGCACCTCTGCGACGTCGTCTTCGACCGCCGTCTCGTCTGAGCCCGCGGGAGGGGCCACCTCGAGGCGCCGCACCTTGAGCGGAGACCGGGCTGTTTTCGGCGATTTCGGAGAGCCGGCGCTTTTTTGGCTGACAAGTTTGGGCGTGGGTGAGGGTGCGGGACTTGTTGGGCGCTGAGATCGTCGGGTCGCGATTGGGCTGATAGGCGACTTTGTTGGCGACGCCACGGCTGAAGGAGACTTGGTGGGAGCGGGAGACGCCTCACGTCGGCGTTTCGGCGGGTTAGGGGTGGTCATGGACGGCGAAGGCGTTGGTAGTTGTTTGGGCGCAGGCGAGCCCTTGTCAGGCGTCTGCTGCTGTGCGCGCGATGACTTGCGATATTCGGTGTTCGGGTCTGGCTGCGCGTCGGTGAGGGGAGCTATGATTTTGCCAAGCGAGTACTCGTCGGCGATGGTGATCGCGACCTCGGCGGACACCCATGTGCCAGCAAAACGTGCCTTCCCAGCACGATTGCCCGATGGGCTGTCATAGTTGGCCTTCACCCAGTTGGCCTCAGCCCTCTCCGACTCATCACTGGCAGTTGGAAATGCGGCACGGAACATGGTGGTGAGACTGATCGCGCCTGTGTCCAGGCGACGCAGGATGAAAGCGTGACCCGAGGGCTGTGGGGGTCAGGGCAATGAGAGGGGGTTAAGCGGACACATGTTGAATTGACGCACCGTCGGAACCTTCATGCGTGCAACCTGAAACGGTTCATAAATTGAGAATTAGGCTATAGAACGAGTATGTGATCGGGCGTACAATGGTTGACTGTCCCTCGCGAATGATCTCCTGGAATTTCACAGCAGGCAGGTTGGCAGAATCCACTGTTGATGAGGTGAGTCGCGAAACGGACACAAATGAATGTTGGAATTACTGACAGGTCTTGATGTGGGGATTGAGGTGGTCGACGGGGAGGGAAGGGCGGGGAGAACCCGCGAGGGGTGCAGAATACTGTGTCTGGGGCGGCATGACGGGGGTAGGAGAGGAGGACAAGAGGCGTGGAGGGGGGCCGTGACCGGGACAAACCACTGACGCCGGTCTGTCGCGTGTTTCGCTCGACGAGCCCACCATTTTTAAGCTCCGCCTCAATCCCATAATCAACACCAGCAACTGACACACCAGTCACCTCTTCTGACGCGCTTCTTTGTTCCTTCGTCGTACAACACACACACACACACACACGTTTACAACAGCTGCGGCCGTGCCACAAGGCTCTCTACAAGCTCTTTGTACCCCAGCCACCACGCGTGCTTTCCTCGTCGGTTCTTCATGTCAGCATGCTCAACCATCTCCTGCACCGGCACCCATTGGATCGCCGAGCTCTGGATCGTGATCACCGCTGCTGTCTCGGGGCCAGCCTGTCGTGACTTAAACTTCTTCCCTCTCAGCTGTTCGTGGTGCTTCTCGATAAATGCCATGCTCTTCAGCGCCAACCGAACTGCATATGCACGGTCTAAGGGTGAAGGGACACCACCCTGCAGCGTGTGACCGAGCGAAGCTGACCGCGCATCGAACAGTGTGCCGCCCTCTTCTTTGAAAATTTTGTTGATAACCTCGGTCGTGTAAATGTCGGACGCTTTCTCGTTCCTGTTGAAAATGAGACACGTGTATCACGGTGCACGTGACGGCACCTACCTGAGAACGACGCGTCCCTCGCTCTTGCCTTTGGCATCCAGACCGTACCGCATCCTGAGGAATTTCACGTCCTCGCGCAGAATGTCAAGGTTGATCCCCACCTCCGGCGTGTACACGAGACTCGCGCCGACCTGCTTTTGGTTGGAGCCTAAGAACCCCGAATCAAGACTGGGACTCACTGCAAGGGCTCCCATTGTCGCAATGTAACCACACATGCCACCCTGCGTCTCTACAACGAATACTCGATTGCGGCTTGCGGACGCGCTCTGCTTGATTGCGTCGCATGCATCTACGAGGGCGTTCAAACTGGTATCGCTTCCAAGGCTGAACTCGGTCATCGGCACGTTGTTCGAGATTGTCGCTGGTATATGGACGATGGGAATATGGAAGGCCGGATAGTGCTTCCGCCCAGCTTCAAGGATCTGCAGTGAGCTGAACGTCTCGAAGCCACCGATCATGAGCAGGGCTTGGATGTGGTGCTCCTGGAATTTTGACGCCACTGCGCCAAGGTCGAGGTCTGGCAGCGTCCGGTTCGTGCCGAGCTCGGACCCTCCGCGTACCATCCAGTTGTCGACGCCGAGCCAGGATAGCTCGTAGATGCTGTCGTCGAGCAAGCCCTTGAAGCCGTTCGAGATGGCCAGGGGCGTATGGCCCTGACGAATGCAGTAGCGCACCGCCGCGCGTGTCGCGGCATTCATGCCACCTGCAGGCGCACCCATGCTGGGGGACAAATTAATCATCTGTATCTCTTTGATGAGCGGCGAGTCTTACTGCATGATGCCCACTCGTATCCTCTGTTGACAAATACCATCAGCGACGACGCTTCAGCTTATGGCGCATTTGCCTTGCCTTTTCGGGGGGAAGGAGCGCTTCCTTCTCTAATGTCGATGTAGCAATGAAACCTTCTAAGCTTTCGCGGAACTCGGGATCGCGCAACGACATTGCCCTGTCAAAGTCCCGGGACTTGATTGCCTCGGCCACGGATTGCGTCTATCCGGTGTTCAACCCCCGTTCGAACGATGCAGGCATAATTCAACCGTACCATCGCGACTGCCTCCATCAGCGGCACACGGTGCACGCGGTTCTCGCGCATGCCAATCATGTATGATGGTGTATCTGGTGTCGCCTCAAGCAGGGCGTCGACCGCATCCAGACCTTGGAGTGTTGGCTGGGTAAGGTGAGTTGTGGTCGAGGTGAGTATGAAGTCATGCTGACCCAGATACGATCCCAAGCACACGGCCGGCCACCTCGCTGAACGTGGCCAAGAGTTGTAACACGCGTGTCAAGGCCAAGGCGGTCGGTCAGGACGTCTTTGACATAGTCTGCACGGATGGGCTTAAGGTTGGCATCATGTGCGCCCTCGGCGACGATCACGATAGTCTTGCGCTTGCCATTCTCGCGATGCTGTACCGGGTGTCAGTGAGACGCTTCGGCTACATCGCCACAAATAAGCATACACGTTGTATGACCTCGCACATCTCATTCTCCCAAGGATCGGCTGCGGGCGGGCGCTCAGGAATGAAGATGAAGTCTGCACCCGAGCTTGGAGTCGAAGTCAGCGCATACATCCATGGATAGACGCCAGCGTTCAGGCACTTACCTCACTCCAGCCATCAGTGAGAGCCATCCACAGTGCCGCCCCATAACCTCGAGCACGAAGGCGCGCGAGTGCGAAATAGCGGTGGAGTGGATGTTGTCAACAGCCTCGCAAATTCTATGCAGCGCAGTAGGCGCGCCGATGGTAAGATCGGTCAGGGACATATCATTATCGATAGAGCCGACCAGCCCGACGATCTTAAGATGCCCATGACGCGCGACCTGCTCATCCGTGATGCGGTCTGTGAGCGCCAAAGAACGTGAGCAATGAACGTGCGTGAGTGCGTTGGGGCGTTGGGGGCTGACGTACCCTGCGAGCGCAGCGTCTGCACGAGCGTCGGCCACTCGGCCCTGAACACGTCCGCGCCAGTGAGCGAGCCGTCGCCGCCACACACGGCAAGTGCATCGATGCCCTCCTTGATCAGGTTGTATGCGGCAGTAAGGCGGCCCTCGGGCGTCCTGAATGCCTGAGAGCGCGCGGTACCGATGAGCGTGCCGCCCTGCGCGTGCCCACGCGCGGTCAGTACTGGTTTTGCGTGCCGCAGATCATCGCGCGCGTACCTCCGCAAACCAACCACGCACATCGTCCCAACCTACGCGCACAATGTAGCGTCCCTTGAGCGTGCGCCCGCCCGGGTGATCGCCCGTGCCATCGCGCAGGAGCGCGCCGTCGCCGAAGCGCAGGTTCTGGATGAACGACGGCTCGCGGAGCGTCACGTCGAGCGTCGTCTCGAGACTTGGCGAGTTAGGTGCATCCGCCTCCGAGTTACCGCGGACGAGCCCCTCGTAGCCCTCGCGCACGATCCACGTCTCGCATCCTCTGCAGATCGCATTAGTGCATGCTCCGGGACGCGCCGGGCGGGGAGCGGGAGAGAACAGGGGGCGCACTTGAGTATACCGGCTTTGACGACGGCGCGCACGACAGCGTTCATGCCGGCGCTGTCGCCGCCGGAGGTTAGCACAGCGATCTTCATGGTAGAGTCTGATGGCCAATGCGCCGCTGCGTTACGACGTTTTTATAGGTCGGAGGCAGACTGGCGTTGGGGTCGGGAATTATGTGTAGGAGCCGAGGAAAAGGGTGGGGGACCCGATAAGATATACAGGAGATAAGTGGCGGTGCCGCAATCTCAAACGAGTGTCTCGGCCGCGGGCGCGTCGCCTCCAGGCCCGCTCCCGCCCACCGCGTCCCAAGCTCGCTACAACTCCGAATCTCGACCAACGCGTCCACTTCGCGTCTTGACCCGACCATGGTCCATCTGAGGCTCAACGAAAACGAGGCTAACCCGAACCCACACGTCAACTTCATTGCCGCTCTCCCAATGCGTGATCCGCGCGACCAGGAGCAGGCGCGTCAGCTGCTCCGCGCGTTAGCAGCACAGGTCAGGCCGGTTATGAAGTCCCACGGGTTCGTTGTGAATAGTCTGGAAGAGGTGCGTCGCGTTGCAGTCCTGGGGGATGCGACTCTGAGCAGCTTCAGTATGAGCACAACAACGTGTTTGCCGGGAGGAACTGGAACAACGGGGAGACTGTGGGTGCGCACTCTCCCGATACCTAAATTTCCTGCCGTTGGAGCTCCACACAGAACTCGTCCTTCGGCGGCGGGATGGCTCATTTGTCTCAACGTCATGGCTAATGGGGACGCTGTGCCATGAGGTACATCCAACCCCACTTTGCGCGTCTCCTCATAGTATTGACAACAGATAGCTTGCCCACATAAAGGTAATTGGCCCCTTGCATCCTGAACCATCAACAATAAACCCACAAGTGTGCGCGCGCAGCACATGAACCACGGTTCTGACTTCCAGGCCCTTTGGAGTCAGCTCCGAAGAGAAGTTGTGGCCCTGCAGGCGAAAGGCTACTACGGGGATGGTGATAATAATTGGACAGAGACACGCGCAAACCGGTGCTAACCACAATTCTCCAGGGATGTGGTCCTCGGGAACGAGGCTGGCGGACTCTGCGACCGTGTCGGGCAATATGCCTACCGAAGACGACCTCCCCGAATACATGGTAAGACGCGTCCTGCCATCAATTGTCCTGTGCACTCACATTCTCACGCAGTGCGGTGGTGCGCAAAGTCGTGCTCGCCCGTCTGGGCGCAGGAGACGCCGGCAGCCTATCGCCGGACCTTCCACGCACACCGGTGCGCAGACAGTAAAACGACGGAAGGCAGGTTCCCGCGTGACTGCTGCTGGTGCCTTCGTTGGAGACGGCCTGGCCCTGAACGTGAACGCCGACGACACCGAGAAGACCGCGGGAGCTGGTTTCCGAAGGAAGGCCGGCAGGTGAACGACTCGCTCGTCACGCCACCTTCCCCCAGTCTGATAAGCGTGCAGTAAACGGGCCCGCGAGGAGCGCGCATTAGCTGCAGAGAGGCGTTTACGTGCCTTACAAGGAGGAGGTGAGCGGATCCCTAAAATGCCACGCGACTTAATCGAGAGCTGTCATTTAGTCTCCCGCGGGGTATCAGCCCTGGAGCATGACGACGTCGATAGCGACTCTGAAACGGTAGAGGAGTTACGTGAGACTGACCAAGAGCGGCGTCAGACAATGTTGGATTCCATGGATGCGTCCGACGTCGATCGGTTGAAGACAAGAACAACGCTGGCAGACTTTTGGGGCAGTTTCATCTTACCCAAACGCTCTGCGAGCGAGCTGGGCGATGAACCCGAGGACGCGAGGACTAAAGACACTGGGACATCTCGCGCGTCACCGCAGGGGTCTGACAGCAACACGCGGACGCACACGCCATCATCAACAGCATATGGCAAACATCACTTGAAACCCGAAACGCCTGGCCTTGGGCTCAAGAACCTTGTACAAGACGAGATTCGGTTAAGGAAGCGGGAATCGCTGGGCCTCACAGCATCCAAGCCTAACAGGACCCTCGGTGCGACACCCTCGGATTCTTTACAGAGCTCAAAAGCCGATAGCATGTCGCACCCGTCTCACATGGGACCGGAGAGCTGCAAATGGCCGTGTCTCGTGTGCACGCTGTGAGTTGATTGCCATTCAGCAGTGGTTGAAATTCAAATGGCCGTTGCATGCAGGGACAATGAACCCAATCATCTCGCATGCTCCGCTTGTGCCACCCCTCGTGGTGATACACATTGGCAGGGCACCATGCATTGACGCCGTTCTTGCGAATGGGGCCGCACCTCTGGACACCGTCTTCCGACCTGGGATATCATATCGGGTCACGGTTCTTTATACATACAGCACTCGGGTTCATTCAGACACCAATTGTAGTTAAGACCTCTCGAGTCATTGTACCACTTGTACCACCTGTTTCGCCGCGTGGTAGCGGCGACCTAGAGTCTCCAGCACCTACATGCCCACCATGAGATGTCGGAAACAGAGCGAAAGGAGACACGCCTCACAATATCTCGTAACCCTCACTCACTGAATGCTCCCGGAGCCCAAACGCAACATTAGCGCCACCCTGATAAGATATGAATACATCATCCGCCAGCCACATGCGACTGCAGCACAGCCGGGCGTACGCACCAGATGCGTGCCTGTCTTCCCGGGCACTTTCACGCCGTTGACCCAAACTGCAGCATGGTACAGCTTCGCGCCGTTGCTCTCGTACCCACCCTCGATCGGCCGGCGGCCAGCTGGCACCTGCCCATGCGCCGCGGGCACCCACTCCATCTGCTCAGGCACGAATGGCAGCAGATCATAGCGCCCACTATGCTCGAGCTCGCCGCCGCCCCACGGGACGCGGCATGGCGTCGGCGCGAGGTGCGGCGCGACCTTGCACGGGTGCACCTGGCCGTCCATGAGGGCCGAACCGACGAACACGGGCGAGCGCCCGTCTGAGTCCGTGAACGGCGCGGCGCGGGCCTGGTCGAGCCGCGGGAACTGCCCGTGCGTGCTGAGTGGGATGCGGTAGCCCGATGGCGGGGGTGGCGGGTGCTGCTGTTTCTGCTGCTCCTGGAATCCGCGCTCCTGTGCAGGCGGCGCGTAGCCTGGGGGCGGATCGTGGTGCTGTGGCTCGGGGAAATGCGCCTGCGCGCCCGCTGGATCGCTCTTCTCGCTGGTCTGGGGCTGCGGGAACTGGGGCCCTCCAGCGGGTAATTGATCGCTGCTTGAAGAGGAGTCGACGCTGCGGCGGCGCTGGATTGTGGGCTGTGGTTCCATGATGATGATAGCAGGGACAAAAGCCTCGTGGATACAACGAGTTGGTCGCGCAGATAATCCTAGGATAGTTGTCCTTGGGTGAGGTCAATGAGCAGAAACGGTAGGGTTGGCACGACGAAACGGCACTTGCCTTGACTGAGTCCGGATCCGGAGTGGCGGCTGGATGCGGCAGTGGGCCAAGTCGCAGGTGGCTTACGAGTGCTGGTGGCCTCGGAGATCTGATCCAGAACCTACAGTGACCTTGAATAGTTGGAGCGGCGCATCGCGCGCTGGGCCGCAGCGAGGCCTCGCAGGGCCTCGCTCTTCCTTCCGTGATCCATGACGCTTCTCCATCTGGAACGGAGCACGGCCCTGGACTTCATGAGAATGAGAACCATTATGCAATTAATTTCCGCTAAACATGGACAAGCAAGACACCACACTTTTCGAGGAGAACGTTCCCATAATCGAGAGCAATACTATTGGCAACTGTAGGACAATTACACATGGACCAATTCATCAATACTTTCGAGCGGCTCATTTCTTTTTCTGCTTCGTGGCCCGAGCAACCGGCGGTGGTGGCGGCGGCATTTCCATTGTCTCCCACTCAGTAGAATCAGGGGGCGGGAGGTCCAATGCAATCTGACGGGTCGAACGCAGAGGGGGCGGACTGGGATGTGGGGCTGCCTTCGACACAGCGGGACTCGGCGAGGCGGGTGGCGACACAGGGGGAGCGAACCGCCGCACGGACGGTTCATCTTCCACCGCGAGTCTGGCCATCGAACTAGAATCGAACTATCGCGAATTAAGCCGTGAAATAGAGAAATGGGGGAACTGAGCGAGTTTACCGGATTTCCGACCGCCGGCCCATCACCCAATCGGTGCAGCTCTCCTTGAACCGCGTCAACATCGCAGCGAGGTCGTTATAAAACTTTACATTAACTGCTGTGAGAATTCTGCGGAAAGAGGGTTTCGATCAGCGCGCACCTGCATCCCCTCGTCCAAATGCCGTGTGATCTCTTTGTACTTGTGATAGGAGAGGTCGAGCGACTGCAGTGCATGTTCCCGCTCCTTCACAGATGCATCATCCCTTCGAGACAGAATAAAGGAATCCATCCGGGTCTGATAGGTGTCTATATCAGAGCCGGGTTGGCAAATAGACGTCGGACATCTGAGGATCACCTTGACGTTCTCCAGAAGTTCCGACTGCCTAACGGCACCATCTTCGATGTCGCGGCGGAACTTGTCATACTTCGCCAGCTCCTGATCCAGCGTGTCCTCAAACATAGAAGGATGGACCTCAGCCCACCTTTCCAGGCCCGCCGCTTCCCTAAGGATACGTTCGCTGATATCGTCAGCGTCTGCAAGGCGCTGTGCTCGAGTCACCAGCTGGTTACGCTCGCGCGCCAGGTCATCCAGTTGTTCCAGAATAACGCGAAGAGCGCGAGCGTGCGTCTGTGCGGGGCTGACTGGCGACCGCGTTAAGTTAGATACAGGGACGGTGGACGAGGGGACAGCCGCTTCCAATGTAGCCTATAGGACAACGATCAGCCGAACACGTAAAGGCTCCGTTTAGCTACATACTTCGTCCCAAGTTAGCTGAATGATATGTTGCTCCCAATCGTCCCATCTTTGTCGTATAACACCATCACTCTCTGCCGCTTGATTCAGAATGTCCCGGTACCGTTCTGCCTTGGACGTGAGGTGCTCGTTCGCTTGATGGGAGGGCAGCCGCTGTGTACGTGTGCCCTTGCGGAGCTGCTCATCCTCCGATGCTTCCTGATCTAGGATGTCTAGCGCCTGGAGGAGTTTCGCATGAGAGTTCGGGGGACACGGCAGTACCAGAGGCGCTTACTTCTGTCAAGATGGACATGTCACGATTCGCAAGCATTTCCAGGTCTTCCAACGACTTTTCGATGCGCTCGGGGCCACTCTCCAGACGGACCTCCTCTGCCTTTTTGAGCAGACTGGGAGGTAAACCAATCGGTTTGTCCAACGCATCCAACACAGCAGGGAGGTTATGTGATTGCAATTCCCTGAAATAGATTAATGAACGCCTGTTCGGATCCAAGATATGTCGCCATGTACCGAGAACAATCATCGTTCAGTTGCTGTGCCCTGTCCTTGATGTGTTCTCTGATCGCTGAATGCCGCCGGTCTTTGTAGATCTCTGGATAATAAGATGTTCAAGAAGGGTATGAGTGATCACGGCCTAGCACACGTGCCTATAGCAGTCTGTGCACCCCAGCTTAAGAGCTCCCCAAATATCAGAGAATTGCTGCCCAATATTTTTCTAGGTTCGAGAAGTCCCGGAGGTACGGTACTTTCTGCCATTGACGCGGGCTGAATGACAGGAAGGGAAGACACTGGAGGGACGTCCTGATGGTAAATTAAATCGTTGTCACGCTGCGCACGGACGAGGTTCGAGTCCACAATTTCCAGCAGTGACTTTCCGGATCCCTTCAGAGAGTGCACCAAGAACGGGGGCGATCGCCCACCTTAACATCTTCCAAGACCGGCTTAGAAACTCCACGACGGGCAATGTCAAAGCCTTTTTTCGCGGTGCTCTGGGCGAAGGTTAAGCGTGCCACTTCGTGTCCATACCTAAAATCGTCGATGTAGGTTCTAACCAAAGGAAGCATGTCGTAAACTGACTTATTCCGCTCTGTATCGTCTACAGATTTCCTATATTGCGACGCAGCACTAAAATGGAGGCGTTTGGCCTCGATGTGAGGTATCCACTCCTGCATCTCTTCCGATGAGCAAGGAGAGGAGACGGAACCTCTGGAGACCTTACGGAAGCAAAGGCGCCGTTGATAGAGGGCACAGCATCATGGATGGCTGACCGAGTAGCATCGTAATAGAGCGAAACCTGGGTTGAGTAAAGGACAAAAAGAATCAGGTGCGCATGTCACGCGTCCTGGTGACACCAACCTGTGCGGCAAGCTTTGCTATTATCCCATTTGAGTTGCGTCCTGTGCGGGCGTGAGTTCGGCGGAAAGCGATAGAACCAAGGTTCGCACCGATGACCGCGCGCTGCCACGCACATTCTTGTGCCTGTGCAAGCACGAAGAATTCCATCGCGCTAAGAAATGCTTCCGACAGATCCAAAGGTAATTCGTCTTCCTTTGATAGGGTCACCCTTAGCTTAGGCACGGCTGAAGCTTTTAGGTACGAGAATACTCCAGCGGCGCTCTCAGTGACAGTTTTTGAGTCAGTGTTGTGTCACTACGGCGCTGGGAGCAACATCTGAGCCTCCTACCTGATAAAACGCGAGAGCCCGTTTCACTCCTTCGGGAGTGGAGCGGTCTTCAGCGAGACCCAACTGCGAGTATAGTGCGGCGAGATTGAACAGAAGGCAGCAGCGTTCAAAGTGCAGATTAGACAGTGAGACTGGAAGCGCGTCGGGAGAGAAGACAGGCGCGTAGGAAATGTCGAGCGCGATCTAGGACAGCGTCAAGCTCAGATCGAAACGAAGGCAGGGGCGTCCGTACGTCCGCCGGAAGCTTTGTGAGTATGAACACGAGTTGGGCTTGATACCTGGAGCGCGTGGATAGCTTCGCATCAGCAAGATCGAACCGACTGGAGACTCACGCGAGGATCGCGTCGACTTGGTCGACATGGACCGAAACGTTGACGGCGGCCTTGCGCAGCTCCTCCCATCGCCCGATGTCCCACTTGAACGCCTCCGGGTGTGCATTGCTATGCTTCGATTGCAGATGGCTATAGAGGGCTTCCTTCAAAGGAATGGCGTAGGTTCTCTTGAAGGGGACAGATAACTGGTTGGTCATCTTGGCTGAAGTGCGCTCGCCAAGACGAGAGAAAGTGGCCCGCGAGTTCGGTTCAGAAGCTAGCGCAGGCGCTGCGCGCTTCGACGATAAGGTGCGGCACTCGTGCGTGAGTAGTGTGTGAGGGACACAGCTGCAGTGTGCACCTACTACTATAAACCGCACGTGAGAGATCAAACAGAACGCGTCGCGCGCGCGGCGCCACCGCAGTGGCACATACCGCGTGTGGCCTCGCCTCGTCACCGGCCACCAGCGGCCACCTCGCACGACGAGTCCGAACTGCCATGTTCCACCTAGCTCAATTCAACGGTCTGGATCCACCCTCAGCGCATCCCTACGGTGAATCGGTTCCTGTTCGTTCCACGCGTCCGACGCGTGGGGTAGGCGCAACTATGGACGTGATCATCTTGCTGATCCCGGTCTCCGGCCTTCCTCCCAGTTGAATTGGCCGACTTACCCCTCCAGGCTGTATCACTGCGCCGTGTGGAATTTGGGAAAGGAACGTCGGAGTGCCTGGAAGCATCTCTGGCGGCCGCAATCCTGATACTTCGGAACAGTAATCATGGATTGTCGCGCGACTGCCACTCAAAGGACCAGGGTCCTGCCCACTTTCGGCGGTGCGTTCCCGGGTACTGAGGCCAGCCACTTGTACGGCTAAGACACGTCTGCGAATGCATGCCGTCATGCCAATCCGTGTCTTCACTGGGTTCCGAGGTGCTTAAAAGGAGGCGTTTGACGTGGTTGATTCGTGTAGGCAATCTCCCTTCTGTCTTGACCCTCAGCAACGTCCAAAATGGATCCTCGCCGCGGCCAACGCATTCCTCCACCCTCTACAGGCTATTCTTATGCTCCTCTCGGCCAGCCCACCGCCCCTGCAGGTGCTGCTAGTTCCCCTCCTGGAGCTCTCCCCCCTCTACCGCCATCCGCAGTGCAGCCCCCGGAACACCGCTTTGGTGCACCTCCACCGTACCCTCCACAGGCTCCTATGCGAGGTGATGGTCGCGCCTATCAACAATCACCGGGAAGCTATGACTTCGCCGTGCCCACCAACGAGTATTCCCAGGCGCCGCCACGCGATTTGCGCCAGACCACAATCGATTTTGTGAGTCTCTGCCTCCGTCATCTCCGCCTCTTAACGAAAGGCTCATTTGTTTAGCGGATGGTGTGTACGATCGCCGTACCCTGAGCTGGCGTGACTGACATCAAAACCCTATGCAGAATCAGTGGGTCAAGGTTTGGGTTACCATCGAGGCACCGGGCTGGTGTGTGGGCTTCATAGAGCGCGTCATTGACCTCTGTGACAAGGTAGCGTTCATGTTCACTCACGTCGAAGACAACACCTAATTGATACCTACCGGACAGGCGATTCGGAAGTATCAAGTGCGGTACCAGAAAGGAGGGAGGGAGATAGTAGGTGAATTCGACGAACAACACATGCGCCCCCACGATGCAGGGAACTAACCGGCCGCTGTGCGCTCCCAAGTCCGCTATCAGTTTCCTCTCTTCTGCCTGTGCGAAGGCAGCGCCGTTTGTCGTCACTTCAACTTTACCGTTCGCATAAGCCATATGCATGATCGCCGTATCATCATGCATCGCATGGTATAGTTGTGTAATAGTATTGGATATTTCCTTCTAAAGCGCGTGAACGGCTGGTGCCCCCCGGCAACATCTTAATTTACAAATCGCTAACTCTGAGGAAAGAGTTATTAAAGGCTTCTGTATGAATAAGATGGATACCTTTGAATGTGCTCTTTTTGGATGTGCTCATCATACACCTGCGACCCGCAAGGACAATGCGGACCAGAGCCAAGGCGCGAATTTGCAATGGACCTGCACGCATGTGCACAGGAATCGCATCATTCACCCAACATGGCATGCCGTGCTGCACCGTGGTACGACACGGTTTGTTGCAAACAACCTTGATACATGTGCATCGCGGCAGCGGTCGCCGCTACGGTACTGGATCCAAGCGGTGCTACGATTCCATATCGCGCGGGGGCGAACTTCCGGCAGTGATTGGCACATGCGTGCGGACTACATGAGCCTGGGATAATATGTTTCGGATGACGAGGCCGACAGGATCGAAATGACGACTACCCCGCCATTGGAAGTTTTTTGGGATCGGTCGTTGTGTCTGAGATCTAGCGCCTCAGGCTGTTAGAGGGACGAGACAAAATCCGTGGCGCAATATCACTACAAGAACGGAGCTGCCGCGGTCATTCTCGAGATCGTCGCGGCTATTGCCGAGCACGTACTTGTTTGCCGAGCGTAGGTGCATATGTTCTGCATGCACGTAGATCGGAGGTGGTTAGTGTGCCTAGCATGCCGCATCGAGCCCGATGGGAGCCCGTGAGAACTCTAGGGTACGAAAACACAAAGCGCGCCCAAGTTGGGGCGAGCAGACAGGATCAAGAAGGCGATGCGAGCAGTACGCCCTAGGAATCAGATGGCAGGCGGGCGGTGCCCTGGGACAACAGAACAATAGAGAGAGGACCGCGTTTGTGGGACTGAGCAGCGCCAGCAGGTGTGGATGGCAGACAACAAGAGGGTGCAGTACTAGTACTAGGTTCGGTGAGGTTGCTAGGGCTCTGTGTTCGGAGTTTTCTACGGCAGGTAGCGGGATGCCAGAAAAGGGAACTGTGGTCACCCTGTCGGTTTCGGTGAGAAGCGAACTGAATTCGGTCGTATCCATTGCCACTCCCTGTTCTGATTTCCCTCCCTCCCTTCTCCTCTACCCGCCATCTTCCTATCTCCCCTCCCCTTCCCTCTCTGCTTTCTCCCACAGCGCTGGTCTCGCTTCCGTCGTCGTCGCCGCCGCCGCCGTCGTCTCAGGTGCCGCACACGATAACCGTCCAGTCTCGTTCATCCCTAGGATAGCCTTCCTTCCCTCCGCACTCAACGAGCGCGCACTTCATGATGTCTTCCTTTTCGGAATCCCCCTCTTCACCCGCGACCATGTCCTCTCGTCGCCTCACCAACAGGAACACAAACCGATACAGCGTCACTGCTCTCTTCAGCATGGCTGCAGAGCAGGACGTCGAGGTGGAGGATGATTTGGCCAGAGGTATGTACCCGCATACCCGCACATCTCCGTCACATGGCAGACTCAACAGACACCTACAGCGCAAAAGCGGTTGCGGGATCTCAAGGCCCGCATCTCCACTCAGTCCAAGAAGAACTTCGTCTTGGAGCGCGATGTGCGCTACCTGGACCAGCGGATAGCTCTTCTCATTCAGAATCGCATGGCTCTTGACGAAGTGCGTCGCTTTCTTTGGATCGTGTTTGGTCGATGTTCATAAGTCTCTCAATCATAGCAACGCGAAGTTGAGAAGCACCTCGAAGAACTGGACCCTACGGAAGGTCACTTCCCTGACGAGCGAAAGCTCCAGCAATACTCCAATCTCTTTTTCCTTCTTCAATCCGAGCCCCGCCACATCGCTGCCCTCTGTCGCCTCGTCAGCCTCTCCGAGATTGACACTCTTCTTCAGACCGTCATGTTCACGCTCTATGGAAACCAGTACGAAAGCAGGGAAGAGCATCTTCTGCTAACCATGTTCCAGTCCGTCCTATCTGCTCAATTCGACACCGCAACCGAGTTTGGATCCTTACTACGCGCCAATACCCCCGTTTCACGAATGATGACAACCTACACTCGCCGCGGACCCGGTCAGAGCTATCTCAAAAGTGTCCTTGCCGATCGCATCAACAGCCTTATCGAGCACAAGGAGTTGAACCTAGAAATTAACCCCGTCAAGGTCCGTGTCTCTGTTCGACCGCAATCCGTCTGCCGACGCGGTTCTCACGCATCTTTTCGCCAATCTAGGTTTACGAGCAGATGATCAGCCAGATTGAAGAGGAGACTGGGTCTCTTCCGGAAAATCTGCCTCGGGGCGTCCCTCCCGAAGTTGCTGCCGCCAATCCTGACGTGCAGGCCATCATAGCTCCGCGGTTGACCATGTTGATGGAGATAGCGAATAGCTTTTTGGTCACCATCATCGATAGTCTGGAAAGCGTGCCATATGGTATTCGGTGGATATGCAAGCAGATTCGGAGTCTCACAAGAGTACGTCCACCCGCTGGTTTTGTTTTGCGCATCTCACCATGGGTATGTTAGAGGAAATATCCTGAGGCCACGGACATCGCAATCTGCTCCTTGATTGGTGGTTTCTTCTTCCTTCGTTTCATCAACCCCGCGATTGTCACACCACAAGCGTATATGCTGGTTGATGGCGTCCCAGCCAAGCACCCACGGCGGACGTTGACTTTGGTACGCAGGCCCGGTTCTACCACGACTCGATTCTCACGGCTAGCTGTAGATTGCAAAGATGCTGCAAAACCTGGCGAACAAGCCTTCCTACGCAAAGGAGGCGTATATGGCGACTCTGAATCCCTTCGTGGAGAATAACAAGGCACGGATCAATCATTTCCTGAACAACCTTTGTGAAGTTGGGGATTTCTATGACACACTCGAGGTAGGGTTCCCAGAAAGAAAGGTCTTCCGCCACCCACGTTAACTTTTTTTGACAGATGGACCAGTATATGGCACTTTCCAAGAAAGACATGATGATCCATATCACGCTGAATGAACTGTACAACACTCACTCTTTGATCTTGCAACACATAGAAGCCCTTGTATGTGGCTCGATCATTTTGCCTTTTGCCTCGTCGCTTATAGCCTTTAGTCACCAAATGACAAGCAGCATTTACGTATCCTAACGGACGAGCTGGGGCCGGCACCTCCGCAGGTCCCGAGGAAAGAAAACCGGACAATCGAGCTCAAGCTTTACAGTCGCTGGGAAACCCCTGTGCAGGACATCCAAAGTGCCTTTGCAGACTCGGTGTCGTCGAGCGACATGCTGTACATGGAGACCAAGTCGATCTTTGTTCAGCTGATTCGTTCCTTGCCCCATGCTGCCGAAAAGCGCCCCTATAATCTCAGCGCCATCGCGGAGCGGGCGGCGACGACCAAAGATGGGCAGCTCGTGCGCAAGGGCATCAAGGTCAAGGAGATGCTGCGTGAGCTCGAAGAGCTCAAAATCATTGAGGCAGCGGATGGATACAAGCTCATGCAAGACGAAGTTGCCGCAGAGCTAGCGCATCTCGGGAATCTCCGAGACAAGGTCCTCCTTGAGACCAAGTCGCTCGAAGCGGTGTACAAGACCATCCTCGACCATAACAATTACATGCGCGGGCAGCTCGAGCAGTACAAGGCCTACCTCCAGAACGTACGCATCACTGCGTCCAAGGACAAAGGCGTCGCTACTGCCGTTGGCGTGGTCACCGTCGGTGGCAAGGAGAAGAAACCGGCCAAGGCGGCGGTGCTCGGTCCGTACCGCTTCACGCATGCGCAGCTGGAGAAGGAAGGTATTATCGTAGAGAGCAATGTTCCGGACAACAGGTGCGTGGTTGGCGATGTTGGGCGCAGCACCGCCATGGACCGGTTGCTGATGATGTGATGCAGGCGACCCAACATCTACTTCAATATCACGTCGCCGACACCGGGAACGTTCATCATCGCGCTCCACTACAAGGGCCGCGAAAAGGCGATATTGGAGATGGACCTCAAGATTGATGATCTTTTGGAGAAGGTACGCGCGCCCAGTCTTATTGTATCCCCTGCTGTCCCCGACTGACTCGTCGTCCTATCCTTTAGCAAAAAGATAACAAGCATCTTCTGGATCTTGAATATGTGCAGCTGAACGTTCCGAAAGTGCTGGGCCTGCTCAAGAAGGTCTTCGCGAAGCGGTGAATGTCGCCGCCTGCCGAGACTCCCCCCGCGCCACCCCGACTCGCCCGTCTTCCTACTTATACATACGTACTTCCTTCTGACCGTCTTGTCGTGGTCCCTTTGATGTGATGTTTGATGCCCGGTCCAGCTCAGGCGGCCCCGTTACCCATTCGTTTACTAGTTACCCCCTCTTTCTCACCGTACACCCTGCCGCTTAGTCTCAGACACTGCACTCCTGCCCGCCACCCGTGCACGTGGTCGCCCTCACTCTATGTTGCCCTCCTCTCTCTTTTGGTATCCTTACCCCTCTTTATTGGCTTCCTTCGCGTGTCTGTTTGTTACGCTTCTCTTTGCCCGTCTCGTTCGTCCGCTGGATGTATTATTGTTGTAATTATGCCACTGTGCGGCGGGATGTGGCTGATATCAGATCCAACACTGTTGTGCACGGTTTTGTCGCGCATTGGACGCGCTGTATACCCATAGAAAACATGCCTGACATATGCGCTGAAATAATACGCAAGAGTCTCTTCCGGGGATTAATGGCAGGGGAAGGTATACAGCAAACACAGACTAATCTATAGCTCGTCCTTCCCTCTATATGCGTTCCCGTAGAATGCTTCCGCGAGGCCTGCAAAAGCGATGTCAGCGGGACAGCCGAGCGTGCAGAGACGTGCCCACGCACGTTTCCGCGTCTCCGGCGAGAGCTGTGTCGGGAGCACGACGTTGTACTCCACAAAGAGGTCGCCGTGCGTCGCCCGCTCGAAGTGCGGCATGCCCTCGCCCTGGATCGTCTGCACGAACCCGGGCTGCGTGACGCCCTTGCGCACGAGCGGGACGACGTGCCCGTCGAGGTGCGTTAGGTTGCGCTCGAAGCCGAGCAGCGCCTGCGCGCGCGCACGCCGACCGTCAGTCACTCACTCCGAAGAAGCGGAATGTCGCGCGCGCGCACCTCGTCGACGCCGATCGTCTCGCGCCAGTACAGGCTACTCTCTTTGCGGCGCCACCCGCCGCGCTCGGCGCGACTGCGTACGCGCAGCACGACGTCGCCCGCCTCCCAGTCGGGGCTCTCGTCGCCCTCGCCCTCGAAGACGACCTCGTGGCCCTCGGGCGCGCCGCGCGGCACCTCGAGCGTGTAGTGCGCGGTGTGCTCGCGCACCTTCTGCCCACCGCACGCGGGGCACTGCCGCACGATCACGCGCCCGCGCCCGCTGCACTTGTTACACGACACCTGCGACTGCGCGAACATGCCCGGGAAGATCTGCTGCTTCACGACGCGCACGCCCGCACCGTTGCAGTCTGGGCACGTGTGGATGTCCCCGTCGGACGCGGCACCAGAGCCGCGGCAATGGTCGCAGAGCACGCGCTTCTTGATCATGAACTGCGGGCTGGGTGAGCGGACGGGAGTGGAGAGAGGCTAGGAGGGTACGCACGTCGATGCTGGCGCCGGTGTAGACGTCCGCGAGGGTCACCTCAAACTCGGAAACAGACGTCGGCCCGCGGCGCACTTGGTCTTGTGCCTGGACTAGCGCAGAGGGAACGTGAGGAGCCAGACGGGACGCGGAGCGGCCGGCACTCACAACCTCCACCGAAGAACTGCGAGAACATGTCGAACGGGTTGGCGTACTGTTGCTGGCCGCCCTCGTGTGCCTTGAGGCCCTCCTCCCCATGTCGGTCGTATATTTGCTTTTTCTGCAGACGCGGGACGTGAGCGGGAAGCCACTGCGCAGGCGGTTGCACGTACTGTTGAGTCGGACAGGACCTCGTATGCTGCTGTGCGTTGGCCGACTGCGCGACAGCCGAAGAGGACAACGAGCACGCACCGTGCGCAACCTCGACAAACTTGCTCTCCGCGTCCGGTTCGCGATTCTTATCAGGGTGGTACTTGCGGCTGAGGCGCTTGTATGCCTTCTTGATGTCCTGCTCAGATGCGGACCTGTCCACTGCGCACAGAGAGAACAACTGTCAGAGTCAAGGCCAAAGTATTTTCCCAGAAGCGCAGCAGGCGCGGCACGCACAGTCGAGAACTTTGTACAGGTCGGCCGCGCTGACGAGCACGGCGCACACGAGAAGCGCGAGGAAGAGAAGGAGTGGGTTGATGGCCATCTAGCTGGCACAGTGCATGGAATATAGAGGAGAGGAAAGAGAGGAAAGAGAGTGCGGTGGGCGGCAGACTTGTGCACTCTCGAGGGCGCCTGACACGTCGCTCGACACGTCAACAACCCCATTCTCGGGTTAAGGTCATGCGTTGCTCTGGTGACCTCAGCACGGCTTGCAAATTCACTCGGCTTCAGTTCGGGTCGATCAGTGTATTAGTGCTAGCATCCATGAGATAACTCGACCGTACGCTAAATTACACCTGTGCGTCTCAGCGCCAACTATACGGATAGCTAGCTAACTGCGGCAGCGTCCAAAGTCCAGTAATATGTTGCAAAATGTGAAGGATGATGGCAAGAAAAGAAAGAACGGACAAGACGCCGAGCGCGGCGCCCTGGGGGACGGCGTCTGTACCTGCGTGCGTGCCACAGTAAGATCGCGATCAATATACCGAGGAGGCAGATCAGACAAGGACCCCACAGAACACCGCAACGGACAAGCCAGCAGCGACGATCGGGCCGACGAAGGTGTACGGCACGACGGCCTTGGCAGAGTTAGACCCTGGCGGCTGGCCGAGAACAACACTCGACGTTGGGAGCGGGCTGACCGACGTGCGGACGGCACCGTCAGCGCCAGTGAGGAGGATCGTTGCGAGTGTTGGGGTTGGCGTGATTGTTGGGAGTGCGCTCGCATTGAAATTTTGTGTCACGCCATTGACGACCTTTGCGATGATGGGTGCGTAGGTAGATGTTGCAAGGTCAGTGGCGGCCACGACGGATGCCGGGACAGAGGTGTTGAAGATGTACGGTGAAGTTGTAAAGGTGGGTGTGGATATCACGAAGTTGGGTAAGGTGGTTGGGACGATGAGCGACAGGGAGGAGAAAAGAGCGGAAAGTGAGGCAGACGGCAAAGGTGTGGCGGGCGTCGGTTGCAGTGGGTAGAGCCCAATCATAGGGGCTTCCTTCTTAGTAATTCCATAGCTGGTTTTCGATGCATGAGATGGGTACGGTGGAGAGGCTGTGAAAGAAGTCACCTGAACACGGTGTAAACTGTCCGCAAGAAGGCGGATCCAATCTGCCAGTCGATGCCGTCCGGGCTTGGCGGCGAGGCCTTGGGCCATGTCAGACATAACTCCGGCTCGCCGGCCGTGGGACCAATGATGTAGTCGGACGGCAGAAGCGTGTAGCTCTCCTCACTGTGATGAGAAGCTCAACGACGTGCGCAGCTGGTAGAATAACGTGTGTATGCTTACTTGAAAGTGAAGGCCATAGTCAGGTTCGTGTCACATGGAATCGCCCATTGACCGGCTTAGGAAAGCGTTTCAGATTCACAACCAGTCAGAGAGGGGAGGTCATACTGGGGTCAACGAGGCGGCTGCTATCGATACTGGAGAATATCCGTTCCACCTAGAAGGTATGGTTGGACACTGGTAAGACTAATCCGGCAGAGGGACTCACATCCTGGTAGGGGCCAAAAATGCCAGCAGTGCCGCTTCACCATAGATGAGAATGCGAGTGGAACATGAACATATCTCCGACTCACATGTCAAATATCGCCACCGAGTGATTAGAGTTCGCTTTGGGATATGTAGGTTGGAGTGTGAAATTCTGCGTCCCAACCTGCAGTCCGGCGTGTGAGTTGTTCCGCTGGAGTGAACTGAAGTAACGTACCGTGATATTGGTGATACGAATAGCCCACTGCAAGTAGCTGGAGGCATTACTTTCGGAGCCAAATGGCTCGAACGGAATGACTTGGTTCCATTCAATGAGGCTGGCGTTTGAAACAACCGAAGAGTCCACAGCACCTAGAAAGTCGAGGTTAACGGAGAACACAAACAGGGTGCACGCTCTCACCAATGGACAAGGAGCCCAACGATTTGTTACGTTCCAAGCTTACCCCAAATAGAGGATAATCGAGCTGGCCCTGCTGTGCCAACTCGGCGAAGAACGGCGTAGCTGCCCAACACCACCATGAGATGACAAGCAGGCTACTCCGGGACACACCAGCCGACATACCATTGACCGCGAGCTTGTCGATGGAGGAAAGACGAGGGAAGCCAAGACCGAAGACGCCGCTGACCTGATCGATAAATGTAATATTCGTCGAGTTCATCAGCCCTGCGGTGCGCCTTCAGCACGTGCGAAAATGGTATCCAGGGAAATCAGCTACTGACCGAATACTTGGTGGGGGACGCTCAAGGCTCCGAGAAGGATGGTCTCCTCAGCAACGAAACCAGAGGCAGCTGGATGACGTCTCAGCCTGGCAGAAATTGACAGGGATCGGGAACACACTCGTGGTATCAGCAAAGCTGACATTGAACACAGACGCATTGTTGTTGACCGAAACGAACGTGGGACTGTCGTAAGTCAGAGGGTACCTGGGCAGGGCCCTGCATTGGACAGCATTGCACCCCGAGCTGACAGCCCAGATATCCGACGACGCCGTGTCGAAAGCAAGACGCAGACTGATGTTTCCTAAGGAGACCACCGAATAGTACGTCCTGCAGGGGGAGAGAAGGTTACGTGTGCCCGAGGAACGTGCCGACTTGCAGACTCACTGCTTGTCGCTCGCGAGAACCAACGGGACGATGCTAGCACCCGGCAGAGTGCTAGTAGCATTGGTGGTCGCGTTCGTAGCGGTAGTGTTCTGCGAGACCTGGCGCCTGATTACATCGTGCAGGGAGGGGGCAAGCAGGCGGGCCTTGTTGCGGCCATACGTTCCTGCGCAAGCCACGTCCAGCACGGCAAAGAGGAAAAGGAAGAGGGACGGGGGAAACATGGAGAGGGAGGAGAGCGAAGTACGCCTCTTTGCAAGTTGAGAGCTAAGAGGCAATGGCCATACACAGGGAGAGGGCGGAGCGGGAGTGAGGTGAGATGGGAACGGGGACGAACAAATGGCAACTGACCGCGCCCGAAGCAGACTTGCGGGCCTCTCTCCCTTCCCCGGCGCCTCATTGGCAGATGACTGCATCTCTATCACGCCAAAGCCCGCCTTTGTCCAGCCTTCCGCAGCAGCCTCTCGGCGTCTGGATGCCCTCGCATCGCGTTCGTTGCTGCGCGGCCGCGGTTCGACGGGATCAGGTGTTTGCGCCACGGGCGATTAGTATCAGCCTATATCGGCCTGCTAAGCCACACGTGGGCAGGGCAAAAAGACTGGGCCCTCCGCTTTCCAGGAATGTTCGTCGACGTCACCGAATCGCCCATCGCGGAATGTCGCCCTAAGTATATAATACCCTTCTCGTCCCACCGTTTCCTCTGGGACTCTGCTCCCCAACCACTTCCCAGCCACCGCGAACGATTCACTTCGTTTCCACGGCACGCTGGACAACGTAACACTCTGGAGCCCTGCATATCATATCGGTTGCTTCCCTTCAATGCACCTAATATGAAGATGGGCTGCCGACATTGGAATTGTGCGGATCTCGTGCTGCTTCCTTAGCATCCAGTTTTCTGACGGTCAGCTAGGGATGTCCGGCGCGCAAGCGCAGTCAGACTTCGACTTGCTGATTCCCATTGGATTCGCATCTCAAATTCTTTTGCCCTCGCACACCGATCGTCGCTGATCTCAACATGAGAAACTATTGAAACACCCTTGGTCTCCTACCGTCGATACGTCCATGGGACGCCATGTTGTCAAAGATGACATGGCATCAATGAACATATCTACACAAGAAGAATCCGTGGTACTAATTAGGGCTACTCACCCATGTGCACGACAAACACTGAAACTTTCTGTTACTGGAGCTCCAGTGAATCTTCAAACCCCGTTGTCTACCTTAGCCGTGCGCGTGCGGCCAACTGTCGACAACATCCGAAAACAAATATCCCAGGCCATCCCCGCCGCATAGGACGCTCAGTAGCATGTCAGATCATATACTCTGGTAGTCTATGTGACCCGTGTAGCTATGTTCGGCGGCGCGCAGCGTTCGTCTTTGACAATTGTAGACAATAGCACTGCGCCACTTATTTGTTGTGATGTGGGTCGGATGTCCGCCTGCATGTAGTCAGACTGATCTTGCTCGGCTACGAACACTGATTGCTGTAGGGACCGAGAATTGACATTGATCTGCGCGTGCGCGCGATGTACTTCTTACTCAAGCTGGGATGCCAGCGGTGGGCGGTCGGAATGGGCTGTCACTAACACTGTCAGGCAGTCGAATGAATGCTTGAATGATCGTCGCCGACCGTAAGCCACTCTGACATATATAAGCCCCTTGACTTGCCCCGTTCGCTCTCCGGGGCTTTGTCCCCCACACTCTTCTCCCTCCCCTCCCTCATACACACAAATGTCCACCTGCCCATCGTCACCATGAATGATGATGGCGGGGCAATCCCTTGGAGGTGAAGCCTCCGCATACCAAGAAATGCTTGGTATACGGCTGCTCGAAAACCTTTGAGGGGTACGAACTTCCAGTTTCATAGGCTAAGTCTACACTTCTCTAACGGACAGTCGCAGAAGCTGGTCAGGAGCACCGCTAAGATTCGATGCACTATATGCGTGTCGACTGTCCGTCTCTCAGCCACCAATATCGGCCACCTGCCCTCTATCATCCATGCAGCACCGTATCAGCAGATACGGTCGGGATGGTTTAAGGCGATAGGAGCCATCAAATCGCTCCGGGCAGCTCGGTCCCAAGGCGCGAAATGTCTGTCTGCATAAATGTCTGTATCCCTCTCTGCGATGTTGACCTTGTCGTGAGCAGATTAATCACCATTTGAAAGTCGCCAGTCGGCCCTCTCAATTGTTGTTTGTCTTCGTCATCACTGGCCAAGACTAATCACACCAAATCAGATACCCCAGGCCATCCGTCTCACAGAGCTTTCCGGCTTAATGTGTGATGTATACTCTCCCCTATGTAGTCACGCCCAGTGACCCGCACGACACTCGCCTTCGACAATATAAGACAGGTGTTGTGCCAGAATTGCGTTGTGTGGTCCAAACGTATATCTTGCAAAGCTGGCCAGTGCCCAGTTACTAGTCACGGACGGATCAACGGCTCGAATTTGACTGGCAGTGTCTAAGTTTGAAGGGAGAGATGTGTAGTTTGAGTCCGTGGACGCGCGCGGTGTGTTACACAAGTTGGAATGTATGATGTTACACAATGTCGAGAACGGTACACGCGGAGAGTAATGCAAATTGCAACAACAACAGATGATTCATGCCTGAGAGCGGATGGCGCATCAGCACCGCGTCTGCCGCAGAAAAGTGAACGACCTGCCAAATAGTTATACGACTTACGGTCTTCACACCGCTCAAGGTATTCTCTCTGGACGGGGGTGAGATACTGCAACTGAGTGGGGCACAGCCACTTGCCTCAATCAGCGCCTCGATCCGCTTCTTGATGTTCAGCGGGTTGGGCAGGAAGCGCGGCGCAAGCTGGCGCGTCGCCTCGTTGACAAGATCATTGTGCGTCATGTGCTTGCGGTCTTTCATGATCCGTACAATGCATGCCTGCACACGCACACAGGTCAGCTTCCTTGTCTGAGAGAGTCTAGGTGAGTAGACGCACGTCGGTCTGGTGGCGGCGCTCCTCCTCGACGCGGTCCTGTGTCTCCTTGCGCTCCTCGCCGCTCTCGACGCGCGCTGCGACGGTGCTGATCTTGATCTTCTGCAGCGGTGACGCAAAGTCCGCATTAAACGAGAACGAGTCATCCGCGTGCACGTCACGGCCCGGCGGGTGCTTCTTGAGCACCTTGTACTTGGCGCACGCGAGCGACTGCAGGTTGCGCTGCAACTCGCCCTCCGGAATCGCGGTCGCACTCTTGATTTCTTCGTACGTGAGGAAGTCACCGTCGCCGAGGTCCTCGAAGAGCAGCAGGATGACAAGTGCGAAGGAGGACACGTTCAGGTCGTGCTTGCGCGCCTTGAAGGTTACGCGCACGTCCGCGTTGCCCAGCGATGGCTGCCAGGTGAGCCGCCGCCCGGAGTGCCGCGAGAGGTAGAACTGCTCGAACAGCTTGCTCGCTTTCACGAGGAGCGGCGGGAGATTGCATGGCACGGGTGCGTACGACATGGGCCAGAACGTGGACGTCATGACGGTGACGTTCATGTCGATCGCGGGAGCCTGCAGACTCCCAGCGTCAGTCTTCGCACCGACGAAGAACTCGCCAGGGTCGACTCACCGTGGCCTTAGCTACGTGGTCGCGGTATGCCTGCATGGTATCCGCGGATATCTTCATGTCGTGGAACATGCCCTCGAGCTTGTTCGTGAACTGGTACCCGCACTCTACCTTCAGCTTCGCAAGCATGCCGCGCTCCGCGTCGTCCGAAACTGAGCGGTTGTTGAGGAGGCGTTTCGCCAGGTGGGCTTTGTAGTACCGTTCGAACACGTCCTTTTCCGTGATGAACCTAAAAACTGTGATCGTCTTGTCAAGGACGATCTCAACCTCGGCGTCCGTTTTCTAGGCGAAGCGGTAAATCAACGTGGAAACGATGGGGTCGAGACCGTTGCTCACCCCCTTTAGACCCTTCTTCAAGTTTTCGTCGATAGATAGAGAAATGAACTCGGGAGCCCGTGGGTGCTGGTTGATGAACCCCTCAAAGGCCTGGGAACGGTCAGTCACAAGTCAACAACGGGGCCAGTGAATAGTAGTGACCTCATTGAGTCCGCTCTCCAGATCCCGATTGTTTTTGAAAGACTTCTCCCATACACGATCAAACTTGTCCTTCAGCTGCAGCACGTCCTCGACCCATCGGAGAGCGAGCGAAAGGCCCTGAGCGCCAGCGGTAGGCTTCTGCTTTGGTTTGCCTTTGCCCTTCGACGACGGACCAGGCTCGTCGTCGGCAACAGCGCCATCGCCTTCTCGATCGTCCCTACTGGAATTGTTGAGCTCTATCCCTCGCTTTTGCACCGACTCCTTGAGAGCGCGCCGAAGGGTTGGTATACCTTCAGTCACTGCGGAGTACAGCTGGTACAGACGGGAAAGGTCGTCGAGTTTGTCGAGGTCAACCATAGCGTCCAGACCAGAGTTGGGCATGTCGATGAGGCTTTGCAAATGCGGAGCGAGGAGGGTGTTGTGGAGGATGGCCTGGAGAGGGCTTGATGTCTGTAGCGAGAGGTATTGATGTGCACGCGACTCTTCCTCTGAGAGGCGAGTCTGAACCTGTATATGAAGAGCATGGAGGTGAGAACATCGAGAAGGGGAAGAGGAGAAGAGTGTACTCTGAGCAGATATTCCGGTGCATCGCAAGTCTCGAGCAACTTCGCCGCCTCAGCCTTGTAATATACTTCACTCTGTTGCAAGATATCGAGCTCCAAATGTCGCTTATACACTGTCATCCCATCAGCGCTGTCACTCAGCTGGAGCAGCGCATCCACGCAGTTCGTAATGGCCGATCGGTTGATCACATATCCATCGCGCTCGATGTGCAAGAGACTCAAGACGGCGTTGATGATATGTTCCTTTATTGGCGGGCGAATGATGTGTTTGACGAAGAGGTCTCGGCCCATCTCGACGACCTCGAGGACATTGGCAGATTTCACATACACACGGTCCTGCGGAATACGCGCCCTCGGACATCGACATTCAGGAACGAATTCTGTGGGACGTACCATGTACTTGAGAATGTGGCTCAACTTGTCCATGCAGTCCCTGTGGTCGCTCCACACTTTGTGCAGCGCCTTGAGGAGCTGCTCACCCTCCCGACTCTGCTGCATAGGGTCCGGCTCAAGTCCGGACGGGAATGCGGGGATGACGATCTCGTCCGCGAGGCGGTTAAGATTTTCGACGACGAGATCGCTGACGCCATTGTAGAGCATCTGACCTTGCTTGCTCACGACAAGCTGATAGCCGAGGCGGTAGCATTCCTCGAAGGAAAGTTTGTGCGCATTGTGGTGCTGGATTTCACGGATATTCAGGGTGAGCTTCGCCCATGACTCATCGACCGCGATATTTGGACCAAGCTTGATGTACGTTGTCAATGAAAGGCGACTGGCTAGGAGAAATGGGTGCGGACCTTGCGTGGTGGTTTCTGCAGACTCAGGCAAGTCAGTACGCCGTGTGCAGGGGTAAACGAGTGGCATGCGCACGATCTTCGGTCTGATTTTCTTGGACGCTGAATGAGAATTAGCAACATCGTCTCCTGGAGTCTTGAGACATACGTACTTGAAGCCATGCAGCGACAGTGAGGTTTACCAAGTAAGTGTAGTAGTAGTCAATGTGCATGCTTTCGGCTCGTCGCGTCGCGTTCCGCAGGCGCCCACGTCACTTGACCCGCCGAGCTCCGATCACCATGGAACCAATTACGACGCACAATACGCCCTGTGCAGACGCGCGCAGGATGGCCAACAATATGTATATGCTGAGTGGTACTAACAATGCTACACTAATTGATAAATGCTCCCGTGAACACATAGGTCAGACCCCTGATTGATTCTAACCAGATTGAACATGCTATGATCCAGATCGTGAAGTGCGAACGAAATCGGCGAAGTACTTGCGGAACTGTTTTGAGTCGAGGTCGCGCATCTTCGTGGTGAACTCTAGCGCTGTCTCTGCGGGCCAGTTTTGTGCTGGGAGATACACGGAGATGAAGAAGTTCTGCGCTTCTTGACCACGGGTTTTGCCCACAGTCTGCAGAAGCCCAGCAATCTCCTGCAGGACCTGGCATCCCAACTAAGCAACTATCAACCGGAAAGACGGTGCTTCGCACGTACCACGAGAACCTGGCCATCCTTTATGTTCAATTCTGGTAGGGAGAGTACTCCGAAGGCGGTAGGTACGACGTTCTCGTAGATGAAGCGCTCGAATCCGGGGACACCTTGAGAGCCAGACACAAGCTCGCCGTTACTTCCGTCGGAGAAAGGCTGACCCCAGACGTTGACGCTCCTGCTCAAGAATGTAAACGCGGCCTTTTGACTTTGCGGATCTGAGACGTCCCCGGCCAACTGTAGCATACTCTGCAGCAGAGACTCGAAGCTCTCTTTGTTACCTAAGAGTGCGGACGCATTAGAACCTGCATGACGGATGCACAAAAGAGCTCACGATCTGATAGAAATATACCAGCCAGTTTTGATGACATGATGTTATTAAGGAGTGTAAGGTAGGTTCGTTTGCTTTCGTTATGCGAGAGTACATCGTCGGTCCCAGTTACGGGCTGGAACATGAGGTTCGTGACGTGGGTATTCAGGGGGCCAATGAGCTCGTCCAATACATTGAACAGATCTTGCTGTTTGCAAACGATGGTGTAAGACCTCGAAACCAAACGACAAGATGAAACAAACCTGAAGTTTGTGAACAAGGAGGTTGACAAAGTTGATGAAGTCCACCAGTTCGCTACCCTCGAAGTGGGCGAGCAGATTAACCATGAGGGTCGGGATGAGATCGGTGACTTCGGGACCTGTCGTGGCGAAGATGCGCGCGAAGGCGAAGCGAGTCTGCATGCAGTAGGCGCTTAGACAGGCCTTCCACATCGAGGAAGACATAGCGTACCGCATCCCGCACAACTTTGAACACCTTCATCGCTCCGAGTGACATTAGAATCGCCTGAGCGACATTTCGGAAAACTTGAAGTGGCGGAAGTACGTAATCTGCAGGGATTGGGGTGGGGTAGTCCGGGAAACCTTTGGCGATGTTGCCCAGGGCCATGATGACATGATGTATTTTGACGATAGGGAGTACGTCCTGCTTTGTCTCGAAGGCTCGTAAATTCAGAGACAGCTCTTCTAGGAGAGGGTTGACAACCGAGAGCAAGAGCGCAGCAGATTGTTCTGGGGTTCTGAAGAACAAATGAACCAACGTGCCGACAGTCTCAAAGAGGTAGAGTTGGGGGTCCGGAACGGAGGTAGCTTCTGTCAGTGGGTCGTTGGGCTCGTTAGGATCGATTTCCGGGAGCTCGACCCGAATCGCGAGCGTATCCCGAATGCCTTCGAAAAGCGTTCCCGCAAGCTCAAGCGAGATCTCCTTCTGATTTTCTTTGATGAACCGGTGGAACAAATAGAAAACCCTTGAGCGAATTGTAGATTTTGGGCTGTGAAGACCTCTAATGACGATTGGTCAGAATTATTCTGTAGAACGATGCCACTCAGGTTCTCACCTTGTATCAACCATCGCTTCTAGCGCAGGAACAATGCACTGCTTGCGCACTTTGAAGAAATCACTGTAACGAGCCACAGTCTCAAAGAACTGCATCACCACCGCTGGATTCGGGTAGGCAGCGATCCCAGTTTCGAACAGTGCGAGCAACAGTTCGCCATGAGGCGTGAGAGGGAATTCTCCATAGTCAACTTCCTTGCGCTTCTCTTTGGGGATCTGTGGTGCTTGGCTGAAGGCGGACCGACCCTTGCTGGCACCTGAAGGACGCTTCAGCAAGTATTCCAGGTGTCGGGCATGGACCTAGCGCACTTTTGTTGATTTCACCAAATATGAAGATGAGATACACCGCAAGCTCTGCATCGTGCCACTTCACAGCGGCACCTGTCGCATAGAGCTGAAGGGTTTGGAGAGCATGTGTCCGGATTGCTTCTAAAACTAGGTCTTGATCGATGGAAAGCACAGAGTCCATGAACGAACGGAGTTCCTGGAGATAACCCATGAGCACACGCAAGGATTCCGCCATGAGCTGGCGTACCTTGCGAAGATACTCAAACGCAGCCCGGTCATCCTCGTCAATATCATCCAGATCCGCGTCCTCCTCCCATCTCATCTTTTTCAAGATGATGCCCTGTAGCGAAGCCAGGAATGCGCGTTTCTGCTCGCTAAGTGGCTCGGTCGAGGTTTTGCGGCCCCGCTTATACTGTGAGATGGTCAGCGAAAAGCGGAACCGGGTATATAGCGTAACGCACACTGGCAAGGACAGTTTGCAGCATCGGGAAGATTGTTGAGCATGTATCGTCGTAGTCGTCCTCCATGAACCTGAGCATTATCGGGAGGACCTGTTGTAATAAACTGGCCCCTTCCGCGCGAACCTCCTCACCGGGTGCGTCCTTGTGGAACCTCGATTAGTCTGTGAGAGCTGAGCGAATGGGAGAACCCACATCCGCGAGCTTGATGAGCTCAAGGCCGAGGACATTCAGCACCCGACCTAATGCTTCCCTGTAAGACTCCTCGCCCTCGTCCGTATCATCGCCTCGAGCGAGCTGCTCGGCGCGAGTCCGTTCTTCGAGCGACTCAATGACCCGACCAAGCGAGAGGACTTTGATGAGCTGCAATTTGTCCGAGGGCTCCTTGAGACCCTTTGTAACGATGCGGCGCAGCGCTCCGGCCGAGGCCATGCGGACGGAGAGCGAAGGGTCTGACAGCAACGTGAAAAGCAGAGGGATTGTCGTCGGTGTAACGGTGAGGTTGATGTCAACCCAGCCTGTTTCAGTAGGCGGTGAGCAAGTACCATACAGGGATAGTCATCCTACTCACCTGCGTAAGAGCCAAAGGTCCGGATGCCCCAATCTACCACCTCCAAAGCTTCAGAAATTTCCCGGCCTGTCTCAACACCAGCTTTCCTCAATTCTTGTAGTCTCCCTGCATTGTCCGCGACGATGGTCAATACGGCTTCATTAATGCGCGCCGCGTCCCTGTCTCGTACAGCATCCCTCACACGAGCATCTCGCACGTGGCGCTCGCTATTGAATTGTCGTGCACCTTTGATAATCTGATCCGCAACCTCATCTGAAATCTCTATGACAAAATGGAAGAAGAGAAGTGAAACGTGAGGGTTGAATGATGTTTGTGAGGATGACTCGGCGGGACGCATGAGCGCAAAAAGGTCGGCGAAGAATGTAGGCCATCGGTCAAGGTACGTGTCGAGGAAAAGCAGTGTCAAGGTATGGGAGAACTTATTACGTAGAACTGCGGAGAGGGTTCAGTTATGAAAGGAGGTGATCGGAAGCAGGACGCACACGGAGCAGTAGATTCTGCAGATCCATAGGTGAACTCAGACTGGATGTACCCCAGCAACGATTGCTGTAACGTATTGAAGGATTCTTCATCTAAGGGTTCGGTCCTAGGAGAAAGAGCGTCAGAGATATCATGTGTTAGACCAGTAGTGAAGCAGGGCTTCATCAACAGGCATGTCCGATGTATAATAACACCAGTGTCTGACTCCGCCTCCAGGCGAACAGAGCACAGATGAAACGTAGCACACGTAAGGCCAATGCACACAAAAGCTGCTCACCTAGTTTCCAGGAAGTCGTCTAAAACACGCAGTGCAAAGAACCTGGCTTCGGTTGGGTGTTTTCGAGTGCCCGCGGGTGTGGCACCCACGAAAAGGTTGAGTGCAAGGCTCCAGGTCTCCGCAGCATTCTGCTGAAAGCCAGAGAGGAATTCTAGAGCCTGCTGGTGCAGGCTGCCCTGGGTTGGGTCTGATGCGATGAGGATGGCCTGCACAACCTGGTCGACTTGTTGTTCCATAGCGTGCGGGAGGGAATGACTCGGGTTTCCTTGCGGTCGCAAGCGCAAGCCCGTTTTAATGGATCTCGGCTAGGGTGGCGTAGGAGCGAAGAGAGGTACCTGCAGGGTGGTGGTAAGGTGGGAGACGGGATAATACGTGTCTAGAGACAAGGACAGTGCCCAGATGCAAATTCAAGCCCGGAAAAGTGTAATCTTTGCGCGTCGCGTGAAATCTGATCAGTCCGGTCCGCCAGCACTACACGCGGCATGACTCCAGATCTCTCCGCCCCAAATCCACCGTGATGGTGTGCGCATCTATCCACTGCCATTCCGCTCCGTACTTAGGTATAAATACAGCGGTGCTGAGGAACAAAGCCACCGACAAGTGTGCATCCATCCATTTGTATCATCTTGGTTCGGCCCACGCCTAACCCGACGCATGCGCATGAGGCGACACACTCCTGTGACGGCTATGCTTTCCTAGATCTAACGTACCGTCGATATCATAGCCAAATTCTTCAACGCTAAACAAAGTCCAACACCCATAAGGCGCCCGTCATGAGGCCCAGGCAGAGCCGACCTGCTGCCTCGTCGAATGCAGCAGATTGACACATACGAGGCGTAAACGGCAAAGCAGGTGCTGGAGGCAGGAGCACCGAGACACTGGATGCGTCGACGCTTTCCTCTGGGAAATGGCATCGCACCACCCTCTGCTCCTCAGTCTCCCAGTTCTTCTCGAACCATATTGCGCGACGACCGGTTGTTCCTATTCTCACCAACTTGACGGACGTATCTGCAGGGAAAGGAAAGGGCTCGTCATGCCATTGGTATGACGCTTTCCGGTCGCCTAAATGCAAACGGACGAGATGCCCATATCCTGGCTGACCGTCAAGTAGATCAAAGAATAGCAGCGTGATATAGTCGGGAATGGACGAGGAATGGTAGATCAAGGTGTCCGAATCGATGCGATTGGGGGCTAGAGAGATGCTCATGTCGGCTAAGAATCCGAGGTCCTTGATGGAGCCCTCTTCCTCGTCTGTGGATGGACGGTATCTGAAAGACTGGTCTTGGACGGACTGTGTCATCGTATGTGGCAGTTGAAGCACCCGTACAACAATGGTGTCGGTTGTTACGCCCACGAGTACCAATCGGTTGGAAGCCAGTTTCAGGCTGAGGCGGTTCAGCGGCTGCACAAAGCGCTGAGCACCGTCAATAACCGGTCTGTACGGAGTGACTGACCTCAGTGAACTTGGGGTGTATCATCTGATGCGTCCAAGTTGAGGTATTGACCAAGAACACATTGTACGCGTGTCCAGGAAAAGGTGCATCGAAATCAACGAACATTGCAGCGACAATGCTATCGTGAACAGCGATTTCGTCAATGCTACCTGAGGATTCGGACGGATTCGGAAAAGACTTTAGTAGTCGTGCAAGCGTAGCGTATCTAAACGCAGGCTCGGAGGGGTCCGTTAACGGCAACTCATATATCTGCAAAACACTCCTAGGATCACAATGCGAAGATGACTCATATGGCCCAATGTGATGGCGTGAATGGTGACACGTACTTGTCTTTCTGCTGAGCAGCGTATGTTGTGATGGCCAACGTGGCAGTATCTCTATCGCTTCTTGGAGCTACCGCAAATCGCTTATACTGCCCAGGGACATCGAGGAAAGCTGCGAGGTAGAATTCCTTGCTGTTCTTCAGGAACCAAAGACTGATTGTCGTTATCGGTCTGTCCAAGCGACGCATGCGTTGTGCAGTGACGAGCCAACGTGCTCCGGGAAGAAGCTGCATTTCATCGATGGGGTGATTGCCGCCATTATTTACGGCTGTACATTCCTTGACTCTCGGGCATGTCGCCTTCCAATTGTGATCCAGAGCTAAGCCCTTGACCACGAGCCGCTGGAGTTCGAAGGCAGGCAAAGAGCGGGTATCTACGTTAGGCGCGTCAAGGGGAAAAGGGACCCTGGTCGAGATTTGATGCCATAGATAGTCGGAAGAGCCCAAAGCGTGTAGCATACGACAAGTCTACGTGGAAGTAGGGCAGGTGAACACGATGTTGGTGGGGCGACAGTGTAATGAACGCCGGACCTGCTTCAATGCGAGCACATCCTCCACAGAAAGCAGGCCGAAGATGACGATAATGATGTCTCCTGGGAGGAACGCTAAGCTGGCAGAGGTTGTCATGAGCTCCGGGTGTGGCTCGGACAGATGTGATGGTGGTAAGCAAACGAGGTCACGATGACGGCTGGCGGGTCCGGTTAGATAAGATAATGGGAAGAGAGGACTACAAAAGGAGTCACTAGTGGCCACCTATCGATCCCGCAGCCGTACATAAGGGCATGCGACGCGAGGCCCCTTTCGGCACAACTACCTTGATGGTCAAACCACCACCTCCTCAGACCCCCTCCGATATCCATGACAGCAGTCTTTCCGAGATAGATAGTATCTCTGACTCGGACTGGCTCGACATCTCCGCTTCTGAAGACGCCGGCTCAATTGGCATCCCAGAGAGCGACCGTGACGATGTCGAGGATCGTCCGCCCTCCCGGAGATCCTTTTCTAGCCACTCCAGCTCCAGAGACGGTGATGTCGACATCTGGGAGGGGTTGGTTGAGGCCATTGGCGATGAAGCACTCCTCGAGGAGCCGGCCGAGTTTACCCACGGTGCCTCCCCCCTGGGACAGTCGTCCTTCACCTACGCCGACGGCTTTGCTGCAGAAGAGCGACGCGTGGAGGACGCTCTCAACCAAAGCATGGTCAGCACGCTCAGCACTTCTCGTGCAAGTTCGATGAGCGCAAGTGGCACCACCAACCACGTAGCCGGTCGAGCACGCGATCTGAGGTTGTCCTTCCCCGACCCATTGACGAGCTCCAAGGATGAACTCGTCCATGCTTCAAGGGAGCTCTGTCCCTCGCCCGTCCAGTTCAACACCACTTCAATGTCAGAGCTCTCGGATGACGAAGCACTGGAGGACGTCCATTCTCAGCTCCCTTCGCCGTCACTAAATTTACCCTCCATCGATTTCGACATTTATCTGTACGGCACCCCATCCAACCGCAAATGGTCCATTGTCGAAAGCCTGCTGGAGAAATGGGGTTCTGTCACGGATCTCACAGTATCGGAACGCCATCCGCAGTGCAACCGAACATCTACCTATTGGCTCCACTCCAAGGGCAATCCTCATCGGCTTTCTCTGGGACGGGCTGTATCAGTGACCGACAACACGGATGCCCAGGACATGGTAGGTGTAAGTTTATTCTGCTCACTGACCATTGATATTCAGCCCCACCAGTCGAGCACGGAACCGACCTTGGACAAGCAGTCGTTGGCCATTGTCTTCCTCCCGACTTACCTCTCCTCCTTGCCTCCGCACACGCTATTCCTGCCCATCATTCCCTCTATGTCAGATGAGGTCGGCGGAGTTGATGAAGGCGCCCGCCAGGTTTACATGCAGCAATGGAAGATCCTCAACATTCCGAATAAGCGCCAGCTTTTCCCGGATGCAATTAGGATGCTCGCAGTGGACGAGCTCGACAACTTCGACGCCTCTGAGGTTGCCCATGCATTCGAGCCTCTCCTGCCACTCCGCCGGAAGTTGTTCCGTAGCATCAAGACCCAGGTCGCAACTGCGCCTGCAATGACAATGTAAGTCTTCCACTAGCTCCGCCACGACACATGCACTCACGTTACCCGCGTAGTGTGGCAATTCTCTCCATCGTTCTCGGCTATATCGTCAGCCGTTGCGCGCCTTTACCTGTCCCCGCGGCGACGCTCACCGAGAAGCTGAACCCAACGTCTGTGGTCAAACCTTCAGTGAACATGTCCATGCATGTCACCACTCCTTTTGCGACAGCAATGTCCACGGCCATTTCCATATCCTCCATGAGAGAGATATCTCTTGCCATCGTCAGCACGCCCCCTTCCAGCTTGTCGACAGTTCCCACGAGCATGCGCCGCTCTGGCGCTCGCATCCAGGAGCCCGCCGTTAGTGCTGACAAGCCCAACGCCGCCGGGGCCTCTGGATCGAACGGTCTCATTGCCTCTTCGCAGTCCCCATGTTCATTGTCGGTTCCGTCGCCTCTTCGCTCCAAGGCGCTCTCCATCCTCCAGCAAGCTGTCGAGAAGACGGTGCCGAAGCCCGTCGAAGTCGCTGCTCCAGCCGTCACCGAGGCCAAGACTGAGAACATCTACTCCTTGAGCACGCGTCTTACAAGCTCGCTCTCCGAGATATTCAATCTCAAGGTTCTCGGTAACGCCCTCCAAGCCGATATGAAGGAGCTCCTCGACGCGCTCGACGAGCTTCTGCAGGTCATCAATGCACAGGCCGCGTCGGCAATTCGCATCACGGGACAAATCGGTTCTCATCTGCGCCGCCGTAATCAGCATGCCCAACAGACGGCGCGCGAGCTCCGTGAGAAGGGCGAACACATGTTGGCCTCGTTCGGCGAGCTTGCATCAAGCTCCATCACGCATGCGCGGTCCCGTGCCCGCGCGTTGAAGGACACAATCGCGGAGGAGGCTGCAGTTATGTACAGAGAGCATCCGGCGGGCAGGCTCGTGCAGAAGATGCGGGAGCGGCAGCGGGGCCAGAGCCGCAAGCTGCGCCATGGGGTGCGGCGCATGACGAAGGGCCGCATGGGATTCTAGGTGTGCAGCTGTGCTGCTTCCTGCATCCTGCGATGCCAGCATCCGAGGTACGTGATTTCCTACTTATTAACATTCATGCATGTATTCTTGCGACGACGTACTTGCACCCCACGTTCGTCTACACCAATTGGTCTCTTACATGCGCTTCCGTATATTTTCCATGGGATTATGGCTGTCATATAGTGTTTACAAATGAAGTATGTTGTACTCTAACATTTGGGTGATTTTATGAAAGGGCGCGGTGCGGAGCGCTCTGGAGGCGATTTGGAAGCAGGGATCTCGGCAGCACGAACAGCTTTGTGGTGTGGTCGCATGCCCATTACTCCTTGGCACCAGGGTTCGCCACCTGCCCTTGCCTGAGACAAAAAAGGGTCACAAGTGCACGCGCCCTAACGCAAGTCCACTTGCAGGCGGCGTCCATTGAATTTGCGACCCAAGTAACGGCCAAGGAGTTTCAGAGCTAAGCAACGCTTCCGCAACGACTCACCGGCCCGGAGGTCACACTCACGCCCTCTCTTTTGGTCGACAACACCGGGGCGCCCAGGCGAGTGTGCCAGAGAGAAGTCTTTCACGGTGATGCACGAAGCGTGCCCATGACCAGCCCTCTTAACCCAGCAGACCAACATATTGTCAGGTCGATACCGAGGTTATTCCTGTCGCAGAGGTATATTTTTGCCCCACAGGTGCGTTGCCGATCCTTGCCGCACCCGTTGGTGCTCACGTTTGCGGTGACTCGGGCCTCTTCGAAGCCAACACGTGTTGGAGAAGACGCCGCATGTCGCTCACCAGGCTTCCGGCCCAGGCGTGGGCATCTCATAACCAACCTGCGTTGCGCGGTGATGATGCTCCAATCCTCACCTTGACTTCCTGACCTTCCCATCGACCTCTGTATGCGCCGGTGGAGCCCTGTTCTCCTGGTTGCCCTAGCTGCGGCTCCGGCGCTCGCCGCCCAGCAATGCAGACTAGTGGCACCGTCTTCTCGGAATGCACCCAGCTCGGTGCACCCAGTAAGCTCCTCGACTGGGCCTTCGCCTACTGCATCCAGTAGCGCAGCCCCGACACCATCGTCAACACCATTCGTACAGTTTGCATATGGGAGCACACCTGTCCGAGGTGTCAATCTGTGAGTCTGATACTATGTCTGTTGTGCCAGCTCAGCACATCTTATGTATCGAACTTGGACAGTGGAGGCTGGTTCGTTCTTGAGGTGCGCCTTGGTTCTCTTATCTCAGCCCAGTCCAACGCTGACATTCATGCCACGCAACAGCCATGGATAACGCCGAGCATATTCGAGAACACGAACAACAATGCGATCGTGGACGAGTTCACGTTCGGCCAGATGCAGGACTTCCAAACTGCGCAGGGCGTCCTGCAACAGCACTGGAATACCTGGATCACAGAGGATGATTTCATTGCCATAGCCGCTGCTGGGCTCACGCACGTTCGGTGCGTTCATCTCTCTCTGTCTGCTCGCGTGGACGCTCATCTATTTATATCTCTGCTTCTAACTTTTGCTCGACGCGTGCAGCATTCCCGTTGGCTACTGGTCCGTGCCCACGAATGCATCTGTCACCCCGTACATCCCTGGCGCGTGGCCATTCATGCAGCGCGCATTGGGCTGGGCACGCGCGCATGGCATCCACGTCATCGTCGATCTCCACGGCGCACAGGGCTCGCAGAACGGGTACGACAACTCGGGCCAACGTACCAGCTCCCCGCAGTGGGCACTCGACCAGGACAATGTGGATGCGACGCTCAATGTTATCCAGGTCATCGCATCCGAACTGGGGCCGCAGGTCGACGCGATCGAGCTGCTGAATGAAGCCGCAGGCTTCTTGGGCTCTGCTTGGGACTCCGCGGTGCGCAGCTATTGGAAGAACGGGTACGGGGTCGTGAGGCAAGCCGCGGGCAGTAACCCTGTTGTTGTCATTGGGGACGCGTTTGAGGGCGTTGATGTGCGTGCTCTCCTTGTTGGAACCCGCCTGTCATGTGGTGATCTGACGACTTCCCTCTTGGCAGAATTGGGAAGGCTTCTTGCCGTTCCCACAAAACACGCGGGTTATGATGGATTATGTGCGTTCCACTTTTAGAATCATTGAGGTATCGTCCTGACAGGTGTTCCAGCACGAGTATCAGATCTTCAGTGACCCTGAACTAGCTCGCACGGAGGACGAACATATACAATTTGCATGTCAGAACCTCCTCCCGACCCTAGCTGGGTTCGCGCCCGGGAACATGTGGACGATTACTGGAGAGTGGTCAACTGCGACAACCGACTGTGCACAATGGTTGAATGGACGAGGCGTCGGGGCTAGGTGGGATGGTTCTATTGGGGGCGGGGGCCAAGTTTTTGGCTCCTGCGAGGGACTCACGGGCAACTGGTCAACATTCTCCGATGATTATATCGCGACTCTACGAAAGTGAGTATTTCTCGTGCCAGTGCCATAACAAAAGCTCAGAATGGTTAGGTACTGGGAAGTGCAAGTAGACGTGGGAGAGGCGGCCGATGGTTGGATCTATTGGACTTGGAAGGTGAGAATTCTCTGCTCTACACGATCACCAAACGTCTCATGTGACATCTGCAGACGGAGAGCGCAGACGAGTGGAGCTACCAGAAGGGCCTTGAAGGCGGCTGGATTCCGCAAGACCCTACACAGCGGTTGTATCCGGGACTGTGCAACAACACGAGCAGTTGACACTTTGGTCAACACAGTCGATATCTTGAACCGAGGGGCTATATTGTTATTGGCATGGACACTGGACTCGGTATGTATATACCTATAGACACGAACAACATCACACGTCTTGCCCCCTTGTCCCCGCGTTGACGTTCTTCACTCGCCCTCGGTGACTTCGAAATTGTGTGGCTCGCAAACTCCATTCGTCGCGCCGGATGATTAGGCGTTAGCGAGTTTTAGCGCCACGTCACACCTTATCTTCGGGATCGGCGCAATAAGCGCTCGTTCCTGAACTGCGATGGCTGCGACATCAGGTTGTGATCTCACAGTTTCTCATAGCGACACGACTCTGGGGAAGCACAAGGACGCATCACGAGAAACGTCGGGAGGCCAAGCCGGTCGGTCGCTATCATGTGCCCACTGCGGAGCCGACCACTGCCCGACCACGTTGGCCCCCGTCTCTTTTTTCCCCCCACGACCGAACAGTCTCCCCGCCCCGTCTCCCGGTGTTGTGTACTACTCTCCTTATTGACCACATTCCTTACGCTCCCACCGGAGCGACGCCAGAGCCAGCAGGCTGAGAAAAATCGAAAATCAGACAAACATGGTTTCGCATACCATTTCTACCGCCGCTACCTTGGCTGCCTTGGCCGGCAGCGCCTCTGCGCACGCCAGTATGGCCCTCGTTCCCCCAATCTATTTTTCTAATGCGCATACACCCAGGTATATGGCATCCCAGCATGTTTGGCTTCAACCAGAGCACAGCTCCCACCCGCCCGCAGGACCCGCTCATAAACCTGCCCTTCAATCAATGGTGGTTCGTGAGTGCCATCTCGCTTTTGATACTTCTCTTTCGCATATTCATGCGCCGCAGCGTGGACACCTCAATTACCCCCCGCACCCGAACGACATCATGCAGCTGCCCGTCGGGGGCAAGGTCGAGACCGAAATAGCCTGCGCTAAGGGCGTGACCTCGTGGTGGGCATCCGCGCCGGGCGGCGACATACGCGACCCCAGCAATCCGGACTACCCGTGCCCTGGGCAGCCGACGACACAGTTCCACACGAACGGGATCAATGACCTCGGCGGCTGTGCGCTCGCCGTCGCGTACGAATCGGACGCGACCAAGGTCAAGCCCGAGGACCTGGTCGTGTTCAGCGTGAATCAGACGTGCGTGTGGACGCTGCACACGGACTTCCATGTCCCCGCACAGATGCCCAAGTGCCCGAACGACAAGTGCACTTGCGCGTGGTTCTGGCAGCACAAGGCGGACTCGGGTGCAGAGCAGAGTCAGTTCGCTTGCTTGATCATCTCGAGGGACCCGATTTGACTGATGCGTGGACAGTGTACATGACCGGCTTCCAGTGCAACATGCAGGGTGCGACATCCACCACGCCGCTGCCTCGCCCCAAGGTGCCAACCCGGTACGTAGCGACCCTGCGTCCTTTGTGCTGCTGCGACGTTCATGTTTCCCTGCACATAGCTGCGGCGCAGACCCTGACAACAACGTCCCTGCCAACCCGGCCAACTGCACGCTCGGCGCGAAGCAACCCTTCTACTGGTACCAGGCCGAAGGCAACAACATGCACGAGGGCACCTATACCCCGCCGCTCTACACGAACCTTTACCACTTCCTCGACGGCGCGCAGAAAGACATCTTTGAGCGCGACGGCGACGGTGCGCCGCCAGCCTCTGTCCCGCCGGCTTCGGCCGTGTCTTCCGCGCAAGTATCTTCGCCGTCTGCACCCTCATCGCTCTCGACGTCCTCGTCGACCTCCGTACACGTCAACACTAGCTCTGTGCACACCACGTCATCCCGCGCCATTCCAGTCTCCTCGCCGGTTCATTCCTCTTCGACCACCGAACACCTGGGACCTACGATTACTATCTCATCAACCTCTGAACACCTGGGACCCACGATCACCGTTTCGTCTACCTCTGAACATCTGGGCCCCACGATCACCATCTCATCGACCTCTGAACACCTAGGACCCACAATCACCGTTTCATCGACCTCTGAACACCTAGGACCTACGATCACCACCTCGTCGACCTCCGAACATCTGGGACCCACGATCACCACCTCGTCGACCACCGAACACCTCGCCCACCATCTCGACCTTGACGAGCCACGCGGCGTCCAACGCGACGCCCAAGCCCGAGCCCGCCTCGCCGTCGGATGACGAGGACGACGAAGACGACGATGATCTCGAGGAATGCGAGGAAGACGAAGAGCCCGGCGCCGCCGACACCAGCTCGACCGTCCACGCCTCCACCGCCCACACGACGCACGCGACCAGCACCAGCACCAGCACGAGCGGGCCGTACAAGGCCCCGCCGCCGCGTCACCGCGGCCCTCGCCGTCGAGGGGCCCGCACGGGCCCTCCAAGTGAGTCCCCGCGCCCACGGCCGCCCGCCATCCCACAGCTAACGAACCCTCCTCCCCGCGCCCAGGCCGACCCCGACGCCGCCGTACGCGCCGCTGCGCCGCACCGCGCCGCTGACCGGCGAGCAGCCCGCGCGGCGCGCGTGGGGCCAGCACCGCCGCATGCTCGCGGGGCGGCACGGCTTCTGAGGCGCAAACCTACGACTCATGACATCTATCTTTATTCTTCTTGATAACGCCGTGTTTGGCCTGACGGCGCCTAGCGCGTACACACCCATACCCCCACCCGTGCCATGCACGCCCCCTTTTTGCGGCGTTGACCGCCCTCCTTCATCTGTGTATGCTAGTGTCGCAATGTAAGCACCTTTGTTGATCGAATCGCGCAATGCAGCACGATTTGTCTCCCCAAGCGCTCATCGCCGTGTCACTGGAAACGCCAGCGTCCTGCAAACGCGCGCGTGAGGTATACCGATTGTGTCCTGAGAGCTACATAGGTAAGGGGTATCTACATACATGTCCGCTGCCGTCCGATGGTCCGTCCGTGGCGTCTTCCCCGCCACGATCCGCGCCGCTAGCTGACGTCCTCGACAAAGCGGCTCCCGCGCTGCCCGACGGCCTCGAGCCCGCCGGGCACCGTCCCCGCGCCCGCGCCCGCGACGCCCGTGCTGCGGGCCTTGCCCTTGTCCTTGTCCGGGGACCCCCCGCTGCTCCCGCCGCGCTGCCACGGCCACGAGCGCTTGCGCTCCGGCAGCGGCGCGTCGGCGTCGGCGCCCTCGCCCTCACCCTCGCCCTCGACGCTGTCCAGCTCGTGCCCCGCCGCCTCGCGCACGACGAGCGGCTCGTCCCGCTCGTCGCCGCCCTGAGCGCGGTGCTCCTCGCGCGCGGTGCGCGCAATGCCCTTGTCGACCGCCACGCTGCTCACGCCGGACCCGGACGCCTCCCCCGACGCCGCCGGGGCCCCCGCGGCGCGCACGCGGAGGTACTCCTCGAGCAGCGCGGCGTTGCGCGAGTTGGCGCGGAACGCGGCGAGGAGGACGTCACCGACGAGCGGGACGAGGCCGACGGACGTCGCGACGCCGAGGTTGAGCATCATGCGCTGCGTGAGCCACCGCGGGAGCCTGGGTTGTGCGCACGTGGCGTCAGCTCCGGTGTGCGGGGGAGGGGAGGGGGGGACGGCGGCGCGCACTCTGCCTTGCGCGCCTTGCGCACGACGAGGAAGTACCCGAGCGCCGCGTCGGCGGCGTCGCCGACCCCGGGGACTATGCCTATTTGGGCGGGCGTAAATAGGCGGCGTTGTGCGGGGAAGCAGACTCGAGGCGCACCGATAATGAAAGTCCAACCGAAGCGCATGCCGCAGAGGTTGAAGCCCTTGTCGAGATAGTGCGCACGACGTTTCACCGAGAGCAGGATCTTAGCGTCCCTGTCTGAGAGCCCCGGGGGGAGCTCGCGCTGCGCGGAGGATCGTTATCGGCCGCGGCGTGGCGGGCGGGCGGGGGGCGCGTGCGCACCTTGCGGCGCTTTGTGCGGCCGCGCTTGTCGACGTAGTTCTCATAGAGGGGGTCGGCGGGGGTGTACTGCTGGAGGTGGCGCGCGAAGAGCTTGCGGCCAGCTTTCTCGAGGATGTCGGGCATGACGAGCAGAGTGGTGTGGGACGAAGGAAGGGAAGCGCTGTGGAAGGGAGCAGGAGCGCGCCGGTTTTAGGATACCGAGGCGTGGTGGTGCACGTTGCGTCACCAGCCTGCTTGACGTACGTCCGCCCCGCCCTTGGCTTGGCTTCGTTTTCGCCGCGCACGCAATGACATTTCCTGCCCGTACATGTCTGGGTAACACAATGTATATATCTGTGTGCGATATACGCGCTGAGGGCGGGGGTCGTTGGCGCGGGAGTGAGAATGCGGGGCGCAGTTTCTACTTAATTATACGATGGCTATAATTGGGTGGGAGAGAGCTTCCGCTAGGGAGGCGACCGATCGGACGACGCGGCTCCGAACCACGAGCGGACAACTCTCGGACCGCGCCCCGGCCCATCCTTCCCATTCCGTCCACAGAGCCTGCCGATTCAACCCTCCGCAGCCGCACTCGTCATCTACGCACCGCATCCCTCTGATCTCCATCCCATCCCCTGTCCCTTCACATGGCAGAGCTATCCAACAACCCCTTTATCGACCACTCGCCAGCGTCGCAGCCCGCTACCCAAATATCGACGCCCTCTCCTCCCCGCCTCCCGGGCCCTCGTCTCCGCAATACTCCGAGGCTGGCCCCAGCAACAACAGCAGCAACAGCCATCCTACCAGGCCGGATATGCGGGTTCTAATTTCACGGGCTATCCCCAACAGCAATACGCCCAGCAGCAGCAGTGGCAGCAACAACAGCAGCAGCAACCACACAACAGTACCAGCCACAGAGCGGCGCTACTCGCCGACCGGGTTCCAGCCCTCTACCTCCTTCGGCCAGCAGCTCGGCGGCCAGGTGAACAGCCTCGCCACAGGCTATCCGCAACAGCAGCAGCAGCAGCAGCAACAGGCGCAGTACTCGGGCTACCCTGCGCAGCAGCAGCAGGTCACCGGCTACGGCTACCAGCAACCGCAGCAGACGGGGTACGGCTACCCGCAGCAACAGCAACAGCAGCTGCTCGCGCAGTTCGACCCGTACGGGAACCTCGGCCAGCTCTCCCCAACGCGCACGGGCACCATCACGAACGGCGCAGTTGGCGCGCCCCCGCCGGGCGTGCAGCATCCGCGCACGTTCATCCAGACGCACAAGGCCGAGCTCGAGGCGTGGGACCCACGACATGGAAGCAGATTCAGAACTCGTTCGAGTCGCTCAAGGTGCATGGGAGGTGCGCAAGCGCGCCGCCGAGTCGCAGGTGCGGGCACTGGGGGGCACCGCGGCGGCGGGTTCTTCGGCGCGCGGGTGGGTATGGGGGTACGGTGGGTACGGGGGGGATATCAAACGCCGCAGGCGCAGGAGATCGAGCGGCTGAATGCGGTGCGTTGCGGCCCCCGCATGCCCGGCCTCGGCGCTGACATATATGCATACACCCACCCGTGCAGCTGATCAAGGAGGCTGATTCAAATATCGGTGCGTCGCCCGTCCTGGGGCACAGGTCTCGTTTCTGACGTCCGGACTTTGCAGACACTGTCGCTGCGGCCGCGCTGCAGATGTCGGAGGTGTTCTCGGGCTACCGGCATTCGGGCGACATCGCGAGCAAGCGCCGCGTGCGCGAGTCGTGCAACGCGGCCGTCACGGGCTTGCCCGAGTATCCGCCTCCAACCTTGTAACATCTTTTGGGTACACACAACGCCCGTTGTTGTTGTTGCTGTTTTTTTTGTAGATTTATGGTCCGCTTGTAACCCTGTAATAGCTCAGATCCGTTCTGGTTGCTCATTCGTGCGCGCCGCTCGAAGAATACACGCATCCATGAGTAGCTTGAGTTTGTTCTGGCCGGGAATGGAAGCCCTGCTGTCCTCGGAACGTCATCCCGCCGGACACAGCGGCCGCACGCACGAATTCCATTCCATTCCGACCTGCAGCAATTCGCTGCCGAGTCGACGCAACTCGGAAGGCGCGCGGCCTCCCGCTGGCATTCCGAGCGAAGCTGGCCGGTACCATGTGTGAACGGAACGGGAATTTACAACGGATATCTATTACATGGGCCGAGAGCGAGAGCGATCCAACAGGCATCAACGGACACCACACACATATACAGAGATCCAGACGCGACGCAGAATATCGGGGCGGGGCGCTTCACTGGCGCGCGACGCGCGGCGCTGGTAGCAGCCCCATGATCCCGAACGCGAGCGCGTACAGCCCGGACGCTGCGCCCGGGCGAACGAGCGTGAACATGTGATCCACGAGGTAGAGGGCACAGCGCACGCACCTCCTGCGACGCCGAGGACGGTCCCAAGACCCGAGTAACGCGCGAGCACGTAGGACAGCAGGCTCCACCCGGAGATAATCGACCCCGTCAGGACCTGGTGCATGTCAGCCGCCGCCACCGCCGCACAGCACACCACGCACGGGGATGACAGACGAAAGCTCGCCCGACTCGCGCCACGACCGGTACTATCGCCCCCGCATCAGCATCAGCACCCCCGGGCACAGGGCAGGCCGCACGCACGTTCGGCGGGAGGCCCTTGATCGCGGGGATCAGCAGGATGTACAGGAACAGCGCGACGGTGAGCGCGCCCGCCAACGCCGACGCGCCGACCAGCGGCCTGCAGCGTGAACGGACCCATGTGCGATTACGAGAGGGGAGAAGGTCAGGGCCTGCGCGGGCAGGAGGGAAGGGAAGGGGGCACGGACCGCGCGAGGGGCGCCGCGTCGGCCCAGACGCGCGCGAGGGCGGCGGGCGTGCGCAGCCAGTATGTGGCGGCGGCGCCGGGGAACACGAAGCGGAGCTGGCGGGCGAGGTGGCCGGAGGACATGGTTAGCGGAGGTGATGCTGGTGATGTCGGTGGGTGGCGGCTGAGTGCGCGGGGCTCCCTTGCGACATGTGCATGAAATGCGCCAAAGGCGAGAATCACATGCGAGCGCTTCGTGCGCGTGCCTGGCAGCCGCCACTGGCCAGCCAGCCCAGAACCGTCCTCCTCTGCTCCCGCCACGTTCTGGGCGTGCAGCGGACGCACGACCCCAGATAAGACTGCGAGTCGAGGTGTGGCAATCCTGCGCGCGATTACTGTATTATTCTAGTTTATGGCCGTTTACACAAATGACAGTTGCGTCTCATAGTCTGTGGGTCCACCAACACAAACCCAAGCACTTCCACGTCCATCCAAGCGGCGGGGTATGTACAACGCAACGCTCACGCCGCAAGCAGAGCAGCGACACTGATCAGGCCCAGTATGCCTACCGCGGCGCCGGGCGCAGCGCCACGTGCAGCCGCGTTGCTCTTCACCGACGCCGAGCGGCTCGGCGCGGGCGCACCACTCGACGATGAGCTCGCCACCGCCGACTTCGGGCTCTGCGTCGCGGCGTTCGAGGCGGCAGCAACGGAGCTCGTGCCGGTCGAAGACGGCGCAGACGACGTGCCAGAGGTGACGGCCGCGACGCCAGGCGACGCCTTCACGGAACTGTGGCGCGCAATCCATTAATACGGGTTCATCGGAGACAGGCTGGATGGGTGTTGCTCACCTCGTCGAGGTGCTGTTCGAAGCGTTGCCTTCCATGACGTCGCCGTTGACGCAACTGTACGTGGACGTCTATCAGCCTGTGCGCGTGCGCGGGTGCTAGCCGGCTTACCTAGTGTCGCTGCCCGACTGAACGGTCGCAGGCGCGGAGAACGCCTGCTGGCCATTGCTATCTTTGAGCATGACGGTGCTTTCGACGCAGGCATGAGCGGACTATCGCGCGCATGACGAGCACGATTCAACGAGACGCACAAGGCAGTGCCGACGGGCAGGTCGACCTTGGGCCAGGTATAGCTGGTGCCGTCCTGGGTGGGGAATTGCTTGAGCTGTGGTAGGGTGAGGTCAGTAGGCAATGCACACAACATGGGACACAGAACGTACGGCGGGTGCAGTGGGCTGACCAGCTGTCCGCCCGGGGGGGGGGATGTCAGAGCGTATCGGGGATAGAACGTTCAGCCACTTTACCAACGCCAAGGGAGAGAAAGTAGGGCCCTGTGCTGCCCTCGGGGCTCCATGTAAGCTGCAAGGGCTCTGTGCAGCAAAATCAGCCCCGAATGCACGTAGAACGATGGCCAAAGCAAGCACGGACGGCATACGACGGCGAGTCCTCTGGCGGGAGACGCATCAGTCATGTCGGTACGGCCCAAGATCATTGTCACCTACGGCGTATTGACGGTAGCTGCAGACGCGACAGCAACGAACGCAGTCAAGACGACGAATGACTTCATGGCGGGCTGAATTATGAACTGAAAAAGGTCGTTCAAAATAGGCTTATAAGCTAAGGGGTGTAACGGTGTCTGGGCGTGAACGGAGAGAAAGAAAGGAAGCCAGATGTGAACGGATGAGTGCCTTGCTCATCGTACAAAGCTGCGGATGGTGAAGCGGAGTTCAGTGGTCCGCGGTGTACGCCGACCGTTTGGAATACAAGATCCCTCAAATGACGTTCAAAGATCAGCTGGTCTGGCGTTGCGTGTATATAGGCCTGAGCGTCGCATTGCACAGGTATCGGGCTACAGTGATACAATCCAATAAGTAGTTAGTCTTCCTTTGTAAATATGATCAGCACAAATGTCCGCATGTACACGGCGATAACATAGCGAACGACAACACACCGGCCCCCTCCTAGTCCAGCCCCATCACCTCCACGACAACGTTGATCCCCATGATCACCGTGTAGCAGCAAATGAGAAATATACCCCATTTCCGTGGCAGGAAATAGTTGTTCATGGGGACGAAGACGACTGTTACGAGTAGGAGCGCAAGAAGCCCCACCGCGCTCACGAGGAGAGTCCTCGAGAACTGCAGCTCGTACGGCTGGCCTGTCTGCTGGATGATGTACGAGCCAGAGATGCCCACGCCAAGCAGCATGTTGAGCATCGGTCCGCCGAAACACGCCGAGAAACCCATGATGGGAGCGAAGACCTATTCATGCGTGAGGCTACAATCCCGTGACGAATGGACAGACACGTACGGCCACGCTCATGTTCGCCACCAGATCGGCAAGTGAGTTTCCGACGGCGAATATCGTGAGTCCAATAATCGCATCCGACAATCCGAATATGAAACCAAAGGTCTGCGGACGTAAGTCCCCATTGCACAGAGATGTCGCATGTCGACTCACCTGCAAGACGCTGACGACCTCGTCGGCGATGGCCATAATCCAAACCATGGCAACAAGGAAGCCCATGGAGCAACGCGCTAAATGCCACTCTTGGCGTTTGCCATTGTCGGCGAACAGTACCACTAGCGATCCCGCCGCGAGACCAGCCAGCCCGACGCCAAGAAGGAACCACCGCTCATGCACCGTGCCCTCTGTAAGCCGTCAATCTCCGTTCAGAGGATCGTAGCAACAGTAACTCACTGAACAATACAGCAACGCAAAAGAGCGGACCGAGTGTGCACTGGATGGCCATCAGCCACTTGTTGAACCGGAGCTCGTGCATCTCCTCCTGGACTTCCTCCTCGGCGATCAGAGCACGCTCGATGCCATCCTCCTCGAAGCTGGACAACCGATCGTTGATGCTCGGCGCCTTTTCATGCCTATGGTGCGAACTGTCGTACGGCTTGACCACGACGGGCAACGTGATAGTCAACGCAAACACCGCCGGCGTGGCGAAAATAGCCGCAATCTTTCCGAGCAGTCCCTTGGAGCGGAATGCATGCAGTGTTGGGAAGAAGATGTGGAACGCGCGCGCGAGGATATGACGCATGTTTTGGCGCTCAAACAGCACAGCGTGGTGGGGAGCGTCCCCATTTGCGTCGGGGCGTGGAGAGGCAGGCGTGGTATGAATCTCGGGGATTGGTGGCTGGGGCCCGTCCTCGCCCTCAATAAAAATAAGGGGTGACTCTGCCGGGCGGGGGGCCGAATCGTCGGCTGGAAGGGCATGCGAACCAGGTAAAGGGGAGCGGTCATTCAGCGGAACATCTGACGAGATGTCGAATGGATTCGTCTCTCCGCTGTAGATCGAACCACGCGATAGTGATCTAGACTGTCTGAAACTGTGGTAATGTCCACCGGGGTATGGCGTCAGTGGTGGCTCGAACGCGTTCAGGGAAGATCCAGCAGCCTCATGCTGTAACGATGAGACCACTTTGCGGAATTCGAGAGCGCCGACCAGAGAGAAGGAGGGCATGGTGCTCAGATGTGGCGATGGGGATGGGGATCTGGAACTCGCTTGCGAGTCGAAAGAGTGGCGGCGCGAAAGTTCCGTCTGGACGCCAAGATGCGGTACCGAACGGCGCGACGATAGATGCGGACCAGAGCCCGGGACGAGCAGCGATGGGGAACTTGCAGGCACAGGTGCTGCTAGCAGGGGAGATGAGGACAAGATCACGTATGGATCTGGCGTTGGCACTCACGTTCATCTCGGTACGGCTCCTCGTCATGATAAGGTGATATACCTTCTTCAGCATACTCGCCACGTATCTGGGCATCCAAGGAACGCTTCCGCTCTTGCTTGCGTTCCCACCAGCTACCCACAACTACAATCAAGACGTACACGAAGTACAACAGCACAAGGAGGCCTGCCTCCCACGCGTATATCCAGCCGTCGATGAGGATGACGAGTAACGTGAAAACAGCAGCAGCGAAGAAGATGACGTCGCGTAGGAAAGGGCCGCGATTTACTCGAAAAGGTTTGATGATGCACATGGAGCCCACGACGCACGAGACTATGAACGACGCCGCACCAAGGAGCTCCCCGATGGCCAGACTGCCAGAGTCTGTGCGCATGGCGGAGAATGTTGCGAAGACGTCCGGACTGCCGTTTCCGAAGGCGAGGAATGTGACGCCGGCGACATTTTCATCCAGGCCCAGGAGCTGCGCAATGGTTGCGAGATTGGGACAGAAAAAGTCTGAGGCGCTGATACCGAGGGTGGAAAATAGAAATATCAGCCAGACCAGGAGGCCGGCGAAGACGAAAGGCCGGCTGGCGACGCTGGCGCAAAAATAGGTCCGCAGATAGGGGATGGAAAGGAATGTGCCAGGCTCTGGGCAGTGGTTGGACACAGATTCGCATTGGTCGGGCACAGGAAGAGCTATAGGCCGGCACTACAACAAGGTAAGTAAGGAAAAGAGCCATCCAGTGTTGTGCTGCGCACCTCCTTCTCGTCCTCCAACACGCCGTACTGGCTGTGCGCCAGTAACCCGAGCAGGCTCCGCTTAGCAGGGTGGTGGGCTGAGGCTCGCAGTGCCCTGCCGTCGCGGGCTATGTGACCGTAATTGCTGCGCGACCACAAAACTGCATTGAGGACTAGTAGCGCAACGAACGCGACTTTGGTCGTGATGTAGGGCATTTCAAGGGCTCAGTAGAGGTGCAGGAGCATTGCAGTGTGTGTGCAAGCGACAGGCCGCCACCTCTGGGAATGAATGGACGTGAGAAGATTACCTCATCCGCCCCTGGATCCTGCCTGACCCAACTGCTCCCCCGCGAAAGAAATAAGCGAGGCACAAGACGTCCTGATTTCAACCACCTTGACTTTCTGTAGGCATAGGTAACCGCAAATAATAAGAACGAAAGCGATGCGCGCTTGCAGCAGGCGTACCGTGACGTTCAAGAGAGGAGTTTGTCAGAAAAGCCATTATATTGTACCAGTTCGCCGATCGTATCAAGCCTTCGATAGCTCAGTTGGTAGAGCGTGGGACTGTAATAGGAAACATCTTGCTATCCCAAGGTCGTCGGCTCGAATCCGGCTCGAAGGAGATTTTTTACCCTCCTCTACCATCCCAATCTCCTCAATCTCCTCGGCCGAATTGGTTTCCAGGGCAAGTCAATTTTTCCGATTCATCCCTCGAGATCACTGTACTATAAATATGCCAGTATGTATGCGACATGGGTAACAAAGACCAGTAGCGATACGTCCATTAGCCCTGCAATACTTTTTACATCCACAAACCCGTATCGAAACACCACAGTCGTTGGTCAGAGTCCAATCCAGCTGCTTCTCCCACCTGGGTTGTGCAGAGACGTCTGCCCGATTTTGACCACCCCGGTTTCTATTTTGGACACTTCCTCAACCCGCCTCGTCACCTCCTTGACCGGCCGATCTCCAGATGCGAGGAAAGGGTTGTCGATTGCGTCGACAAGCGGGCTGGGCGGCGCAAACGGCGTCGACGCCGCAGCCATGAAAGATCCACGGCCATCGACCCTGGGCAGAGGTCCGGGCCTCGCCTTCTCGGCAAGGGGGCGGAACACCGGGAGGAACGACTCGGCGTACCATTCGTACCACACCTGGCGCTGGTTCGTCTGGCGCCAGATGGACACCTGGAGCTCGGAGTTGCTGGGGAGGTACAGTGGTTCCTGGCAGCGCCTCATGAGAATGATGCAGCGATATGCTGCGTGAGCTTACCTTAAGGGGGAAGAACAATGGGAACCAGCTCAACATGTCCTTCGAGATGAGATCCTTCCGCTGCGGGTGGATACTGAGTCCGACCTCCCCATACAATACGGCCTCGAAGTAGCCAGCTAATCCATGGAGCACGCCCGCATGTGGGATGTGAAAAGTCAATTTGGCGGACCGAACGTTGTGACTGTTCGTTAGTGGCAGTCCTGCGAAGACGTAAAACTGTCAACCCATGGTCTCAGCCGGAGACCGGAAGGCGCACCCCGCTCATCCAGCACGGCGTCGCGCCTCGGGTGTTCGAACTCCCAGCATTCTTGCACTTGCGCACCGCAGCGGTCACCCTCAGCTTCGCCTCCGTGGCCGCTGAGAATATTGACAGCCTGAAACATCACGACGTATGGCGTCTCTGACGCCTTCTCGTCCTTTCCGGTGCGGACCTCGTTCCACAGTTTAGATGATGACAGTGGAGCCAGATACGCCGTATAGGACGAGGGGATTGAGATTCCGGTCGCTGTGTAGGCGCTGGATCAATCCGCTGGAGACAAAGAAGCACCGCGAACATACATTTGAGGAAACGCATCGCGCCGTCTAAGCATTCTGGGCTGAGTTCGTTGTCGCCGAAGGACCCCAACAGTTCGCTGACGAGGATGTCCGCAGGTTCCGGAACTGAAAGGAGACGCATGTCGCCAAAGAGTAGGTCCACTTTCTCTTTCCATTCTGAGGCCTTGCGCCGCTGCAGCCTAGGGGGTAGTCAAGTCATGTGTTCGTGGCGACGCTTTTGGTCATAGCCACGGCAAAAACTCACGTCACATACGCGCTCGAATTCTTCTCAATCGCGTATACGGCCGCATTCCGCTGGGCGCGCTCAATGGCCTTCAAACACCGCGCGACGAGGGGTCCGCGACCAGCTCCTGCGACGCAAATAACTCTGAAGAACAGCGTGAGCGCCTTCGTACGCTTTCCCCATTTCGAAGACACCTACATCCTCTCTGATGGTGGCCACTCGGATAAAGCTACGAACACTGCCTTGGAGAGAATAGGCATAAGGTTCACCAGCGATATCAGATGTACCCTCACCTCCTCATACTTCTGATACTTTACAGGATCTTGTTCAAACATCTGATATGTGATTCCCTGTAAATTGTCCATAAGGGGCTAGTGATGGGTCAGTGTGTCGTTCATGTGACCACACTGGCGAAGTGCATCCGACCTGCAGAGGCGCTTGTAGATAGTCTTGGTACCCCCGCCCGAAGTTCTCGACAGTGCCTTCTGTCTTGGCTTGTACGACTGCGGGGCTGGTTTTGTCGAGGTGGCGCATGTATTGCAGATACGCGACTTCGCCGCCTTTCGTATGCAGGCCGGCGGTAGTATTTGACAGTATGATAACTGGCCGATGCTTGAAGAGGAATCAGTACGAATGTTTCGAGGAGCGCCGGCCGGCGCTAACTTACCTTCATTACGTCGCGGATAAACGATTGAGATCCCTTGGGGAGTACCGGGTATCCTTTTGCATTTGCTATGAAAGTTGATGCGGGTATGAACAAATGTCTGATAGGCTCTGCAGCCCATCGGTTCAAGACGCCTGACGCGGACGGTAGGGGAGGCGTGAGGTCCAGAGCTAAACGGCGAGATGAGTCAGATCTCGACCACTGCGTCGATACGCCCAGGTATGCACTTAAGGTTAGCCGCGGGTTGTAGGCACAGATGGTCCGTATGATATCCCACATCTCCCATGTGGCGTTCAGCTCGGCCTCTGATGCTCTGGTAGACGGTGCAGCCCTGGATTCCGATGTACGGACCTCGGGCGTTGATGGTCGAGACGAAGACGAAATTGAGGACTTTGTTGGAGACGGGCTGTCGGGCAGGAAGCCAAAAGCAGAGCGTGGAGAGGGACTAGACTGAAAGATGGAAGGGTCGTATATGGGAAGTCGGATGGAGAATTGCATGTACGGCGTCCGCGAAAGGCAACTGTTGACCGCACGTCCATACGCTGCAATCTGGCTGCGATTGCGTGGAGGCGGGAAGATGGCTGTCTGCACATCTAGATACGAGGCATAGGACAGCTCCTGCTGCAGGGCCTGGGGAAGCAATCCGACGATAAGGACCGCGGCGAATCTCGTGATGAGGCAAAGACAAAAGACGAATGGAGAAACTAGCCAGTTGAGGCACGATGGGGAGCACTCACGATTTCAGAGTCGTGTCGAACCCAGTCGTCTGACGCGTCCAATTCTAACCAGTCGGAGATCACGACTGCGACGCCCTCCGCCTCCTCTGGCCCACATGGCCCGTCAGCAGATGCAGGGCTGTCTAGTTGTGGTACTCACCGAGCCGTGTCATGGTCACCTCCCCCAGCTCGAAGACAGGGCTCGCTCTCCAGAGTTCAGCATGCTGTTCCGCACCCTCATTCTTTGCGCCCGCGGTGTCTGATGATATGATGCACATGTCTCTCCATCGATCTTTCCATTTGGCAGTGGTGAGTGGCATACAGACCGCGTCGTATGTCCGGGATCGTGCATCATCAACAATCAGGGAATCCTGCGGAGCCAGCAAGCGCTTCTCGAGGTCACTTGACGAGACGAAGGCTGCAACGAGCGCGGGGCTTTCCCAGGAAGCCATGGATGGAGGACTAAGGATATGTATCTGGAGGTTCGGTGCCGAGTAGGATGGGCTGGTGTGGGCCGAGCCAGACCGAGCCGCAACTTGATCAAGTGTTCCGCCAGCACGGATTGATCCAGGAACCGCGATCACTACACTACATAGCTAGCACTGTTCCGCGTAGTACGTCCAGCGCGGTAGAGCTCACTTTGTCTCTGCCCGTCGCTCGCTACCAAATAGACCCCAAATCCCTTGCGTCATCAATCAAAAGATCAAATGAACTCGCTATGACATGTCGACGTCTACGGACGTAGACGCCCAGTACGTTCAGTTGCCGGCCTATAATCCAACCGGTCTGTGTTCTATGATTCGACTAGACCGCTCGTCGCCGCCGTGCACAGGAGCAGCTGATGTTGTGCTCCGAGTGCATCAGCAATGCGATGATCCTTAGCTATCGTTCCGACTCAGGTACGAATGCGGGCATCTTGGTACGCTATGTACGTTCCAGCCATATATACGGGACCTTGCATTATCCCTTTGTTGGTATAGCCCCATGGCTTCTTATCTCAGAGAAGCCAATCTACGTTTTTGGCAGGCCGAAACTCAGAGACAGTTGAAACGTTGACGCCGGTGCTCGTGCTGCATGGCCATCAAATGTCAACAAATGCACTTCAGCCTGCCCCAGTGCACCGCACGCCGGTTTCCAAGATAATCGAAATCACGCGCACGCCGCTACGGTACGCGCATTGGCCGACAAAAGACTGCCAGGCAGCAGATCGCCCGCACCTGCAGGCATGATCCAGACCCTTTTTGCGGAGTCCATCACCTGTGGTACCTAGGCTGAGATTTCCTCGGACGTCCGCGCCAAGTCAGTGTCAAGTCCCGAAGAGATAATTTAAGTGCCTTTCTGTGCCTTGTTATTTTAGACACTACCTGAAGATAAGTGTAGGGCCACTCTTACCCCGCAGTCTGTGAGCTTGTTGTACACGAGCCTTGCGTCGGCCGCATACGTCCAGTTGATCTGATCAGAACCACTCGTTAAGGCCGCGTACATCCGCATAGCATAAGTATTCTTGTGGAAACTATCTCAGAGTGGTCCGTCAGGCTCGTCTAATCGCCTGCGTTTTGTAACATCCGCGTCTCCATGCCGCACATCGCTGTCACGGGTTTCCGGGTCACCTTCTTGGTTAGCCATGCTGTACCCAGTGACCATGCCTTCCAATACTGTGTTGCTGACGGCTTGCCTGAGTTCTTCTTCTCGCCGGCTCTCGCTTCCTCCGTCTTGCTCCCGCTGTACGATATCTCTCAACTGATTTAGAAGTGAGGAAGTGAGGAGCTCCGACACCGCTTCCTGGGAGTGCTGAGAAGGCTGCGCCGCTGGGCCAAGCTCGCTGTGATTCCCAGCTAGCCCATCTCCAGGGCTGGGGGTTTGGATGCCGTTGACAGTGTTCAGATAGGCCGCTACTTCTAGAAAATCTTCTGCAAGGTGTTCGGCTGGCTACGCGCGGTGAGTCACGCAGTCTGCAAAGAGAGTACGTTAAACGACATACCGACAGGCCTTCATGATTCCGCCATGCGGCGTCTGCGCCGTTGTTAATGAGAAATTGCGCCGTCTCTACGTTCTCAACCGTATAGAGAGGCGTATCGCCATCCTCATCTGTAATGTTGACATTGCCACCTGAGATGCTGGCTCAGTATTTGTAAGGCATTGTGGCTGGGCGCGCAGACCTTCGGAAATGAGATATGTCAAGATGTCCAGATGGCCGTAAGATGCGGCGGCGTGCCTTTTGAAAACGGCACAATAAGCGTTCAGACTCAGGTCGCGACATATACGCCCGGATCAGAGGCGCACATGGGGGTATATGTAAACGGATCTGGAGCGTTGGGGGATATGGCTACACAGGGTCATGTTCATAAAAATTGGACAGGCCGACTGGTATCGGGAGACTTGCATTGACGCTGAATCAGCTCCTGCGATGCCCGGTTGGGGATAACTGAAGGAGCAATGAAAGGAGTACGTGCACTCACCCTCACGCGGTCCAAGTCGCCATCACCGGCAGCGACCCAGATGTTCTTTTCGACGCGCGTGGAGACGGGCATATCGACCCTCGCAGGAGAGAAGGAAGGCTGAGGACGGGTGTCGGGAGACACGAGGCGGCGATCGGTCGGGGTATTTGGCGTTGTTTGCGGGAGTCGGCAGGGTGTGGATTGACTTTGGGATGCTACGAAGTTTTTTTTCCCCCGAGCCTTGGGTTGTCTTGGGCCTCGAAGAAGACCTGATGGCGGCTAGGAACCGGGGGCGGGAAGTCATGCGGATATTTGTTCCGAAATGTGTGACGGACGGAGAGGGACGGGCTGAGAATAGGCGTGGGAAGATGGTATGCTTGGTTGGGATTTTCGCAGCTGGGTCGAGGAAGGGAATGGGCGGGTCGACTGAGAAGCAAGAGAATGCGGATCTGATGAGCGGATCTTGGCACCGATCGTGAAGAAGGTATCATGTGACGGTTCCCCGGGGAGCGTCGCCCAATGGGACGGTGCGACGGGAAAGAAGAGTGGCTGGACGCGAGCTGAGACACGGCCGAGGAAGAATGGACGTCGCCGGGGGACGGGCGATAAGGGAGCGGGGTGCTGAGATCGGCACGGTTGTTCCGAGCGGGGAGGGACGCGGTGTGGCACCCTGGACCGGAAGAGAGAAAGGACGGAGACGGATTAGGTGAGCTGGGCGGGGCTGCGCCTGGTTGCGCGCCTGGTTTCGCTGGAATTGACCCGGATGAGGCAGAGCTGGCTGATGAAAAGGGGGTCTTTCGAAGACGATATTGAAATTAAGGTGAGCCCGAATCGAACCCCTGTGCGCGCGAGCGCCGACCTTTGGGAATGGGGATGTCCTCCCCGCCAGCCACTCGCCGCCAGACACTATCTAATTAACACCGCTGCCTGCCTCCGAGTCCGTCCCCTTTCCGCATCCGTCCTTCCTCCTTCTCTCCACTTTCTATCCTTTACTCTACGTTCGCCCTAAACTTTTCTTTCCCTTCTCCTTCTTCCCCGACCACTTCTCCTGCACCCGTCCGTTCAATGAGCTATCTCGCCAACTCGCACAGGCCCTACGACTCTCCTGACCCCTCCGCTTACGCCCACACACATCTCCCCGCCCAAAATGCCCGCAATCTCATCAACATGGCTCCCTTCGACGCTCTCTCGGTCCACCACTCTGCGCAGACTCCCGATCACAGACTCCCTAAAGTTGGCGAGACTCGATGCTGTCAGTCTTTCTATTACCTTACTTCGCACGATCGATCGTTCATTGGTTATCCAACTACCGCTTCTTTCGAGCGCCTTGTGATCCCTCTGCTGATGCATACCCTCTCTTTCTCTCTTCCTAGATTGGACTCTGCTTTCCTCAGACTTGCGCTTCGTCTATCTCGACCCTGTCTTGTCGTACCACCTCGTTGACCAGGCCGACCTTCTGATTGGCCGCCCTTTGCTCGAGTTCGTCCACCCAGACGAACAGACTTCCGCAAAGAACGACCTCGGGAATGTGCTCAGCACAAGAGCCTTGCATGGAAGCGTCACTCGGTACGCCTCGTTGTTCTTACTTCCGCGTGGTCGACCACGCTGGTTGTTCCCCTTTACCATCCGCATCAACTCATGTCTTTCTTCTGTCGTCAGAATGCGTTACTCGCGCCTCTCCCGCGTGCGTCGCCTTCTCGGCCACCAAGGGCCTGCCCATTTTTGGCCCGACGGAGAGAAAATAGCCATAGACTCCAACTATATGGCCGTGGATCTCGTCATCAACTGGGCCGCTGAGGGTCTCGTCCTCTGCTTTATACACGCGGCAGTTGACCTCACGCCCTACGACAATGATGAGCACGCCAAGACGGGCTGGACAAACTGGTGCGGCACGAACTCTATGAACCCGGAGCAAGCCCAGGTCCTCTACTCGCGGCTCCTCAACAACATCCCGCGCAGCGGCAAAATGTCTAGGGTGTTCCAGGTCATGATGAACCAGCCCGACCGTTCTCTTCTTCTGAGTTGGCCGCCTGACCGGGATCAAATCCCTTCTGCTCCTGACTTTGCCAAACTGTCCGAGGACGTTCAGATCGGCGGCGGTGGTGCTGGTGGTAGCGACGCCAAGACGAGCTGCACTCGGCGCTACAAGGCGTCATCTACGATTGAGACCGCGGACGGTTTCCGAGACGTCGACTCAGTGTACATACCTCATGGTAAGCCAATTTTTGCACGGCCACACCTCGTCACATACCAACCCTAGCGCCACACAGGCTCCATTATTTTTGCTTGTCACTCTGTGAATTCCGACGTAAGATCCACTTCGGAAAATACCGCGCCTATGCAGCAGGCGGAGTACGATGCTGCGTATATGACCCAGGGGCAACAGTACTATCCGCAAACGAACTCGTACGGTCTCCCTCCCATGCAGTCCTCCACGCCGTACAGTAGCTATCTGTCACAAAGCGCGCCTCAAGTCTCGCAGGCAGCATCGCAGGCCACTTCGCAGTACCCCTCGCAGCAGAGCTGGTCATCGGTCATCGATTCTTCCCCTCCACCCCTGCAATACAACCACTGGTCGGCGACTGGAGCCCAGACCCCTCCATCAGCGTATCACTCAGGCTCTCAGCAGCCCCGCCAAGCATCCTACGCCATCCATCAGTCTCCGTCCTGGGGCACTAGCGCCTTCACCGATACAGACAGTCCCCTTCCTTCGTCTTATCGTTCGTTATCCCCAGGATATACGTACTCTACACCGGAAACCAGTCAAGCCACCGTCCAAGGCACCACGGACCCAGTCCCACCCCCTCGCGGGACCCGCCGACCTACGCCTCCGGGAGGCGCTCGAGAGCACCCAGCGGGCACCGGCCGGACGGCAGGAAACCCACCAACGGGTGTTTTGCGGTGTTCAAGCTGCAAGGTGACAACAAGCCCGGAATGGAGAAAGGGACCTAGTGGGAAAAAGGACCTATGCAACGCGTGCGTGTTTCACATTTCGCATGTTGATGTGCGTTTCTCGCTCACCTAGTTTTGGCAACCGTTCTAGATGCGGGCTGCGGTACGCGAGGTCTCGGGCCAAAAAGGAAGGCATTACAACCCAGCGGCGCAGAAAAGACAAGGTTATGACAATGGTGAAGCAAGAACCGCATTCTGGTGCTTCGACTTCCGTGCCCCCTATCCCAGTACCCTACAATAATCTGCGCCGCGGCAGCTACGACGATAACTTCTTGTCGAGCTCGGCTGGATCCGCATCAGGAAGCGAAGCTTATTCCCAGTCGCAGTCCATGCATGGACCCTCCTTCGACAACCTCACGCCTTCTCCATCACCACCTGCAGGCATAGTCTCGTTCTCGCACTACAACCCCCAGCCACAGGGCACGCGTCAAACTGACTCGAGGGGGCACTACACTGCCCAATCAGGATCTCTGTATCCGTCGCCCCTGTCCCATCCGCCCATGCAGACGCAAACCCTCAGTCACATGCCCTCTTCGCTACCCCCACTCCCTCTCATGTTGAATCGGGCGTCCCCCATCCCTTCGTCGACGTCATCTGATTCAGCTCTCAGCTCCGCCGTCCCGGCATCTTTTGAGCGCGAACGCCACAGGGACGCTGTAACATTGCCTCAGGTCGCATTGTCCGAGCCACGCCGCGTGCCAACCAACAAAACAACCTTCGTCACACAATGAGCGCCCAAGCACGAGGCTAGCGTCAGTTGGTCCCATGTGGACCTGTCCAGTCCTTGCGGCGCCATGTCACGAGTTGTAAACTTCCTTTTTTCACCGTTTGATGTTCACCCAAACGTTTAATGATGTATTGATGTAATAATTATCCCGTCACGCGCCGGCTTTCCCCTTCATGCGCCTGGCTCGTGCATTTCCTGTCTATTTATTCGTCACTGCCCCGGACACCTCTGCACACGACTGGTCGCGGATAGGCATCGGCTCATCCTGTATTACCATAGGACTTTACTTAGAAGTCTCTAAAGGTTATGCTATGTAGACACTAATCGTGTAATTTATCCACCTCGTTAACAACTGCACAAATGCACATCTAAGTGCACAGATCTTGATGATCTGTCCGTGATCACAAGTCTATCTTGATGAGCTTCGCTGAAGTGATCGTTGCAGTGCATCCCCGCTGCTTCCTTTCGCTTCCCAATCGGGAAATTTGTTGCAGCTTGGTAACTATAGTCTGCTGCTTGGCACCACAGCTGCGCGCGCAAGCCCCCATCCTGACCACCCGGCAGAGCAGCATGGATTCACACCACCGTGCACGGCCGGATCAGGTGAGCTATCAGTCAATAATTTATCCCTCGCACGCAACCTCATGCGACATGCTCTGACCGGCGACCGTGCCGCCCCAGGCCTCGTGTTTCACGCTAGCGTAACTGCTCCCGTCGGGGCTGGGGGGCCGGCGTGCCGCGGGGTCTGAGACGTCCAACTTGAGCCGAACCGGCACGCCGGGCACGGCAGGGACGGCGGGGGCGCCGACTCCGTCGCCCAATGTGCCAGGTGCCGTCCAGCGCAGTAAGGGTGGCTCCAATCAGACAAATGGGGCACGAAGCTGCGGGTTGTCAGCCTGCCCAGCGAGCGCTCGCTGCACCGAGGGTGACGGCATCACGGAGAGCCGTGGAGTGGATGAGATCCATATCCCGGGGGACAACTGCGTTGCACCGCCTCGCGGTGCCCTAGAGTGCCCTCTGCGCCTGGCCGTGCCTCGCGTCAAGTGGGTGTGGATGCACGTCACCAACACGTAGGACCGTCTCAGTCCGGAAACAACCCTCATTGATGCTGCTGGCAATGCACTGGATGCCCATCATATACAGATGGCACCCAGTGGTCTATTAATGCGAGGCGACGACTCCGTGCAGGAGACGAGAAGGCGCATTAGTCCGGCGGTGGTGCCACAGACGTTAGGCTATTGATAGCCGGACCGAGGTGAGGTTCAATAGCCGCGCGTAAGTTATTAACTCCTCGGACATTCACAATGGGGAGGCCGAGCCGCCACAGCTTCAGACGCGTTCGAATGGCGCGCAATATTAATGTCAGAAGTCGCCGTGCTACATCCGGTGAACCCGACATCTCGCAAATGAGACTGGGGACGCTGGGGCTGACGGCAGAAGGTCCGCACGGGTGACAGTTAAAATCACAACACTAGCCATACAGGTCCTGATACACGACTAGCTGCGGCAAAACATGAGGCCTACTTACGCCTGCTTCGTAAATCTGCAAGGCGCAGCAGGGCTGGCATTGAATTGAGCGGAGATGAAAGGGAGAAAAAAGCTCACGTTGCATCAATCTGGGTCACAGTAGGAAGTGCAAGCATGATTTTACGCCTGTAGTTTGCTCCCTCTGTCCGCTGACACGGATTTCCCTCGAGGTAGATTGTCTCCAGGGACAGTGAACCGAGTTCGGGTTCCAGAGCTTGTAGCGTTTCAATCTTGTTGTTATTGACCTATGGGTGGTGCATCCGCTGTTAGCGACAGTGTGTACCCTTTCGAGACAAGCTTCATTCTCGCACCCATAGTTCTGTTAGATGTTGGAGGTGCGACAAATTCTCTATTGTCGGGATGAAATTGTTTCCGGCGTCAAAGACGGTGAGTTTTGCCTAGCAATTCAAAATAGTTTTCAGTGTTCCACATGGACGATGTCGTGAGATCCGCCTACGTTATGCTCAAGGCCTTCCAACCGTTCCACGCCATTGTGGCTGAGGTACAGCTCTTCCAGATTTTCCAGAGCTTCAAGATTCTCGATTTTTCGGATACGGTTAGATTGCAGGGCTAGAATTTTGAGCCGCTTCAAACTGCTCAAATTCTGAGGATGATTTTGTCAGGGAACGCCGTCGACGTTACACAGCAGATTTACCTCGAGTTTGGCGATCTTGTTCTTACCCAACCAGAGCTCTTCCAAGTTGACCAATGCATCAAGTCCTTTTATTTCCTTCGATTAAAATTAGTGCGTGGACATTTCAGCAAAATAGCAAAGCAAACATACCCGGAGCTTGTTCCCTCCGAGCTCGAGACTGCGGAGAGTTGCTCCCACCCGCTCAAGGCCAGAGATTTTGGAAATACGATTCTGCACAAAGTACACCGTCCTCAGCGATGTAAGATTATAGAGCGTATCGGGGACTGATTTCAAAAGGTTGAAGGAAAGATCAAGCACGCTATGATTATCGGTACGTCAGCAAGCTACACAGTGCACGCCACACGACCCATAAGAGTCCGTCACTCACGTTAGTGCCGAAAGGGTGTTTAGTGCGTCTCCGACATGCTTGACCTTGTTGTCATACAGATCTAGCTCTACCAGCTTGGTCAGGACCGCGAAGACAGCTGGATCCAGAGCCGAGATGAAGTTCTGCCGTAGACACAGCCTCTGCAGATGCCCGGCGAACCGGGCGAGCCTCAGGTTCTCGAGGGAGTATATCCGTGCATGAATAAGATCCAGTTCCTTGTATAACGATCAGAGTCTCGCCAAACGAACACAATCAGAAGTGCGTACCTCTGTTTCGTCAGGCAAGTCGGCTAGGGGATCGCCGTTCTCCCCTTCCACATCCTCTTCGTCGTCATCGTCATCGTCATCAGTGTCCACCGTGTGCGCATGTAGCTCATCTGGTAGGGCTAAACGCGCTGTTCTGATCCCGCGTGTTGAGAAACAAACGCGAAGATACCTTTGGAGTGACGCGCACCTTTGTGAAGCGCGAGGTGCCTCCGCCCCATTTGAGCCATTCGTATTGCCTACGGTAGTTGCGTCGTGCTCAGCCATGTCTCCTCGAGTATCTAGACTATGGATACAGTATTTGTGTTGTGTTGCCAGTGCCCCTTGCTCGCTAGGAGACTCGTTCAGTTGCTCAGCTTCCGGTGTGGCGTCTGAGTCGGTTATCAGCATCGGTCACTTATCTCCGTTTACATATGCTTACGCTAACTATCAAACAAGCACGGTTTAGAATCTGCAAGTGGTTCAGTGTGCAGATCTCGTGAGCGTGTCGAACGAAGTTGACGGAGTGATCAGTTCGGACCAGTGACTCACCCAAGTTCAAGCGATCTGTGAGAGACGGACCGACGGCTCCGAGTGGCCCGCGCCACGAAAGCGTGCCATGCGTTGAGCGCTGTTTCCGAGTCACTTGAAACTTCGCCTCTATGGCCCCGACCAACAAGGCGAAAGCCTCCGGCGTCAGCTCCGGATCCTTCCTGGAACTCCAGGCTCAGATTGCAAAGCAGAAGGATGTTCTTTCCAAGGAGAAAGCGGGCGGCAAGGCGACTGCTGTTGTCGGTGGGGTAAAACGGAACGGGAAAGTCCGTACGCCGCTGTGTTTCTGGTTGTTTCATGCCGCCTCACGCTCAGACTCCAGAAACCCACCAAATGGGAGCTTTCTAACAAGGGGGTCCAGGCCCGCGCTGCGCGGGACTTTGAGCAAGAGCGACTGGACCGGAGAACCGCTGAGTCTGCCCGCGCGGCCCTCGAGCGAAAGGCCAAGATTTACGAAAAACTGAAAAAGGGACAGTCTGGCGGGTTGAACGAGGCACAATACGAATCATTGCTAGTTGATGTAAGCAGTCGCGGTCCTCCGGTCATCATAACATCTCGGATTAACAATATACGCAGTTTGAGTCCAAAACAGACGACCCTTACGAGTCTGACAGTGATGACGTTGACGAATCGATGACCGTCCCAGTCCCGGAAGAAGACGTGCGTACTCATGCGCCCGGTCCTACGTGTGACTTACGCCCTCCAGGATGATCCGATTGTTGAATATGAAGATGAATTCGGGCGGGTTCGTAGCGCCAGGCGTTCTGAAATACCCCGGCACTTGCTTCCTCGCCAACAGAAGATTGACGACGAAGACGAGTACGTGACGTACTGTGCTGTGCTGTGCTAAGGTTTTGGTGTTAACTGACTCATCGACACAGAGGGATTGTCGTTGGTAAGCTTGATGGCCAAGCCACTATCTGCTGGCCCGTTGACCCGAATCCACGACAGAGAACCCCGTCAATTTCTTCCCCGTATACGAGCCCTCGGCAGATCGCGTTGCCGCTATCAAGGCAGCTGCTACCGAGGAAAACAATCCTCTGCCCCAACATTACGACGCTTCTCGAGAGGTCCGCGCCAAAGGTGCTGGATTCTATCAGTTCTCCGCGGACGATGAGACACGCGAGAAGCAGATGGAAGAGCTGCGCCAGGCACGTCAAAAGACAGAAAAGACTCGACAAGAGTCCGGCGCTATAGATCTCCGGCCAGGTGAAGCCGAGGGTATGCAAGAGAGTTCAAGCACGCCGCAAAGCCGGGCAGTTGAGAAACGCAAGAGAGATCTAGAGGAGAGGCGGAAGGCAGTTGAGGCGAAGAGAAGGAAACTCCTGACCGGAGGCAACGCCCCCGACTCGACGAACCTCTCTGCGCCCATTCCCAAGGCTGAGCCTGCTGCTACTCCACGGCAGGAAACAGTCAACCAAGACACAGCATCTGCTGCGGATAGCTTCCTGGCTGCCCTCGAACACGACCTTGCCATGGGCAAGAAATGATGTCAAATTGTCGAGTTTCATCTGCACGCTGCGAGTTAAGAGCTTCACATACCTCGACTATATATCGTGTATGCTAACGTCTTACAGGCGTAGCGCTCGCTTCATGGCGGCTCTGTCATCGCCACACTCACTATCCGACAATTGTTATTCCCGGGCGTCGCCCTGAGGTTCGGCGTTCATCGACCAAGTTGAGGTCATGGTGGACGCAAGGCCGCCGTATCTAACACCTGGTCGACGTGACGCGGCGTGGACCCTACTGGTGAAAGGCGACCCCTATTGCTGAGATACCATCGGTCGACATGTGCAGGTATACCCTCGTTGTGGCGCCTCGCAGCTGCTCACTCCATGTAGAAAGCGCAAAGGGATGTGTGTTACATGTGTGCGTTCATACAACTCCGTTGCGCCGTATCGATTGGCGCTGCGTTACGCCCACAACATTTAATGGACGAATTTATCTCTGAAAGTTTCAGTGAAGGCTGTCGTCGTTTAGCTAAACGCGCCCACTGAACCGGAGAATCTCGTCAGCCCCCGGAAACCGGACATATCACTGCAACCTCCTCCCCGCCCCTGAGCACGACCTGTTCCGGGTCGTCCACCATCTCTGCATCCACGCTCCATTGGCTGCCTTGGAGCACTTTTCCGAGTGAGGTGTTCGGATGCCGGTCCGTAAGCAGCCCCGCTAGGGACGAGAGTCGGAAGGGTTCTGTCTGCACAGGGAGCTGCACAAGTTCCGAGTCGAGGCGTGTTGCCGTTGAGGCAGCGGCAAAATACAAGACGGTAATTGAGACGGGCTCTGATGGTGTCTGTGATTGTGACATAGCCGTAGGTGTGAAAGAAGCATGCCCAGCGAGAGCGCGCTGTCTCAGGCAACGTCGTTCTACTCGGTAATCGGGCCGAGAGCCGCGACCATCATCGAGGAGGGTGTTCAGCATTTCGGAGGATCGTGAATATTGGTCTCTGGCATAGGTCTTGATAAGTAACGTGTGTGCATAAGTCTAAGGGTGTCTGACAAGGGCATTATTCCACGTAGTCATACTGTTTGTCTAGGTGTCCCAACTTGAAATTCATTCGAGACTTTCTCTTCTCAGTTCGACGACCCACCAAATAGGCCTGGAGGTCTCGATGTACACTGTGTCTTCTCCGGGAACGAGATGATTCGAGGTCGATATCTGCCCACCAAACCCACTGACTGCGTTTGCTGCAGTGCATGTGAGTGTCTATGCAAGCGAAACGGCAGTCGCTCACGTACTCAGATTCCACTTCAGCCCCGTCGTAGTCAACACTGTCGAATCCACACCAACGGGGAGCAGCCCACACGTTTGCCCGAGTAGGGTGTGATCAATCGAGATGGCGTGTTTGCCCTGTCTTCGTGAGCACCGTGCTGCGCCGAGTGAAAGAGCGCGTACCTCGTCGAGAACCCAGCCCACGTTGTCGTCCGTCACGGCAAAGATACGGCGCCCGCTTTTACGGATCTTGTGAAGGTACGAGAGCGTATGTACGGTTTGGTCCAGCCGGCCGGATAACCCACCAAGCAGCACGATATCATAGGGATTCTGGCCAATAAAGGACATTCCAATCAAGAAGATGACCATTCGGCGAATGAGCACCTACCTCGACACCATCGGCCTTCTCTTTCTCCTGAAGTGATTCAACACATTTCATGAGATCGGTAGAGTATTCGTCCCTGTCCCGAACGATGGATACATCCTACGGAAAGGGTCGACTCGCAAGGTAAGACTCGGTTGAGCAAGTGTATGACTTACGCGTGTCTTGTAAAACCGCCGGACGTCGTCCCTCAATGAGTCCAGGTCACCTTTAATGAGGTCTGGCAGGTAATCGTCCACCTCCATGCGTCGCGGTCGTGTGAGCCAGGTAGCGATACGGCCCAGCCAGCCGGTCGGTCTATCCGACGTGTCCAAAGTGTCGTACAAGCGATTCGCGCCACCGTCCGCGCAGCAGTGCCAATCCGAGTTCTGCCATAAGCGTCGCAAGAGGGGTCTGGAGAATGGCTGATTGAGGATTATGAGTGCTATCCTTGATTTCGAGGCGTTGCCGTGCGAAGTTGACTGAAGAAAGGGTATAGTCCAGGTCTGTGTCTCGGAAGACATGACGGTAGGGACGCCGACTGAGGGGTTTGCTATGTCGCGTCTACGTTGCTGCAGCTCGAATCTCCTGACGATGGCAGATGGAGGGACTGGACATATCCTGAGTTTCAATCGAGGATACCCGACTAGCTTGCATCATCATGAAATTGGTCCGGTTCCTGGGCTCAAGTTTCCCTTTACGTGCTCACATCCGGCCGACAAAACCAGGACCGGAGCGGAATGAAGAAGCCTATTTGACTTCAGCTATATCGAAGATCTAAGCGAAGCAAGCGATCATAAACGCAGCTAATAAACAAGATAGATGTACGTCAGAGCATGAACGCTACAGCGACCTTGCGACCCCTGCATAAATACAACGTCCAAAGGATTAACTCTGACTTTTCCTCCACGTTGAGAAACTGAGTGCCCCAATGACGCCGACGACGAGGAGTGCTGTGCCGGCACCCACCAGACCCGGAACATGCAGGTACCATGCACCGTCGAGGTCTTCCGTCCTTCGGGCCCTTTGTGGTATTTCAACTATCTCTTTGTCACGATGTTCTTCCTTCTGTGTATTTCTTCGGCGGGGCTGGCCATCTTCTGGAGCAGGCTGGCGAATGTCAACAGAAGGCATGCGCAATCCCAACTCGGTCGCATCATCATCAGGTGATTCTTCTTCTTCTACGGGAAGGGCTGGAACCTCCAACGCCGGATTTAGCACTTGGGCACGGTCGAAGTATTCGCGAGCAGCTTCTCGATCGCGCCTCCACGCTGCAGCACCCTCAGACGCATTAGGCAGGTACTGGGATTGTGGCGGGAGGCGGATGGAGGACAGCGGTGAGTACGAGCTTGCGAGGAGCATGGGAGCGGCGCCTTCCAAATGAAGCAGACCTGCTTCCAGGTAGAGCTGGGCGAGCCCGGATGGCCCACCTAGAGCCTGGATGTAGTATGCTGTCCTCCCCAGCTCTGCCGTATCCTCGGATAGAATAGGGAGCGGGTCGGGTATGTTGTCAAGGGGGACATAATGGCTGACAAGTCGCACCGTTGCCGATGGCAGGTGCGCTCGGAGCCATGCTCGCCTGTGGTAATGGGTCAATAACCTCGCGTTTGGATTGCAAGGATCGCAAGGATACACTCACAAGAAATACTCAAAAGCCCCCTCGTGGTCTTTCCTGATATCAAATAGCTCTAGCGCACTCAACGTAAGGCTTGTAGGGTCCATGTTAAACGACAACTCCGCGTCCGAGGGCATCCCAGTAGGGCTGGGGGCACACGGAGAGAGAGCCTCAGGTACAGGGCCAATGATCAGAGATGGCCATATTATTGAATCGGATTTCTCAAGATGCACTGTCAACAGCCTTCCCGGACCAGATGCGTGTAGCGACTCGACAGATGAGAGCGATGAGGCAATGCTCTGGGCAAGATGCCGCGGAGATTCGGCTCGGGATTTATGCTGCTTGCGGCGGCGTGAATGATGGATTGTCGCAAATCCCGTGCGTTCATCTGCAGAGGAGACGGGTGACGACAGGCCTGGTGATGAAACGTGGAAATCTTCGGTGTCCGAAGTGGGCCCGCTGGCAAGGGAGGCAGCAAAGCTGCTGGATATCTCGGGTTCAGAAACCAGCGCGTAAGAGGACCGCGTTGACGCTGTTGATGCCGTGGAGGTAGTACGGTCGCGCAGAGAAAGTCCGGAACTCCTTGGCTCTAGTTGCCACATTGAACTTGCTGTGTCGATGTTCCCGTATAGACGGCCCTGTCGGGAACGAACACAAAGCTACGTAAGCCCACATGTACGAGAGCAGTGAAGGGGCGTTAACCTTGATTATCGGTGGGTGGCCCCGGACCCCAGCGACGAGAATATTCTGCTCAATAGTCACCTGGAGGCGTGATGAGAGGGAGCCCACCCTCCGTCGGACTCTTGCTCACATGCAGCTCATCTTCTTTGATGTTGTGCGGGACAAGCAGGAGGACGGTGGCCTATATCGATGGCGTCTGGTAAGCGGCCGGCAGTCGAGCAGAGCCGAGGATACAGCACCTGGTCGTGAGACTACAGTATGGGTCACACCGGTCAGTAATCGGGGAGTACAGAAAGATACAAGCACCCAACTTGATGCCAGGAGTATGTGGAGATTTGGTGCTCGGATACCCAGCTCATGTTGGTCGACGAGGTCGAGGTTGGGAAGAACAACGGGGGTGAGTCGTGGAGGGCGGCATTGGAGGCGGTCCACCTGTAATAGGGTGTTATGTAATGCAACACGCGTACGCGACGCGATCACGTTTCCTGCCGCACAACCGCGATGACGATCTCGACTCTCGACTTGCACGATCGCTCAATTTACTCCCGCCGCATGTACAAGTAAACATTCAGTCGGTGCTGCATCCGGCATTCGTTCAGTGAGCGCCGTATCACTACATAAATCGTTCAAGGCGCGGGAGACCATCGCTGCATCATCTCGACATTCAGGCTCGACTTCGAGTCGCCAGTGGGGCTCCTCCGCCTATCACTTCTCCGGGTTTAGCTTAAATTCTCCCCTACGGCGCGCCCACGCCGTCCGTCTTCTAGCGGCTTCGAAGCGATCCATGCCGGGCTCTGCTTTGGAGAAACGGGGCTGCAGTCCTATTTTTATAAGGAATGCGTGACGTCTTCCCGTCTCCCTCGATCTATACAAAACCTCGCTCTCGACCAACGCGGCATCGTTGCTCCCTGTTGAACTACCCCCACTCTCTTGAGAGTTCCAGGAAATGTCCCAGTATTCTTCCCCAGCGGACGGCACCAATTACTATGAGTCCATTCATTCAGCACCCAGGCGATTAAGCGCAGGCGTTTTTCGTCCCGATATCATACCCCTTCCGCCCCTTTCTAGGACGCTGACTGGATCATCAACGGCAACTGCTGCGCCTTCGGTCATCTCTTCCTACGATGGTCCTGGCCAGTCACCCAACAACGATACTTCGTACCTTTGGCCTTGGTACAAGCCTAGGGCCAGTCTTGATGACAGAGAAAAGATGCCACTAGCGGTGGAAGAGAAGGCCGGCTCGCGGAAGCCATCAATGCGACTCTTTGAGGGTTGGAAAGTTGTATTTATGGGCTCTTGTAAGCCGCGTTGATAACACTCAGCCATGATGCTCACCCGCTGATGTCGAACAGGGTTCAATGTACTGCTTCTTCTGCTCCCTGCTTCCGTGAGTCATTGCCCTACCCCGGATGCTTACCCTCCAACGCCTCTCGCAGTGGATTGTAGATTCGGTGTCGCAAGAATCGCATACCCTTGTCTTTGTTTGTGCGTTTGCCTGTCCTGTCGCCTTCGACTCAGACCGACGATGGCTTCATACATAGTCTGCATCTTGTCCATGATGCCACTCGTCAGGGTAATAGTATCAATTCTCTCCCCTGGTGGCTGTATGCTAAGGAGTGTGCGACAGCTCCACGACCTTGCAACGAACGAGTTGGCCATTCGCTTAGGTGGCTCTAAGGCTGGTCTCCTGAACGCTAGTTTGGTGCGATCCCTCCACTCAGATGTCGTTCACGATTTGATGAATTGATGTTTCCAGAGCAATATGTGAGCTTAGTTCATCTGATACATTTGCATCTTCAGTTTACTCACCATGAGAAGCGTGGAGTTAGTGATTGCTGTGCGCCCGAGCCGTCTCGTCTAGCTATGTGGCTACTCATATAACATTCAAACAGGCGACAGCTCTCCGCAAGTGCGAACTCAGAGTTGTCCAGTCATCTCGTGCGTCATCCTGGAAGGATTCGGGGGTGTCACTTATCATATGCGTTCAGTGATTGGCTCTATGCTCAGCAAGCTGCGTAGGTGACAACTTCCTACGTGATATCCTTCTGACTTGCATATAGTCATGGTATTGGGAATGTGTTTCTTTGCTGGAGGTCTGCGGTTCACTGAGCAGGGCTTTGACGTCAGTGAGTATGGACCCATTGCCATGGGCTGTGTCTGACTGTTCACACGAACTTGAGCTGCGACGCAGGTCCACTCGTCACTTCTTAGCATCAGTGTTGGAGCTATTCTCATGCCCGCGGCATATCACTTCTCCTTGAGCTGGCGCAACGAATCAACGGCGGCGGATCAGAAAGCAGCCATTCTCAAGATGAGCCATGGCGTACGTGGTCCAGCCTCCTTCGGTGTTTGAAACACCTTATTTTGATTGACGCCGGGCAGGTCTCGGTTGTTCTCGTGGCAGGTACAACTCTGCAACCCACGTGCGGTCGACAGTCCTAATACACATTGGACAGTCTATTGTGCATACCTCCTGTTTCAGTTGTGGTCACATACCCATCTTTTCAAGGATGTCAACAACGCGAGCAACCGGCACGCTGTCAAACGGCCTCGTCTGCCCCCTCGGCGGCGCAGCCAATTCAGGGAAAAAGAGAGGAGCGGCGAAAGCAGCGGCGAGTCAAGCCCGGGATCTCGCGCGCCCTCTCCTGTGGGCGTCCCAAACCTCGGCTACAGGCGTTCCTTCGCATCGGCATCGGATATCTCTCTGCCTGTCTCTAGTGGCACGTCGTCCTCTTTGGGGTACGTGTATTCCCGTGGCACTGCGACGCCTGCACCAGCGCTGGGGACGACCGTGAAGCTTGTACGCGACGGGCGCTGCGCGGCGACCAGGCTGCCATCTGGGGAGAATCTGAACGCAGAGTATCGCGCCGAGGACACGATCCACGAGCAGTCTGATGAGGAGCAGAGGGTGGAGGGCGACGACAAAGCCGGTACCCAGGACGCACCCGGTGAAGAGAAGCCGCAACTGAGCTGGACCGTGACTCTCTTGCTTCTCGTCATCGTTACCGTGGTGCGTGTCCTGTCATCTTTCTGCTCCAGAGCCGGCTCAGAAATTCCTCCCCTAGCTCGTTGCCATCGATGCGGAGTGGCTTGTGGAATCTATGAACGAGCTATCCGGGCGTATCAGTAAGGAGTGGATTGCCCTGATTCTCCTCCCGATGATGAACGGTATTGCCGGTGAGTGACCGTCCCAGTATTTGCATCGTACCGGACGCATCTGACGGGGCGAAAGAGTGCCTGACTGCTATCAACGTCTCGAGGCAGGATCGGCTAACGCTGAGCATCAGTGTCGCGGTTGGGTCGACCATCGTAAGCCAATCAGTGGGATGGTGAATCATCTGTACTAATGAGAATGCCTCAGCAAACCGCTCTTTTCGTCATTCCGTTCGTTTGTGCAGCTGCTATATCGAAATTGCGTCTAATGCATTTCGTGTCTAGGTTCATGGTTATCCTGGGCTGGGTACTTGGCAAACCGCTGCCGCTCCTGTTTGATCCTTTCGAATCGATAGTATGTATTCTTCTACACACCTCCCAAACGGTGACCCTGACCCGTGAGTGCGGATAGGTTTTGTATATCTCCGGTAAGCACTATCGCGGAGGTACCCCGGTCAACCCATTCACTGTTACACAGTTCATGTTATGACCTACGTCGTTGCTGATGGTAAATCCAACTGGCTCGAGGGTGCGATCTTGATCTGTGAGTTTGGTCGCTACGTCCTGTCGAGGCTCGCTGTCACGACTTACGTGCAACCTTGCAGGTTTTTATATCAACATCGCAGTCAGCTTCTGGTTCTACCCCGGCTCAAACTACTCTGACACCCTCGGAACATGCACGATGGACCTGAAGCGGTAATGGGGCACATCCTAGACCGCATCCCCGAGCTATGGACTCTATTGGACGATTGCTTCGCATGTATATCTTACCGCATCGCACTCATTCCTTACCCAACACCGACATCTAATCATCACCTATCGAGCCCACCTGCCAATGGTGGATATATTGTGCTAGACCACCAATTTTACCCCGACTAGGGCTTCTCGGCTCCCTTGCATGTAATGGATTCGGATCTGGCCCCTGACTTCTGCGCTTGAGGTTTGAAGCTGAAAGCTATGAATTGATAACTGAAAGCTGAGGCTGTTGCGTATCGGTTCGGTCGGGCGGGCGCTGGCAGAGAGTTGGCGGACGCCGAGTCACTAGTCACTTCTGGCCACTAAAATAGGTTCTGCACACTGGGTTCCTGCACTCATATTAGTAGGCAGGCGTGTTCGAAGAGCCGGTCGCTTTCAGATGTGACAATTGCCTTCCGCATAGATGCACGTTTTTATAACTTACGAGAATGACACCGATGGACCAGATTAGATCTATAAGATGCCACGATACCGGTCTCTTCGAGTGACGGGGGTACCCTGGGCGTCTGCGCGTCAAAATCCTCTGCACTCATACAATTGTTGATAGACGGTAAACGCATACAACATAGGTCTTGACTTCCTTGAGAATCCTATGATATTTCGCATCTGGCTCGGGGAAGCGACATAATGCTATACTCTGGTGAGCGTACACAAGCTGTATTGTCTGATGTGGAGATGCAATGCCATATAAGTACCGGTGCCTAATGTTCTGAGCCAGATACAGTCTAATCAAGATAATACCTGTCGCCTGTCAACCATCCCAACAGTCAGCAGAGCTCAGCGGAGGTCGCGCCAGCAGGAAACTGACCGATCTGTCCCATCCCGGGCTCAACGACCCATGCCTTGTGCTGGTCCTCGTTGTCGAACCCGTCCTCGTCCGCAAAAACCGCGTGCCGCTGCGCATTCTCGATCCATACTTCGCGCAGGTTGGCGTCGACGGCACCCGTGACGATGTTCACGTCCGGGAACGTGCGGCGCAGGTGCGCGATGCCGCCCGTGCGCGCGACGAGGAAGGTGACGAAGATGATGTGGTCCGGCTTTACGCCGTGGTCGAGGAGTACACGTATCGCCATGAAGCCTGCTGCGCCGGTGCCGATCTATTTCGTGCCCGTGTTAGATGATAGGACGAGGGCATAGAGAAGGATGCATGCCTGCGCATCGAGGAGGAAGACCCATGTATTCTCCGCGCGGTGTCGCTCGCGGATGCATTCAGGAAGCCTGACTTGGAAGAGCAGAGGCTCTCCAGACTTGGAGTCAGACTGTACAAGCAGGGAGCCTATGGGCACATCATTGATGACGCGCTGTAAGCCTTGCTCGAGAGGGCCACCACTGATCGATACTGAGTGATGCATTCGATGCACGCTGGCCACACTTACGAGCGTAAGATAGTCACACCACACAGTGACTGCACGCGTGGATAAGTGGAGCTCGGCGGAGAAAGATTACGCCAAGCGGTACCTCTGTGTCGATCGCTTTCCCTTTTGTCTGAACGCCAACAGGGGTCTCGATGGTCACGGCCTTATACGGAAGCTTTTCCATCGCCTTCTCGATCAAGAGCGTTGCCAAACGATCAACGAAGAATATAAAGTCTTGTCGACTTGATGTCCGATCACGTAGAACGGTGTAAATTCCCTACGTAACATCAGCGTGAGATCACCTCGGTGGGCATGTGCCTTACCCTCAGCTGGGGTGTCTGCTCTAGAACAGTTACTCCGGATTCTTCGATGGTGAGTTCACGGGGAGGCCCTTTAGACATAGATCGTCTCAGCGAGGCGGCCGCGGCCATCTTCCGGCGGAAATGGCGCGAGCGCTGGTCCAATTGTCTTCGTATATGCGTAGAGATAAGCTCAATCGCTACGCCGTTATTATTTCCGGGAACGATCTGTGACCATTAGTTGAAAACGCCGTACCCCAAGGATGGCACATACGATGTCAGCATGGCGAGAACTTGGAAGAACGAAATTGTCATAGGATGGCTTGACGTAACGAAGATATCTTCGGACCAATGAGCAGCACCCCATACAAAGAGTTTGGACTCACTGTTCCAAGATACCGTCCACCGTTCGTCCACGCTCCTTTGTGTCGCGTGCGATGCGACGGGCGAGCATCAGATCGGAGTCTGCTTGCACGAAGATCTGAGGGCTGGTATTGAGCGCATCGTTGAGGAAGGTCAACAACGTGTTCACCTTGAGGTCGTAGAGTTTACGCATCTCCGGGTCGTGCAGCGCCAATATACCCTCGGCTAGGAAGCATTCAGCGACATGAGGAGATTGTGGGGCTGCCTGACTGAGCGACACCTATGATGATGGTTGCGCCATACAGATACTTGGTTTCGTCAAGTCTCTGGTGCTCTGTAAACGAATATACAGGGATATTCGTTTGCTGGAGCTGCTTCAGGTCTGAAAGGCACTGGAGGAGCGCATGTGTCATCAGTTCTCCACCCCAAGCCCGGAGTTCAATGTGGTACACACCGCGGCGAAGAGCTCCATGTCGATCGAGTCGGGGTGGTCAAAGTCGAAGCGCGAGGCAAAGGCGAGAGCGACCTGCTCTGGAGTGTGCTGCTTGTAGAAGCTGTCCTGTGTCGGGTCAGCGCTGAGCAGGGTCGATCTGGCGGCTAGATTACAGACCTGGGACATGATGACAACAGTGGGAATCGAGCCCAGGGCGCGCACGATCTGACGTGCAACATGGGTCTACATAGCGCGTAAGGCCCAGCACGATGCACGGCAGAGCGTGCAGACCTTGCCGCTAGAAGAGCCGCCTTGTGAAGAGTGTGAGATCTGAATGTGATGCGCAGGAGTGTGGGCACACACCAGCTATGCCAATGACGAACGCCGGGGAGATTGCCTCTCCATCCTCGTCGTACCTAGGCAGGAGCGCTCAGTGGCTCAAGATGCTCTAAATTGGGGCCGACGGAGAGAAATACCAGGGCGGCCTGCCATGAGATTTGAGGATGGTGTTGGTTAAAAGTCTTGAAGGGACCAGAGGAGTAGGCTTTGGGCTGGGATTTGGGGTAGGCAGTGGGGAGATGAGGGTGCTAGATGCGTCTGTGTTGACCGACTCGCTGCGGCCGCGGGCTCTGCTTGGGTCGAGATGGTCGGCCATGGTCGGAGCAGGCGCTAGCCGTTAAGGAGAAGCGCTCAAATAGGTGTCCCGGAATGGAAGTCGCGCGGCGCGCGGCGCGCGGTACGCCGCTACGCGTCAAGTCGGGCGCGTGCATTGCCTCGAGTGACGCTCAGGCGTCACGCTCACACCCACCGATGGCTTCTCCCACAGACCGCACCGGCCAGCCGCATCTCGTATCCCTCGTCCTACAGTCGAAGAAGGCTCTCCAACAGGGCCAGGCTCTCTGCTCGCGCGCGAACTCTGCATCTAACTCATCCGCCAGAGAGGCGTCTGATGTCCTTGCACTCAATGCCAAGATACAGTGGATCAGTAACGCTGTAATTGAGCAGCTCAAGGCTCGTCTACCTCCAAACGCCATGCTTCTGTAAGCTTATATGCGTGTAGCTTGCAGCTGGCGTGGCGAAGCTCATTGAGGAGCGTCGCGCTCAACTTGAGAAGCAGACGCAGGTGAGTTCCCGTGAGCGCTCAGGCGTCCGCACTCTGACACGCAATAGACTTGGGATAAGTCTCGTTCTCGAAACAACGACGATTTGGACTCTGTCCTTGAGTCGTTGGGCAAGCATGCCGTGCCACCTGACTTCCATGAGAATGCGTCTGGTTCATCCATATTCCTCAACCCCTCGTCTGACTCTGAACCCGACGAGCCGCATCTCACTACGGGCCCTGACCACAGCCCCACGCTCACCGTTCGCCACAGTAACGGCCACATCGTCAACCTCAGAAGAGCCGAAAAGCTGAAGGCAGATAAGAGCCGCTGGAAGACACTACGCGACTTCGTGGACGAGCGTACGATCGAGGATGCACTTGAGACCATAGATTCTGAACGCAACCAATTAGAAGTCAATAAGACCTCAAATGTGAATGTTTGCTTAGACTCATTGCGTCTTTCCAGGACAGCCTGGCCACTTCAGCCAGCTACTCCGCGACGTTGCAAGACGCTTTACATGCCATTCGCGATGCATTGCCGCCAGATAAACCGGCCGTAGACATTCACCAGGTGCTCACCACTCAAGAGCATTGGTCGAATGAGATGGCGCACCAATTGGAGAGTCTGGCAGAACATTTCGATAAGATGGAGGAGGCTCTAAAGGAGAGTGAGGCTGGGGAGATGTTCAGTGAAGATGACATCCAAGGTATTCACCTCCCTCCATTATTCACACGAGAACGTTGATCTATCTTCATTCACAGAGATGATGCGTGATGCCGAGGAGCTCCCTGCCATTCTCTCAGAGTTGGAAGACAGCCTGTCAGCGATCGAACGTAGCCAGTAAGCTATATCCCCCCTCCATTCTGCTGCCCAACCTTGACCGGCTGCACAGCGAAGAACTGCTATCAGCTAAGCGAACTTGCCAACAAGACCTCCAGAAGCACCGGACCACACTCGAAGAGCTTGAGGAATTGGGCGACATTATGGACGACGTGCTACGACGGCAAGATGAGATTGACGTCCGTCTCCTTGGCATCTTCGCATCTACCACTCGCAGTCTCTGACCCACTTGTAATCGCTAGGCCCAGTGCACAAGTCGTCTGGATGGTCTACAGCAGAACTTGATTGTCATCGAAGACCTCACGCAGCAATTCACTGCGTATCAGCTGTCGTATAGTAAGCTGCTCGTAGAGATTGCACGACGCCGACAATACAAGGAAGCAGCTGAGAATATTGTACGCGGGATGATGGCACAGCTCGAAGCCATGTCAGAAGGTGTGTAGTGCTTACGCCTATTCGTATTGTCTGCCTCTGATCGAGGTTTAGAGGAACGAGCAGTCCGCGAGTTGTTCAACGCAGAACACGGCGCGCATCTACCCTCTGACCTTTGCCTGTATATCGAGAACCCGCCCACAAGATGGCAGGTAACTCCACTCGACGGAGATGCTGCGGAGTCGCTTCCGGATGTCGACAATGACCTCCTCGTAGAGGTAGAGGGGTTGTTCTATTTGCGAGCAGACAAGTTGACTAACATGTTGGTAGGCCAAAGACGCTGTTGCGCGAGAAGAGGGGCCCGTTCCTGGAAGCGAAAGCGTTTAATTCAGAGACGTGGAGCGCTCAGAATCGGGCGCGTGCTCTTCCCTTGAGCAAGTCCGTGTTTAACGTTGGTTTCTCAGCTATTATATATCACACGTCTTGCGGGCGGCCAGGCGTTTTCTTTTCCCTGTCCGCGTTGGACAACCTCATTAGAAGCATTACTAGATACCTTCACTATTGGACATACCACTTGATACGAAGTTAGACCCAGGGTCGGCGTGCATAGGCGTGCATGCGTTCTAAGGTAGGCGTCACGAGGATTCAACTAGGTTTACGTAGCCCCTAACCCTAGGGGTTACGTCATGCCGTAATGTTTCAACTTGCGAGTCTCAAGGCTTAGGAACATCAATCCTCATAAACAGCTTGTAGATTCAATATATATAAGTGTGATATGGTGTGGTGTGGAGGTTCGAGATGAGGATGTGCAGTGGCTTGAAGCAAATTCGAGTGGGGGAGAGCAAATGAAGGGAGCAGAAAAAGGGGGGGATGATGCAAAGTGTAGAAATGCTGTCATTTGGAGCCAGTACATACTACAATATACTACAGAGTAATAGGAGGATTGTACAGTATTTACATCAATGAAATCACATGGGTTTTCGGGAGCTGGAGCTCAAAATGCTGGATGCAACAAAAATGTACATAAAGTGACAACGCGCCTGTCATTTCTTCATCAACAATTGCGTAGTTTTGCTGCGTGCCGTTATACAGTGGAGGCGGAGGCTGGAGTCGATTCTTGCATGCGAGAGCCAGGGAGAATCAGGTCAAGCGAGACAGAACTGAGAGTAGTGGAGGCAGGGGGAGAGGATCCGGGAAAGCGGCCCGGCCGGAAGACCGAACGGAGCACGACTTGTTGAACTCCCCGAAAGTCACATGATTGGTTACGTAGCATATACGTAATGTTCCAACCCACTGGACGGATTATTAAAGATGATCTGATTTGACTCCTTTCGTGTGGAAAATGCATTTGGGAAACATTGCACTTTTCTGATCTCCCTGAGTGCATCTCTCAACATTTTTAATTTTTAATTCCACTGAATGATAGAGATACATGAGCTATTTGCTGCAGTGGAAGTGTTTTGTCGAAAGGATGCCCCATCCCAGACCAGATGTAGTGGGTGGTTTCATCAGAATTCCGCTTACATAAACCTAGTTGAATCCTCACGACGCCTACCTTACCTTATCGCGGTCCGGCGTCCAGTAGAGTCAAACAGAGCCAAACAACGGGGGCAGCTGCGATCACGCCTGCGCATCCCGCTCGGGCGGAGTAGTAGCAACTTTCCAGTGAACGAGCATGTCGCTCCTCGCACCCATCATCTGTGATAATGGTACTGGCTACTCGAAAGTAGGGTGCGCATCACACAGCCCGCTCACCCCGTCTAAACCGCCGCTCATGAGCCTCGATAACACGCGTCCAGCTTCGCGGGGAATTCAGATCCGTCATTGTCAGTCCCCATCCCGCCCAACACCACGCTCGCTCTAATGTGAACCTGCAGCGTCTTTCCGACCGCCATCGCGACGCGCGGATCCTCTGCTCAATCGAGCCGATCCGGCCCCGCGGTGCCTGCGAAGCCTGGCCACCTCGCCTCGAAGCGCGGCGTCGAGGACCTCGACTTCTTCATCGGTGACGAGGCCCTCGCGAATGCCAAGACGCCCGGGTACGGTGTGTCCTATCCGATCCGCCATGGCCAGATCGACAACTGGGACTACATGGAGCGCTACTGGGAGCAGACGATCTTCAAGTACCTCCGTGCGGAGCCGGAGGACCACTACTTCCTCTTGGTCAGTACGCCTCCGCCTGCGTGATCGTGTGCACGGACTGATGTCGCGTTTCTGTGTGTGGTGGGGACCGTAGACCGAGCCGCCGCTGAACCCGCCCGAGAACCGCGAGCAGACGGCCGAGATCTTCTTCGAGTCGTTCAACATCCAGGGGCTGTACATCGCCGTGCAGGCCGTGCTCGCGCTCGCGGCGTCATGGCCGTCGAACCGCGTCGTGGACCGCTCGCTGACGGGCACAGTCATCGACTCGGGCGACGGCGTGACGCACGTCATCCCCTGCGCAGAGGGCTATGTCATCGGCAGCGCGATCAAACACATCCCGATCGCCGGGCGCGACATCTCGCAGTTCGTGCTCAACCTCATGCGCGAGCGCGGCGAGATGGCGAACGTGCCGCCTGAGGACCAGCTCAAGGTCGCCGGGAAGGTCAAGGAGAACTACACGTATGTGTGCCAGGACATCGTCAAGGAGTTCAGGAAGTACGATGCGGAGCCGTACAAGTTCTTTGAGCGGTACGACGGCGAGCACTCGGTCACCGGCCGAGTACGTGCTTTATCTTTACCGACGCGCGCCGAGCTGCTCACGACGAGATGCAGCAATACTCGGTGGACGTCGGTTACGAGCGTTTCCTTGCTCCAGAGATCTTCTTCAACCCCGAGATCTACTCGTCCGACTTCCTGACGCCCCTCTCCGAGGTCGTCGACACCACCATCCAGTCGTCGCCCATCGACGTCCGCCGTGGCCTGTACAAGGTTTGTTGCTTGCTCGGATTGACTTCCTGTGCTCATGCTTGTCGCGCAGAACATTGTCTTGTCGGGCGGATCGACGATGTTCCAGCATTTTGGCCAGCGGCTGAAGCGTGATCTCAAGCAGCTCGTCGACAGCCGGCTGGAGGCGAGCGCCGTATCGAGTGGAAGCGCGCAAAAGGTGAGTGTGCAATACCTTGTGGTTTCCGCCATTTGCTCACCCGGTGTGCAGTCATCCGGAGTCGAGGTCAACGTCATCTCTCACAAACGCCAGAGGTACGCGGTATGGTTCGGCGGTTCCCTCCTTGCGTCTCTCGTAAGTCGTAGTCGGTTGAGTCTCTCATCGATAGCTAACTTCGGACCGCAGCCCGAGTTCTACTCCTCGTGCCACACCAAGGCGCAGTACGACGAGGTTGGGCCGAGCATCGTGCGCCGCTACAATATCTTTGGCAGCGCAACGTAGATATATGCGGGGTTGTACTGTTAACTTACACATGGACAGAAGAAGTTTCAATCACTCGGCAGCCGTCAGAATGCGGAAGTCTCAAGAATTGAGAGTGCAGCCAAAGCCATGATGGCATAGGAAGGACGCGCAACTACTGGATGAGGATCATCCATGCCAGAATGAAGTAGAATAGCCTGGGCGATGCCGTCAGTAAATCGCATGAGACGCGATTGAACAGGCTTACAATAATGGGTAAATAGCAAGCAGAATGCGCTGTGGCTCTATCTTTGTCCCGTCGAGGAAGTTGGCTGAGGCTGCGACGTGTTCAGTAGCTAGCCTACGGAAGACGAGCAGGAACGTACCCCATATGCACCAAGCCCATGCGAGGATCGCGATAGGCGCACGGACATAGATAACGCGTACGAAGCACGAGATGAGGGCTGCAATGTCGAGCGGGGCCACGCAATAGCCCAAGGCACAGAGGCCCTGGAAAAATGATCTGCGCGCGTAGTCTCAGAGCGTTCCGTACACCGCACGACGACAAAGATGGACGCACACTCTGCCACCGAGGAGCTGGAAGATGGTGAGGGTCGATGTGCGGGCCGCAACACAGGGTTGTGCGTACCTTTGCCTGGATGGTGACTACCAGCGCTCCTACGCACACGATAACGATGACGGACGTGAAGACGCCGAGCGACTGGTCTTTTGGGGCCTGTCCATGAAAGTATGGATCACTCGATCACGGCGCCCGTGCTGAGAAGCAACACCAACATTTACGCTGAGCAGGATGCCCAACATCAGACACAAAATGAGCGGTCCCCAGAGGTCCCAGTCCCTGTGGACATAAGAATGAGCATGGTGGCGCAGAGCGCATCCCGAGACGCGCACCTGAGGACCTCCCTCCCGGTGCCTTTTCGTATGGGGTATAGCACCTGCACAACCTTGTTGTAGATCGACAGCAGTCGCGGCCCTACGGAGACATCAGCCATGATGCCGCACGCGCAGCACCAGAAGGCGTACGATGGTCGCAGTGATCGGCTCGTCGAGGGTGTCGATGCCCCCATATCTAGCGGGAATACCCCCTTCAGCTTCAGAGCCGGTATAACCAAGGCCACAGCACAGCGCACGCACCGCGACTCGACCTGCAGTCCGCCCAGCGTCTGGCGCGTGGCGCTCCGCGGCGCGCCGCTGGGCGAGCCGATGCTCCCGGACACGGCGGGCGGCGGCAGCCCGGGCGACGCGAGGCGGTCCGGAGCGCGGGCCTTGCCCTTGTCTGGGGTGCCGCTGAGCAGCGGCGTGCCCGCGGTGAAGCCGGGGATGTCATCGTCGTCGAGGTCGTCGTCGCTGTCGTCTGGAGCGGGGTGCGATCAGTGTTTACCGTGCGACATGATATGCAGCGCGGCGCACCTGCTTGGATGAACTGTGATGTCGCAGTGAGCGGGGTGGTCGCCATCGTGGTCGGGTTGCGCGTCCGCGGCTTGCTCGGGCGCGCAGCGATACGTGCGTGCGCTGCGTCGACTGCCGGAACTTTCCGTGACTGCAGATGACGCGGACGGAGGGACGCGCCGGGGACCCGAGGCAGATGTTTATGTCAGCACAAGACTGACGCGTCGCGTTCGCTCGACACTTTCGCGGATAGCGTTCAGCACTTGCCCTTTCCTTTATAACCCTTTGACGACCTCGCTCATAGTCTGACAATCACAACATGGTGCGTTAACTAATATATCCATTCATGAAACGTTGCTCATAGCGCATACAGGGGCAGAATCCTTCAGGCATGTATGGCGGCCCAGGTGGGCCCGGAGGTAACAAGGATGCAAAGGACAAGAAGGACGAGCCACAGAAGAAGAAATGGGAGGCTCCGCTGCCCACTCGCGTAGGCAAGAAGAAGAAGCGCGGTCCCGACGCTGCAGCGAAGCTCCCCGCCGTGTTCCCGACCACCCGCTGCCGCCTCAAGCTGCTCAAGAACGAGCGCATCAAGGACTACCTCCTGCTAGAGGAGGAGTTCATACAGAATCAAGAGCGGCTGAAGCCGGAGAGTACACGCGAGGAGAAGAACGAGGACGAGCTGAGCCAAGTGGACGCGCTGCGCGGCAGCCCGCTCGCGGTCGGTACGCTCGAGGAGATCATTGACGACGAGCACGCTATCATCAGCACCGCGTCGGGGCCGGAATACTATGTATCGATTCTCAGCATCGTCGACAAGGACTTGCTCGAGCCGGGAGGGACCATCCTGCTGCACCACAAGAACCAGGCGGTGGTCGGAGTTCTCCAGGATGACCAGGACCCCATGGTTAGCGTCATGAAGCTAGACAAGGCACCCACAGAGACGTATGCCGACATTGGTGGTCTTGAGACACAGATTCAGGAAATCAAGGTGCGTTTCTGTGCGGCGGCGCGCGCACGCAGTGACTGATGTGTCTACAGGAATCCGTCGAGCTTCCTTTGACACATCCAGAGCTCTATGAGGAGATGGGTATTCGGCCACCAAAGGGTGTTATTCTTTATGGCGTTCCCGGTACAGGCAAGACGCTTTTGGCCAAGGCTGTCGCAAATCAGACGTCTGCAACCTTCTTGCGAGTCGTCGGCTCCGAACTCATCCAGAAATACCTGGGAGATGGTCCGAAACTCGTACGCGAGCTGTTCCGTGTGGCCGAGGAGCACGCCCCAAGTATAGTGTTCATCGATGAGATCGACGCCATTGGTACGAAACGGTGCGTAGCCAGCGGCCTCTCGCCCTGCCAGGGTTCTGAAAGCTGCACAGATACGACTCAACATCTGGTGGTGAACGTGAGATCCAGCGGACGATGTTGGAGCTGCTGAACCAGCTCGATGGTTTCGACACGCGGGGAGATGTCAAAGTCATCATGGCTACCAATAGGATCGAGTCGCTCGACCCAGCGCTCATTCGGCCCGGGCGTATTGACCGCAAGATCGAGTTCCCTCTTCCGGACGTCAAGACAAAACGACACATTTTCCGGTTTGTCTTGTTCTGACCGGCTGCTGCTTCGTGTTCGCTGAACATCAGAACAGGTTGCACACATCACGCATGAGCCTCGCGGACGATGTGGACCTTGAGGAGTACGTCATGGCGAAGGACGACTTGTCTGGTGCGGACATCAAGGCCATTTGTACGGAGGCCGGTTTGATGGCGCTGCGTGAGCGGAGAATGAGGGTCAACAAGGCCGACTTTACAACAGCACGAGAGAAGGTGCGTGATTTCTATCTTGATGCAGAGTGGGTTGTGGCTAACGCGGTGTTTACAGGTTCTTTACCAGAAGAACGAGGGCACGCCAGAGGGGCTGTATTTGTGATATTGCATAGTTTACGAGTGTTTCGATAATCTTATGGGTTTCCTCGCAATGTTTTGTTGTGAGCAATTACTTCCGCTGGCTGTCGCAGTGACGTCTTCGTCCGGGGGAAGCGGCTGATTGGCTGACCGGGGTTGAGACGGGCGTCTCTCGAGCGCACCCCTTTGGACATGTGAAATCTCCAACCGCCGCTACGTCGAACCCCGGACGGGTCATCTCAGGTCAACCCCGTGCGCTCTAGTTGTTCTCTTAAAAGGGACCAACCTGCCTCGACCCCGCAACCAACCCCGCATCGCTCTAGGTCCCCATTCCTGCCAAGCACTCTGCCATCATGGGACGTCCCGCGGACAACTCGAGCGCTCCATCCGACGAGAGCCTTACCGTACGTGATAACCGCACCGGGAAGACCTACACCGTCCCGTACGTCACCACCGGTCCAGCGAGCCAGCGAATGAGGGACTGACACTGGGGCGCAGGATCAAGGACAACACCGTCTCTGCTACCGCGTTCAAGGCGATCGCCGCCCCGCTCAAGCCGGGCGAGCGCGTCGAGAATGAGACGTCCAAGGGCCTCCGCGTCTCGGACAAGGGCTTCCTCAACACGGCCGTCATCCAGAGCCAGATTACCTACATCGACGGCGAGGCTGGTGTGCTACGCTACCGTGGCTACCCCATCGAGCAGCTCGCGCTCCACTCGACACACCTCGAGACAGCGTACCTGCTCATCTACGGCGCGCTCCCGAGCGACAAGCAGCTGCGCTTGTTTGAGAGCGAGGTCATGTCGCATAGCTTTGTGCATGCGGATGCAGAAATTTTCTTCCGCTCGTTCCGGTGCGTACGGGAGACTTGGTGTGAGTGTACGTGTGCTAATTGCGCTCGGTGCCAGCTATGATGCGCACCCCATGGCGATCCTCACGAGCGCATTTGCGTACCTCGGTTCGTACTACAGCGAAGCGAACCCCTCGCTGCAGGGTGCGTGCGTCCCAGCCTGCGGCGCCTCTGTGCACTGACCCCACGCAGGCCAGAAGCTCTTCACTAGCGGCGACAAATTCTCGCTCGAGAACATGGACAGGCAGATCTTCCGGATCATCGGAAAGGCCACAACGCTCGCCGCGTACGCCCACCGTATCTCCCCGCGCGTGCGCACGCTGACTCGAGAACCAGGATGGCCTACCGCGTCCGCCAGGGCCGCGAATTCGTAACGCCGCCAGCAGGTCTGTCATACACGGGACAGTGCGTCCAGCTTCCCCGCTTTGCATTTCGAGTTAGGCTAAATCTCCGCAGGTTCCTGTACCAGATGGACCATCTAGGCCAGAAGGACTACAAGCCGTCGCCCGTCCTCGAGAAGGCGCTCGACGTGCTCTTCCTTCTCCATGCGGACCACGAGCTGAACGCGAGCGCGACCACCGTGCTCCAGACCGGCAGCTCTCTCGTGGACCCATACTCGGCGATTGCGTCAGTGGCACATTCCCCGTGATCTGCTCGGACTTGTGATGGGACGCTGACGTCGGTCTTGTGAATTAACAGGGCTGGTTGCGCTTCGTTATAGTAAGTAATTCCCTCGGTGGCTGAGAAGTAGGGTTGACGTGCTTCGCGACTCACAGCGGCCCCCTTCACGGCAAGTCAACTGCGCTGTGGCCTCTACGCTCCCTGAAACTGACTGGGAATGATGCAGGTGGTGCGAACGAAGCTGTGATCCGAATGCTCATCTCCATCGGAAGGTGCGTGGCTCGCGCTACCCTTAAATTCGTGCTGTGTGAATAACTTTGGGCAGCCCCGAGAATGTTCCAGCGTATCTCGAGGCGGTAAAGCGGAGAGAGAAAGTGCTCTCCGGCTTCGGCCACCGGTGAGGGTCCCAAGTCGTCGTGTACATGTAATTTCACGGTCTGATGAGTTCGTCAGTGTATACAAGACCTCTGACCCTCGGTCTTTCATCATCCGTAAAACGGCCGATGAGGTGTTCAAGGTGTAAGTGTGTTCCTCGCACCTCAAATGTGCAGGAAATTCAATCCTCTTCCCCTTTCAGAACTGGCACAGATGAACTTCTGGAGACAGCGATGGCTCTCCATGACGCTGCCATCAAGGATGACTACTTTGTGAAACGTCGGCTTGCACCGAACGTAGACTTTTGGTGCGTTTACCAGGTGCTCGTCGTACCTGCGGTTATCTAACTCCTTTGTCGAACTTTACAGGAGGTGAGACTGCGATTTGCAAGTGGATTGGATAGTCATACTAAATGCCATGTGGCACCCAGTGGCCTCATCTATCGCGCGATGGGTGAGTCCCTGACGTGTACAAGGGGGTTGGCTTAGTGTTCATGACGTGCCAAGGCTTCCCGCTCGATTTCTTCCCCGTTCTCTTCGCCGTGCCGCGCGTCGTGGGCTGGCTCGCGCACTGGCGACAGGTACGGCGCATGACATCGGCTTTGAATCAATGTGGACGATGACACTGTTCGGCAGATGATGCTGCAAGAGGGCGGCGTGAAGATTTGGCGTCCACGACAGGTGGGTGCCGAGAAATGTCGAACAGGCACGTTACTGATCTGGAAATAAGGTCTACGTGGGCGCGGGCAAGCGAGACTACGTCCCAATCGGCAAGCGGGTGGTCGTGCAGGGTCCCAAGGCGGCGCCATTGCCTGTGCTGCACTCGGGGTATGTGACTGACTTTATTTAGAGGTGAGTCAGTGGCTCAATGTGTTCTGGCAGGATGAGCAAGCGAACAGAGCTGGCTGAATTCACGGGGAAGACCAAGCTGTAGTCTGTAGATGGGTCATAGAGTGATGGGCTGTCTTTGTATGATACATTTATCCGGTCGGCGGAATAATTATTGGAGGTGATGCTGATTGCCATGGAACTGAGCACGCGGCAGTCGTCGCCGAGCCGGGGCGTGGGAAAGCGATTGAGGGGGATGGAGACGAACGTTGCGACGAAATTGGCCAGCCATTTATTCTTGTCTTTCTCTCTCGTCTCACTCGTCTCCTTCCTCTTCGCACCTCCACCGTCCTCTTCTCTCTTCTCTATATAAAAGATGTTCTCCACACTCCTTTCTGCGTCTCTCCTTTCCGTCCTCGCCATCCGCGCCGTCCGCGCCGACTTTGCGGTACAGACGCCCATTTTCACGCAGGCAAGTCATCATCGCGCCCCGCATGACACTTCCTGTTCTGACCCACCCATCCGCCTCTCTAGTGCCAACCTGCCCAGTTCGCGTGGAATACGACCGACGGTCCCTACAATGTAATCGTCGTTGACGAGGCCAACGAGTGCGGCCCCACCCTGTAAGTTGCACTGACTCGCCTTGTCGAGAAAATTGTTTCTCATACGCGGCCATGCAGCGCCGACCTCGGTGACCACAACTCTTCTTCCCTCACCTGGACCGTCTCTATTCCCGCCGGAAAGAAGGTCTTGGTCTCCGTTCTCGACGGGAAAAGCCAGGAGGCCTGGTCGGGACCCGTACGTCTTGCCGTCTCATTGCGTGACGCATACAGACGCCGACTCGTTTCGTGATTTCCTAGATTGAGGTCCAGCCCAGCAGCAACACCAGCTGCTTGTCCGCTGCTGACCGCGCTGCCATCGGCGGCAACGCGACCTCGATTGTGTACGTCTACTACATCTTATCTGCGATCCCCATATTACTTACACACCTCGCTCTCCAGTGTGTCGCTGCCGGGTTCCTCTTCCGCCGCCGCTCCTTCTTCTACCCCCGCCGCCCCCGCTACTCCTGCTACCCCCATCATCTACGGTGGCCAGTCTACCGACGGGACGCCCGACGCTTCCCTCAACCCCGACGCTAACAGCCCTGACGCCAACAACGCCGGCTCGGACCCGGCGGCCCCCATCGGCGCCGTCAGCGGTGCCCTCTCTTCCTACCGCCTTTCCGCGCCGGCGCTCGCCCTCGGTGCGATCACCGCGCTGCTCGCGGTCGCTTTTTAGGCGCACCGCCCCCTACGACCCCCCCCCCCCCACCAATCCAAATGTACTCCGCTATACCCCCAACCTAACACCTGTTGTATAGCAGGGCCCGCCGTCTCTCCCCGGTCTATCTTTTTCTTCCTTTCTTGGAATGGTTGGTTTTTGGATGTCGTTTGGCGTCGCGTGCGTCCGGGTGACGGCGTAGCGCCCTGCAATACTACCCCAGAGGCAGCGCCGAAACCTTGACGGATGCTCGGCGAAATTTTTGATCACACACATCGCTTTATCTTTCTTTCCCTCGCACGCATGAGCTGCGTGTGCGATGCAGCACGATGTCTCGATATTTCCATCGTATATCCTGTCTCATCTACAATATATCATTATCTGGACTGGTTCTCCTACTTTCTTATGGCCGGACCATACACATCCTCAAAAGCAAGCACAATCATAAATACACCGCAAGCAAGTACGCATGCACGCATAGTGTGTGAGCTGCATAAGATGAGAGGACCGAGTGCATATCATGCGATCGGCGTGGGCGGAACCGAGTAGCGCGGCGTCGCGGGGACCGAGTAGCGGTACAGCTTGCGGCCCCAGCCGAACGAGACGGGTGAGTCGGTGCTCAGCGGGCTGCCCGGCGCCGAGATGGCGAGCGCGAGCGCGCCGGGGCCCTGCGTGAGCAGCGAGATGCGCGCCGCGCGCCCCGCGAGCGTTGCCGGGTCCAGCAGCGTGCGCAGCGCGTCCATGTCCTCCTCGCCCGGCAGCGTCGCCAGTCTACACCACATGTCAACACACGCACCACACATACAAGGGAGGCGGGGGACGCACATGGACTGCAGCGTCGGCAGCACGAGGAAGCCATCGCGGAACGCGTCGTATTCGGCGACCTCGTCGAGCGCGTGGCGCGTGTCGTCCGCATCAAACCCGCGCGCGAACACCGCGTCGCGCGCGACCGCCGCGCGGAACACGCCGCGCAGGCGCAGGCGCTGCGCGTCGTCCGCATCGTCGCCCGCGAGCGAGGGCAGCAGCCAGTACGGCGTGCGCGCGCAGCGCCAGAGCGGGCGCACCGCCGCGGACTGCCAGTCCACCACCGCGACCTGCGAGCGCGGTGAGCAGTGAGTATCAGGGAGGGGAGGGGACGCACGATGCGCGTGGGGTCGTCCGGCGCGACGAGCACGCTCTTCGGGCCGAGCTCGTGCAGGTCGAGCGCGCAGCGCGCGAGCTCCGCGTCGGCGGCGTCGAGCCCGGCGCAGCGGCGCACGAGCTCGATGAGCAGCGCGACGGCGCGCTCGACGAGCGCCTGCGTGTCCGCGAGCAGCGCCTGGTACTCCGCGCCCGCGGGTGCGCCCTGCGTGAGCAGCGCGCGCGTCGCGGCGCGCTCGCGCTCGGCGCACGCAAGGAAGTACGCGCGGGCGGTGGGGAAGGGCCCGCGGTCGAGGGTGAGCGCGTGCCGCCCGTCGACGTAGAAGCACGGGTGCGTGAGTGGGCCGAGGGCCGGGGTGGGCGTTGGTGCGGGCGTTGTTGGTGCGGTCGAGTTTGTGCTTGTGCTGGGTAAGGGCACAGAGGCGGAGTCGGTGGCAGGCGCGAGGGCGATGGAGCCGATGGCGGGAAAGGTGATGTGGGAGAGCTCGAGCATAAAGTGCGCGAGCTGCGTGACGAGCGCCTCTTGCGATGCAGGCGGGAGGGTGTCGAAGATCGTGTCCAGACGGACGCCGTTGGCCTAGGCAGCAGCGCGGGTCAGCGGTGCGGCGCGGGAGGCGGGCGGGCGCACGCAGCGGCTACCTTTTCGAGGAGCATGTGTGCGCCGAGGGGGTGCGATTGGTCGAGGTTGTAGGCCAGCACTTGCGGCACGGGGATCGACGTGCGTTCGCGGACGAACTTCATCGTGGCGATCTGTGCATGGCGTTAGTACTAGGTCCGGGCAGGAGGTCCGAGGGACCGCGTGTGCGCTGTACCTCTGACTCTAGGATGCACGTCGGCATGTGCGAGTCGGCGACGCGCGCGATGATGTGATCGCCGTCCTGCATGGCGACGGAGAACGTCTACAAAAGGCCGCGGGCGCAGTGAGCATCAACAGCACCCCGAGACGCAGCCGCGGGGGCTTGCCCTGCTAAGTGGGTCTGCAACGGCCGGTCGTCAGCGCGCGCCGCACGCCGCACGCGCCAGCGCACCTTTTCCGACGACATCGATGGACTGGACGGTGCGGCCGAGGGTCTCCTTGACGGTGCTGCCGAGCGTGTCGAGCTCGTCGTCGCGCGGGAGGATCAGCGTGGGCACGGTGAGCATTTCCAGGAAGGGAGCGAGGCAGGGATAGTGGTGATGGAGTGATGAGGCAAGCCAGCAGGAGGTGTGTGGTATGGGGCGTTCGCACTTAAGCAGAGCGGCCACGGTGGAGCGGGGAGTCGCTTCTCCTCTCCAAAGCACACGTGCAGCGCCAGGCGGCGCGCACGGAGCAAGACGGCAGGTCAGATTGTCATAGGGCGAGCGGGGCACACGCGTCTGCGGTTGTCGATCCTGTCGACATCAGCAGATCGATGGAGAGGCAGACGCGAGGCGGCAACCGCGACGCTGTTAAATTTGAGTAAGTGTGAGTTGTAAGTAAGTAGTAGTACTTGGTACTAAGTACTAAGGTAACAATATTAATCGGATGCTGTTAGACGGACCCCGGGAACACGGCCCGGGGGTAGTACTTGGACCTTGTCCGCCATGTCTGCGTCTCTTCCCCGCGAGGGCGAATGGCACAAAATGTGAGCCCTGCGACCACGCACACCTGCGCCCGTCCGTTTACGCACCGCCAATAATCCAGCTCCGTCCGCGTCCCGTTCGCTACCCCGCACCACGCCTCCATCGCCAAGCAGGCCCTCGACGTCGATCGCGAGCTCCAGCCCCATGCCGTCCACCGCCAGCTCGCCCTCGACGGCCCCGTCCTTGTCGCGTGCGTACTTCACATACACGCCCCAGCATTTTCTGTGTTCCGCTCATCTGCACCCAGCACCTTCTCGACGCTCACCGTGCGCCTCGCGCGCCTCACCCTCAACTCTTTCCTCGAAAACGTCGACCTTGTCGTGCGCACCATCAGCCAGTACGCAGACGAGGCCGAGCAGCGCCCCGTGTCCGTGTCGTAGCCCCAGCTTGCCCCGCGCGAGATCGATGACCGTCGTACATGACGGCGATGACGACGAAGGACTGGCCCACGCACGGCGCAGCTGTATTTTTCTTGTACTCCTACTATCCAATCGTACCTGCTTCAGTTCTTTCGTTCCACTCACTCCTACACGAACATCCCAAGAACATCGTCGTGCCGGCGGCAGCAGTAGCAGCAACACCCGCCTCACTTCGCCTCCGCCTCGCCCTCGCCCGCAGCGGCCTTCTTCTTGTTCTTCTTGTTCTCCCGCAGCTTTCGCGTCAGCAGCTCCTTGAGCTCCTCGTCCTCGAGCTCCTTCTCCGTCTTCACCAGCTCCGGCTTGTACCACACCGGCGGGTGCGTCAGCAGCGCGGGCCCGCCCGCGAGCAGCGCGATCGTAAAGTGGAACGCGGCGACAAACGTGCCCGACGGCGTGTACCTGCGCCGCGCTGTCAACATGCCGATCCTCTCGCGGGCCAGACGACGAGGGCACGCACACGACCTCGTACGGCTTGACCAGGCTGTGTTGCACGGCCTCCTGCAGCCCCATGCGCGCGCGCTTCTCGTCCTCGAGCACGCGCACGTTGAATGGGAACGCGCCCGCCTTTTTCTGCACTTCCGAGAACACCGCGCGCGCCGTCTTGCTCTTGAGCTGGTACGACACGTTGTGGTCGCGCTGGAAGATCGTCGTTCGCGACTCCTCCAATCGCGCCTATCGCCCGCCCGCGCGCAGTCAGTGACTCTGCCCGCGCACAGAGCAGCCGCCGCACGCACCTTGCCATCCTCGCCAGTCGAAACGAGGACATCGATCCCGTACACCTCGTTCTCCGCAAACGTGGCCGTCTCAAAGTCTTCTTCTGCCCGTCGGACGGGTTCAGGATGATGCGCTTCTTCCATCGATCACGTTCTGCGTCTGCTGGCACGACAGCATCCCTGCCCCCGCGCCGCACCATCAGCCCCCCTCTTTGCCCAGGCCCAAGTCGCTGTTCAACGCGCACCTTCGACGGGCTTGCAGTCCCACGCCGCGGCCACCTTCGCGACCGCGTCCGTGACCTGCCAGTTCTTGTTCCCGACGCGCACGAGGCGCATCGCAGCCTCCGCCGCCGTCCACGCGGCGCGCAGCGCGTCCGCGCGCCGGCCCGTCGCGGGCGCGTCAGGCGTCGCGCCGACGACGAGCGTCTCGGCGCTGATCGCGGCAAAGCCGTCGATGTGCGCGCCGACGTGCAGCTTTACGACGTCGCCCTTGGCGAGCGTCTGCGACGAGAGCGGATCTGAGCTGCGTACGCAGGTAGATAGAGAAGAAGTGAGAGGGGCGCGCGTGTGAGCGGGGGGGGACGCGGACGCACGCAAGCGGCGAGAAATGCGCAACGCAGTTGTTGACCGAGACGGACGTCGGGAACGCGAGGCCTGCAGGGCACGGTCAAACCTCAGCCGCAGCGCATACGCATGCGCACGCGCGCGCGCGCGCACCCTTGGGGACCTTGACGCCCTTGACCGACTTGTTATAAACGGCGCCGGTGCCCTCCTCGATGAGCCGGTCGCCCTCGATGCACAGATCGAGACCTTGGCGCCCTCGACGGACAGCTCGACGAGCCGTTTCACCGCCGCGTTGACGATGTCGGCCGCAGCCTGCCCCGCCCCGACACAGAAAGAAAGAAGAGAAAGAAAAAGCGATCCGAGTGAGAAAAAAAAGACAGGAGAGGAAAGGCGGAAAAGGTGGCGCACCTTGTACTTTGTGATGTCGGCCTCTGCGGTCGAGCGGGGTTTTTCCTCCACGGCGGGGGTCTGTGCGGGCTTTTCTGTGTCGGACATGGTGTGTGTGGAGGGGCGATGGGGGCGAGATGAGGAGGCGATGTGATTAGATCTTTGCTGGCGCTGGTCGCGCGCCTCGGTTACTCGCGCGGCCCAATCAGGACATGACGTCGTCTCCTCTCGGACGCAAACAGAAACGCGGGTGCGCAGCGTGTGCGAACACGAAAGTGTAGGTTAACATAGGTTAACATGGTATACGCTATGTGCGGGGCTGTCTACGGAATAAACTAGATTGTAGCTAGGAGAGAGCAGTACAGCAATGCGAGGGTGCTAGATGGATCAATGATACGTGCGAGCAGAGAAATGCGAGTGCGACGAGAGAGGTCCGCGAGAGAAACACGAAACTAAGATAACTGGAACGACGCGAGGCTGCGGCTTCCCCCTCCCCCGCCGAGGGAAGGCCGCGCGCTGACCCCCACCGCCCCCGGCTCGGGAGTGCCTCCTCCCCCGCGGAATTTCCACGCGACGAAGCCTCGTACGCATCGGAATACCTCCCGTTTGCCTGATTGCGGTGGCTCTGGAATGTGATTCTCCACGTTCTTCAGCCATAGTGCTTGAGCCGACTCCGAATCCACCTCTGTGGAAAAAGTCTCCGGCCACCTGAGATGCGCTTGGGTGAGTGCATGCAAATTGATACGCGACCGCATGTCACTGAGTGAGACATGCTCTCATTAGCTCGATATGGCGCGAAGCGAACCAAAAGGACGGACCATTCCCAATTGACCCAGTGGTCTTCAAACTCTTCGCGCAGGCCTTGTTCGCTGATCTCAGGGACCAGTTCACCATTGTGGTTCCTGACCAAACGAGGCATCCTGGCAGGGTCGTTCTTATACAGCTTGTTGTACCCCTCCCAGACCGCAGTTTTGCAGCCGCTCACGAGGGCGACCGTGCGAGCCAAATGCATGTGAGGGTGCGACGGGATAAAATGCGGCGGTGCTTCGCTATCTGGTACGCACGAGCAGGGGGCGTCGCCGTCGTTGCTGACATTGAGGTGCGCGAGGTGTCGGAAGGGCTCGGGATCGATCATCATTCGCAATTGAGATTCCGAAGGCTGTACAACGGAGCTGGGTGGCAAGGAGATTTCGAGAGGTGGGAGCGCGCGAAAAGTCTCAAAGATGGCCGAGAGGTAGAGGGACAGCACCGAGGTTGTGTGCCCCGAGATCCACCTTGATGTGAGCATCTCGTCCCATGCTCGCGCCAGTCTTGAGTGTTCGAACGGGTGAATATCAAACTGTGGAGGCGGCAGGGAGATGGAGGCGGGCTCCCACTCTCCATTATTCGACCGCATACGCTTGAGTGGAGAAAAGGGGATGCCCTTCGTGGTCTCGATAGAGATCGTGTCTGGATCGAGAAGTGCAGGTTGGGAGCCGACGAGCGTGCTGGTAGAAGACGCGCTCTGCTGCTGAAGCGGGTGCTGGTGCACAGCAGAGAGCTTGACCCCTGCTCCTGCTCCTGTTCCTGCTCCTGGGTCCAGTGATCCGCGGCCCGGGAATAGGAAATCTTCCTCCATAATCTGGCAGATCACGGCATAAGCGGTGGTCTCGAAGGCGACGCATGCACGCATATACCTCTAGCACGCCGCCAGGTTTCATGACACGGTTAACTTCCTGAGGGAGGGGGTCGTTAACTCAGAGACGGCGGCGAAGTAGTAGGACGAGCACGCGGACCTGCAAGAACACGAACCACTGTGTCGGCGGTTAGAGACGAGATAGGTGTGAGCGCGGGTGGGTACTGACCTCCGTCTCGGCTAGGTTGAGAGAGCAGTAGGAAAGTCGCACCATGTCGAATGTATTGTTAGAGTAGTCAAGATGCAGGCCCTTTCTAGAGAGCAGAGTCAGCTGAAGGAGTAGCATATATGAGGTGTTGAGACATACGAAGGATCCCCCTGAACGTGGGTGACACGGTCCGCAAGGCCGCGGAGTCGAAGGAGAGCGGTCAGGTCGCCGCTGCGCGTGCTAAGCAGACCGTGTGCAGCGATCCGGCACCTCTGAAAGGCGTGAGCATCGAGCGCAAAACAACACACTATGTTACACACCGGCCACTTCTGCGCGGCGTTGAGAGCCCAATATTCAGAGCCATTGCCAAGGGCCAGGACAGAGTTTGGTGGACTGGTTGGACGGTGCATTGCAATGTCGCCTATAAGGCGCTCCATGAACATGCTGTCCCAAGTGTTCCTGCATTGGGAGTCAGTTGTAACGCGCGACAAGTCCGAGGTGAAGCGAAGAGACGGACAAGTCGCGGAAGGGATCCTGATTTACGAGGGGAGCGCGGAAGACACGGCGTCTCTGAGAGGGATCCTTGCGGAGGCCATAGCCCATGTCTTGATACAGCGCGACAGAGGGATGGGAAGGAGACGAGAAGAAAGGGACAGCCGGTTCGTGTTTGCGCGCCATGAGAAGCGAGTTCAGGGAGCTACAAGAGAAGAGACAGACGTCTTCTCCAGCCCGAGGGGGCAAGTGTCCATCCGAAATAAGGAGTCCGCACGAGGCTTCGCGTTAACGCGCCAGCTACCAGGACCCTAATTCCCAATCAGCGCCCCCGCCCCTCTCCAATTTCTCGTCCCGCCATCCCGCTTACGGACATTGGAATTTTACTCGTCTTTCCCACATGCCCGCATCGGGACTCCCAGATCTCCTTCAGCCTCAGCCTCCCGGCGCCCCCCGTCCCGATCCTCCGGGACCCATCCGGCCTATCCCGGCCGACGCCGCCTCCCTCCAACGACGACGACGACGATGAGCTTGCACGCACTCAGAGCGAGCCTCCGCACACCTGCCGGCGCTCTTCCGCGCTCTCACCTCTCCCGCACATACGCGACCGCCACAGCCAAGGAGGTCGACCCTCAGCTGAATGGCTACCCGCAACTCCCCAACGAGTTCAGGCAAAACCTGCCACCCAAAGGCTGGTGGGACATCCAGATGAGGCGCAACTTTGGCGACACGGTGCCACTCACTTCCGTTGCGCCCTGACCCGCATGCCATACTGAACCTCTACTAGATGCACGAGCGCGAAGAGATGTACTCTATGTGGGGTCCCGACGCGCCTCATGTCCCGCCATCCACCGCCCTGAACCACTTTGCCATCGCCCTCACCGGCTTCGTCACATTTGGCCTCCTCTGCCGCTACGCCCTCGTGCCCGACCGGCCTGCTGTTCCTCGTCAATACCCCTTCAATGGCCTTGTGAAGGAGCTCGGGGGTCTTGAGGAGAACAAGGTGGGTCTCATCGTCCCCGTTGCACACCGTAAACCGGGCATCTAATCGGCGTCTTGCCGCCCAGGCCAACGTGGAGGCCTTGGAGGAAGAAGATTGACCGTTCCGTAGCTATCATCGTTTACATATCACACTCGTACTCACTGCATCGCCGTGTGTGCCTCGGTGCTGTCCATTTCTGGCCTGGACACGGCTTGACGGGTTCGCCATCGGTCTCGAGTCCCGCGTCCCGTACGTCGCACGTCTGCGTTGCAAGCCCAGCAAATGCGCATGCCTGAACTGTCAGCCTCAAGTCTACATCAACATCACGGCATCCGGCTCTCTTTCATTTGCGGCCACGGACCCACCTCTTCTCGTGCGGACCTTCGACGTCAGAACGCGCGCAGAAAATATCATTCACACAGTTCGTTGATGCCGCTTGCACACAAAGTCACCACCCCCGTTCCTGTAAAATTCCACGCTTCGACGGCTCATATTCACTATCAACGTGCACTGAGCGTTTGAATGACACGTCGCCAGCGCATTGGGTCGTCATCAACGTGATGCATGACCTTCTGTAAGCCCGGGCTTGCCGCCGGGTCGACTTTCTGACAGTATCGAGACTCGCCGCTCCATTCGATCCTCCATGGCACGAGCCGCGCCAAAAACTAATCTCTCATAACGTCATGTCATGTCTAGACTGAATTCATCTCCCAGTTCTCCTGCCCCTCGAAATGGACCATGCTCTCGTTGCGACGTGCAATTCCGGGAAATTCCTTGCAAGTCTGCGCCAGCGCGCAGCAGTGCCTGGATATGCTTGAATCATGTGCCGGCGTGCGTCGTGGGCGTAGGCCACGTAGGTTTCCATTGCGCGGCCCTACACTTCAAATTGGAAGGTCTAGCCCAGGGGGCAGGTGCCAAGGCATCCCAGATACGCGATACACGGCGCCTAGAGCGAGTCGCACGGAGCCACTGTCACGTTAAGCCAGAGAAGGCTCTCTACCCTTGTCTACACGGGGAAAATTCGCCTTCCGACCATCGCGCTGGACGCCACCTGCCTCCAAAACTTCTCGACCTTCCAGCTTCCATGATCACATTGAACCTCTCCATTCGCTGCGATTCGTACGCAGTCGGCTATTCTATCTGTAGTCTGCTCGCGGCAAATTATCAGGCCGTTACGAAACCCCACCCACGCAACGCTGTCTGCTTACCCATGGACGCTATGCTATGACTGGCAACTGGCAGGTCTAACTTTGTTTGCCATTCAATTTCTCGCAGCGCCCCCCTCAAGTCAAAAACAGGCACTCAAACGCGGCGCTGAGGCGGGTGGGACCTAGCACCGTTGCTAACAGCCCCACATACTGTATACATACTTACATACAGTCTTTGCCTCGCAATCAACGACATCATAATGAGGTTGTGTGAAAGGGACGGCTCCCCAGAGAAGAATTGAAGATCCGGGCGCCTGCAGCCACGCCTCGCCACCCTGCAGGACCACACGTCGCGTCGCGTCGCGTCGCGTCGCGTCGCACCGCATCGCGCGCACGCCGCAAACCGCTGTTCTGGGTCCGCTGCGCCCGGACTCGAGGCGAAGGCCCGGCGCCACCACTGGCAGGCAGTGCATGCCGCTCCACCAAAGCTGCTCAGATAGGCCGCCGCGCGCGCCCGCGCGGGCACGAGGCTGCCACCGGGATCGCCGACGGCATCTCGCGTATTGGCAGGCAAGTCGCCGTTTGAATCTGCGTGGCTGGGAAGTTCTGCAGCTTGCCTGCGCATCGCGCGCGCACGTGATGAGCTCCCCTCGCGAACCTGGCTATGGCTCCGCGTCGCGTCCATTATCGTGCAAGTCGCTTGCGAGCGTCTGCCAATAATTGATCAGACGCGGTGTCTCTGAACTTCCAAGCGACTGTCGGCGCACCGAAGTTTCCTTGGAGGTGGTTCTCCGTAATTATGTAGCTGCGCACGCGGTGCGACGGTTGTGGCAAGTCCGGGATTCCGAGCAGCCAAGAGTCTGAAATTACGAGCGCACTCATGCACACAGCCCCCTTGGCGTTACAGCAGCACAAGGCCAGGGCTCAGAACTGTACGAGTCTAGTATTATTATGAACAAGACGCGATAAGACTATATCGCAACACGCGTCGCAATTATATACCGTCTAGAGCAAGATCAATTATCCTCCTCGCTCGCAGCCTGCGGATCTACAGCCTGCTCCGGGCCCTTGCCCTTGAACGCCGCCCGCGCTCGCGGACGAGGACGAGGGCGCGACGCCGTCCCGCTCGGCGGGGGCGGGGGCGTGCCCCCGCGTCGCTCTCCTCCGCCTCGTTGTCCTCCTCTGGCGACGCGCCCCGCTTGCGCTTGCGCGACGCCCCCGCACGTGCACCACGTGCGCGCCCCCGCCCGCGCGCCCGGGTAGTGCCTCCCCGCGGGGGCCCGCGACCCCTACCGCGCTTCGCCGGTGCCGGCACCGGTGCTGCGCCGCCCGCGCCAGACGACCCAGACGCAGACGACGACTCCGTCTCCGCCGCGCCCGCGTCCGCGCCCGTCGCGCGCCGCTGTTTCTGCGCGCGAAAGTCGTTCACGACCTGTTGGAGGCGCTTGCTCGCGTACGTCTTGCGGTTGCGCGGCGCGGCGCCGCCGCCCGCGCCAACATCAAAGTATTCCTTGAGGTTGCCCTGTTTGTTCAGGGCCTGTGCCTGTATCGCCACGTCCCGTTGGTACGCGCTCGATAATCTCCGCGGGGGCACGAGGACGTGCGGCGCACCTGGTTACGTTTCTGCATCTTCTGGATGATCGGCAGGAGCAGCTCCTCCACTTTGGACTGGCTCCAGCCCAGCTCCTGCAGGAAGAGGCTGCGCCGGCGGCGGCCCACGTGGTCAGCGCTAAGGAAGGCCCGGCGCGTGGGGTGTACTTACTCGCGGAGCCCGTCGAGGTCCGGGAGGCCCCACTTGAAGGGCTCCTCCGAGTCGTCGACGGCCGGCTTGTAGTACGCCTCGCGCTGCGCACGCAGGCGACGGTCTATCAGCGGCTGCGGGGCGGGCGGGCGTCGACGCGACACGCACCACCGCAGGGTTCGGCCAGTCGTCGGCAATGTAAAGCGTCTTGAACTTCTTTTTCTGGGCGCGTGTCAGCCAGGGCGGGTGTGCCAACGAGCACGACGGCACGCACGAAGCGCTGTCGAAACTTGCTGCGCGTGTCGGCCGCGCTGTCGCGCCCCGTCTGCACGCGCTGCCACCACTCCTTGAACTGGAGTAGCCCGTCCGGGCCCGGGAACTCCTTGAGCAGCTCCATCGCGACGACGGGGCCGACGCCGGGGAGGCCCTCGACGTAGTCGCTGCCGAGGAGGTACGCGAGCTCGACGAGCGCGGCACGGTCGAGCCCGAGCTCGCGCGCAAAGTCCGCGAGGAAGAAGCACTCGACCGTCTTAGACTGGTTGAACATGTTCTTGTACACACGCGCGCCGCCGAACAGGAACACGTCCGAGTCGTCCGTGATGATGCCCTCGACGAGCCCGAGCTGCACGAGCGCGGCGCACTGCGCCTCCGCTTCCATCGGCGCCGTGATGTACGGGATGCCGAACAGGCGAAGCATGACCTGTGGTTAGCGCAGCGTGAGCGCGGGGCGCGCGAGGTTGGCCAGGACGCTGACCATGATCTGCGCTATCATGTGCTGCGTGATGTCGTCCGAATCGCGCATGGCTGCCTTCTTTTGCTGGTTGAGCGTCTTGATTTCGTCATCTATCTCACGGCGGACGTCGTCGAGGTCCTTCCCTTTGACCTGGGATAGGAAACGGGCGAACTCGCCCTCCTCGGCGTGTGCATCCATCTCCTGTGCGGCGTCCCACGATTGATCCACTGCCGGCGCTGTAGAAGTTGATGCTTCTGGCGCGGGCAGTGCATCTGCAACTGGAGACGGCGAACGGGACCAATCGCTGATGGGTCTTTCTTCGTCAGACTGATCGAGTTCAGGAGGCATAGGTCCATCGTGTGCTTGTTGCATCTGTGGCTTTGGAAGCGGCGATGGGGCGGCGGGTGGGCTTGCTGAGACTGAAACGATATCATCCTCAAAGCGAACATGCGCAACTTTGCTGAATTCATGGATAGATACACTCTCCTCGAGGGAGTCGGGTACCGCCACGGGAGGCGCTACATCAGGCCTTGGAATCGGGAGAGGGAGAACAGGTTCCATATCCTCCATGTCATCTTCCGAGTCACCGATAATTTCGACAGCCTCTTGCAGGGGTTCCAGAGGAAGCAACACTTCCGCGGCTGCCGACGGAGGGGTACGCTCGAGAGGGAAGGGCGTGGCCTTCGGTGTTGCAGGAGAGACAACGATTGGAGAAACTGGTCTAATTTCAGGTGCATCGTCGAGGTACTCGAGCCCGGCGTCTTCGCTGGGCTCAGGAGAAGGAGACTCTATGCGGCCGAGCAAGATCTTGGGCTTTCCGAATATAGACGTTTCGGTCTCGGGGAGCACAGGCGAAATCTTGCTGATCATCGAGATGGCCTTGGGCGTCGGCCCCGCATTCGCGATTGCCAGGGCGGTCTCGAGGCGTCCCGGGACGTGCAGCTCGCCGCCATCCGAGAGATCTCCGGCGCGGTCCGGCTCCAGCACCTCAAGGCTGCAGCGTCGGACGTGCCTTCGACGGAGGCCTCCTGCAGCTCGCTCCGCGAAGCCTCCAGAGCACGCCGAAGATCAGCTGCTTCCTGAGCCTCCAGGGACTCCTGCACAGCGAGCTGCATGGCCGGGTCGTCACCGTCGAGAGGCCGGACCGGGAGGATCTCCTCGTCGCCGTCAAAGTCGAAGAGCGGCTGGGACTTCTGCTTCTTTTTCGGCGGCCGCGTCCTGAGCGGCGTCAGGTTCTTGGATGTCCTCCGTTTGCCGATGCCCGCCAGGGCCATGCGCCCCTGGAATTCGCGAAGGTCGCCGTCAAGTGATGTTTGTGCAGGTCTGTAACCGTTTCGGTGAGACAGTCCCAGGGAATGGCAACAAGAGGCAAGACGGACATAGCAACCTCCTCCATTTCCCCGTCGCTGTCGTCCGCCTCGGCCTTCGGCGCCACTGCGTCCTGGTCGATCTGTATGGGGTTCTCCTTGCTACCGTCGTCGCGGATCCCGAGGATCCACCCGCCCTCCCCGTCCGTATTCTTGATCAACACGTACTCCCGATTCCGCTCGCTCGCGATGCGCACGGGGATCGCGACGTGCGCCTGGCCGATCGTGTCCGTCGTGACGAGCAGCTGCTGCGTGAGCGCGTTGCGCTGCTGCAGGTTGCGGATCTGCGCCTTTGAAAAGTCGAGCGGCGTGCGCGAGCGGCGCAGCATCGCCTGCAGGCGCGAGTACGACGTCTGCCGGCTCTTGAGCCGCAGGTCGCCCACGATCTCGTACTGCACCTCCGTCGGCAGCTCGCGGAACGCGGGCGAGGACACGTCAAAGTCCTCCGGGCGCATCTCCTCGATGAACGTGCGCAGCTCGTCCTCCGTCGCGAGCCGCGGATCCGGCGCCGCCCCGCGCGTCGCGTCCGCCACGCGCGCCGCGAGGTCGACCGTGGGGAGGTGGTACGGGTCGTGGTCATGCCAGCGGTTCTTGGACGCGGAGAACGGGGATGGCCCCGGTGCGCGCGGCGCGTCGCTGTCCTTCTGCGTCGGCGTCTTGGGCTCCCGGGGCGTCTTGGGCGCGTCGCCGGTCAGGTCTTCGAGATACACCGTGTTCTCGTCGATCGTGACGGGCCCCGCGGGCGCCTTGCCCTTTCCCTTTGCTGAGCGCGCAGATCTGCAGCGGCGGCCAGACGTGAGCGGAACGAACGGCGCCGTGCGCGCGTCTGGCGACGCACTTTTGCGCCTGCGCCTGGCCCACAGCCTCGCGGCGCAGCTGCGCGGCGAGGAGCCGCTCCGCGACTTTGGCGTGGCTGAGCGCCGCGCCGCTCTTCTTCCTCTTGCGCTCGGCCTGCGCGTGCGTGCGTCAGCAGGAGCCGTCGCGGTGTCACAGCAGGACGCACGATGGTGTTGCGCTTGAGCGCGGGCGCGCCGCCGTCGAAGACGAAGACGGGCTTGATGCCGTAGAAGAGGAGCTTGGAGATGCGGCGCAGGAAGCCGAGGACGTGCGCGTTGACGAGCGCCTTGCCCTCCTTGTCGCGCATCGTCGCCTGGAACTGGTAGATCCAGATGCTGGAGTCGATCGCGAGCGCCTTGCCCTCCATTGTCTCTAGCCTTGCCACGGGGACCGCTTCAGCACCCGCGAATGCAGAGAGAGAGAGAGGGGCGGTGTCTCACAAGACGGGGCGACCGAGTGGCGTGAGCAGATCCCAGAGAGACTTGACACCCATGCTGTATCACGATTCACGAATTGAGCGAGCGCAGGGGTGAGGATGAAGAGCATGGGGTCAATGCGTCTGTGACGAGATCATTCAAGTTCGAAACAGAGTGGCTGCATCCGCACGGAGCACCGCGTCGCGACGCGAGTCAAACGCGCCCGTCGCGGTTCCGGTGTATTTTTCTCCGGCTCCCGGAACGCGACATCTGTAGTCACTGGGCCACTGGCCTCACTGACACTGCACCTCCACCATGACTCGACAAGAAATGTGATAATTAATCTGCCCACAGCATGTAGATCAAAGCGCATAACCGTAGATGAGCGTCCGAGCGTTTTAAGAAGGTCGAAAGAAAAATGCAAAGATAACTAACTGCTAACGAGTGCGTGCAATGCCGGGACCATACGTCGACATGGAGGGAGTGTAGTATGCAAGATGCCAAAGCCGAGAGACAAAAAAAACAAACAAACAAATGTGCGTGCGTGCATGATTTGGGTTGCCTCACTGCGGCGGGCGCGGGCTCGCGTTCGCCGAGCGCCGCGCGCCCGCGCCCTCGCTCGCGCTGGGCGACGACTCGTGCCCCGCGCGGCTCGCCGGCCGGCCATGGGCCTGCTGTGCAAAGCCCGGGTTCGGCGGCTGCAGCTGCTGCTGCATGCCCGGGTCGAACTGCGACATGCGCGGGTCGCCATAGCCCATGCCCATGCCCATCCCCGCGCCTGCCCCGAAGCCTGCGGCCCCAGGGCCGGGGCTGCCGCCGCCGACGCCGCCGGCACCCGCGCCCATCATCCCGGGCATGCCCATGCCCATCGGGCCCATCATGCCCATGCCCATCATCGAGAAGCGCGGGTCGTACGCGCCCATGCCCATCCCGCCGCCGGTCATCATCGGGTTCATCGGCGCGGGCGAGGCGCCGCCCATGCCCCCGCCGGTCATCATCGGGTGGAGCTGAGCGGGCCCCGCGCCGCCGCTGCCGTCGCCGCCGACCTGCGAGCCCGCCTGCGAGAGCGAGAGCATGGCCTGCTGGTACGCCTGCGCGGCCTGCTGTGCGGCGAACATGTGCTGCGGGTTGCCGAAGCCGGGCATCATGCCCGGGTAGCCCATGAAGCCGGTCATCATCGGGTTGAGGCCCATCATCATCGGGTTCATCATCGGGTTGAAGCCTGCGAACTGGCCCGCGCCACCGCCGGCGTACATCGACCCCGCGCCGCCCTGCTGCATTTGCTCGAGCTGCTGGCGCTGTAGCTCGTCGAGTTTGCGCTGACGCTCCTCCGCGAGGCGCTTCTCGCGCTCGCGCTCGGTGAGCGCTGCGCCGACGCCGCCCTCGCGCTTGCGTTCGCGCTCGTGCGCCGTGATCGCGCCGAGGAGGCCCGACTGCGGCGGGGGCGGCTTGTGCGGCACGTTGACGAGCGACGCGCCCGTCTCGCGCGCGAGCTCCTCCTGCCGCTTCGCCGAGCGGTCCTCCTTGTCCTGCAGCCCGGCCGAGAGCAACCCGTGCGGTGTGAAGGCCTTGGTCATCGTGTGCGCGGGCGACTCGAGCTGGATGAACGTCTCGCGCGCGTTCGGGTTGTCCGGGATCGCGCCGGGCGCGTGGCCCGGGTCGAGGACCTGGCTCCACATGTGGCGCGGCGCGGGGGCATGGGTCGGGATGGGACCTTGTGGGGCAGCATTAGCATGCGACACCCCATCGTCGTAGTACGTCCGCCTTCCAGCGTCGTTATATTGCTCGGCGTTGGGATTCCGCGGCCCAGGGGCATCTCCGTCATACCCTGTGTCACGTTAGTAAGTGTTACAGCACAAACGATGGGATCAACGTACCTTGACCCCGAAGGGGAACAGGGGGCAGGTTGCGCGCCGGACGCTGGTGCGCGTCGCCGCCCGCCAAGGGCGACGGGCCGCGTGGCGACGGGTACTGCTGGTTATTATTAACCGACGGCGCATAGTTCGATGCCGAGCGGTCGTCCCGCGACGCAGTGGGCTCCCCGTCGGAATCGACGTCTTCGTCCTCCTCTTCCTCCTCGTCTTCTTCCTCCTCCTCGCTGCTGTCGCCCCACGCGCCGCGCGCCTTGGGCTTGCCCTTGCCTTTTCCTGCGCTGCGGCCGGGGCGGTGCGCGGCAGCCTCGTGCTCCGCTTGCTGCGCCTCGCTCCGGGCCTTGCGCTGCATCGCATTTTTGCTCGGGGCGAACGACGACTTGTACAGCGACGCGTTTTCGCTCTCCGGAGAGGGTGGTCGGAGTTCGGGCTCTACGATGGCAGGCGGGGGCTGGTGGGGCTGTCGGGGAGAGGATGCGGCTGCAGGTGAAACGTGCGCAGCAGGCGTTGCGTCGTCGTCAACCTCGAGGTAGGTCAGCGCGGCGAGCGCGTCAGCGTCGGGATCCTCGATGTGGGACATGTCTCCTTGAGGTGAGAGGCTGTCTGCGGTGCCGCTGTAGGTGCTGGCGCTGAGGGGCGACTGGACAACAGGAGGCGGAGCTTCGTGGCGGTTGGTGCCAGGTGCTGCACGGGCGCCAAACGGGCGACGTTCTGGGCCGTAGTCGAGCGTGGGAGTGCGCGGAAGAGTCTGGTTCGGCGGTTTCCGGTACGGCGGCTGACTGAAGCTCGTGTCCACGGCCGGAGGCGAGCGCGGTGGCGAGCGCGGCGCGGCTTGCGGACTTGCAGGCTGCGGCGGAGGAGAGGCGGTCTTGGGACGGAGCGGCGCGACGCTTGGAGGGGCAGGTTTCGGAGGCGGAGCAACTTCGTCGGATTCGGACGACGAAGACTCTTTCTCCTCAGGCACTGGTGGTGGCGGCGGCGGGTGGCGGTTTGCTTTTGGAGAGCCTTGCTCAAACTGGTGTATATAATATAGTGCGCCCGCCTCATCATAAATGTCGTGCGGATCTTCAGCGGAAGATCCACTGTTGCTGTGACTTGCTTGGACGGGATCCTGGCTCAGCCGCGAAGGCGGCAATGTCGCCGCACGGAGGGCAGTTGGGGGAGTTAGTGGTGCACGGCTGAGGAGCTCAGCACCTCCGCCGAACGGGTTCATCATGCGGGTTGGCGAGTCCATCATCGAATGCGGCGATGTGAGTACGGAAAACTTGGGAGATGGCGTCCGCGGCGGTGGAGGATGCGTCGGAGAAACGGAAGCAGGCGGGTCGGACGAATTGGCAGGCGAAAGTGATGGAGGCGAAGTAATGGAACTGCGCAAAGAACGCACTGAACCGGCAGAGGTGACCCTACCATCGTTTGCCCGGTTCTCGTCGACCGACGGCCGCTTGCTAGAGATGCTTGCGGAGAAAGACGTCCCGGTGACTGGTCCCGGTCTTGATAATACACTCGCACTCCGGGACGTTCCCCCACTTGGTCTGCGTGTGGGAGAAGCAAGAGTTGGCGAAGCGGGAGCAGGCGCCAGCTCGACGGGGGAGGGTAGACTACGAGGGGAAAGCGGAGCTGGGCTGGATGAGACGGGAGCATCGAGTACCTGCCCATCCTGTGGTTCATCCTTGGGCACTGGCACCGGGCCGCTCTGCAGAGGTGACTTTGACGCAGACGGGCCGCTGAGCGACCGAACTGGCTCTCTCTCGGAGCCACTGCCCTCGTGGATAGGCGTGAGAGAGCGGCGCATCTCCTCTGCGACCTCTGCGACACCGAATTTGAAGGGAGGAAGCTGAGGAAGGGTGGAAGATCCGCCCTTTGAAGCGTCTGGAGTCGAATCGTCGTCCATGGATGGAAGAGGGGGAAGCATGGGAGGTCCATTGGAGGGTGGCGATTTGGGAGCAGGACCCGGGGTGTTGGTAGGCAGACCTTGCATACGCAGAGAAAGAATGTTGAGGAGACGTGACCGGACAGAAGATGTGCGGTCATCCCGAGGGTCCATAACCTCAGCGGGCTCGCGCTCCAAGAATAGCAGCTGGGGAATAATGTGAATTACTGAATGGCGAGACATAGGGAGAGAACGCCTACGTCTCGATTGGGCCCGACTGGATAGGCAAACATCATCGAGGCTGGGTCGCGGGGGTCCCACGAATAGGCCTTGGGCCGGCCGTACAATGAGAATGCATCGTGGAAGGCTACAGTCGACCGTCAGCGGGTTTCCTAGTAAAGACGGGCGTTTGCGTACCGTTGAGCCACATGATAGTCTCGTTTGCTTGGGGAACTCCGATTTCGAGCTCAGGCATGGCCAGCACCCAGCCCTCTCTGCCGCGCATTCCCATGGCGATCTCTTCGTCACCGAATGTGCCCTCGAGCTTCATGAGGGTGCTCTTGTTGATGAGTTCGGGTCGCTCGGGGTAGACCGCAAAGGCTTGCGATAGGTCCTGGAAGGTGAGGAAGGGCTTCCTTTTGTCCTTGGTCTTGTTGGAGAGATAGAACGCGATAAAGGGTCGCGGCGGCAGAGGCTGCAGGTTACTGTCTTCCCGTCCAAAGAGAGAGGAAATGCGCCGTTTACGCTCCGGAGGAGACACGGGGCGCGCTTCCGAGCTCCCTGGGGTGCCGACAGCCTCCTGCGACGAGCCAGAAGTCACGACCATCCACAGGTGCTTCCAATCTGTCTGACCTGCCAGACGCAGGCGGACCCAGCCCTCTTTGCGGCCTCGCACGAGCGTCGAAGGCGCATCACGACCTAAACAGATGATGAGCCCACGGATGCGATCAAAGACAACGGAACAAGTCAGACCATCGCCGAGCGTGATGCGGATCAAGTGCGCAGTGTAGATCTCCTCGAGGCGGGACTTTTCCCAGCTCGAGAGACGGAAGGCAGTGGCCCAGGAGATGAGCGCAGCGGCGTTCGGGCAGGAGAAGAGAAGGAGGTTGGAGCCGGCCGTGTTGATAGTGACCACATTATTGTACTTTTGCGCGGGGGTGCTTCCTGATGCAGGAATCGTCACGGCTCCAAGGACCTGCACGAACTGGGAGGCGGACACGGGTCAGAAGCGCCGTCATGGGAAACGGAGCGCACGCACGGCGTCTGTGATGTTGATGTAGGTCGGGGGCACCTCCTTGCCCTGGCGGCTGGCCTCCTCGATCTCCTTCATGTCCCAGACGCTGAGGGTAGTACCGCCGAGCTGTGCCCAGACGTCGCGCCAGCCCTCGTCCTTTGTGGGCTGGTGGCCGTCCGGTAGGCGCTCGATGCGGCGGATAAGGGGGCCGGACATGTAAACCTTGTGTGCGTGGGCATGAGTGAGGCCGACGACGGAGCGGATTTCGGGATGGAGCTGGAGGGGTTGGGAGGAACCCGGAGCGGCGATAGAGGCGCGGCGGTCGAGGGTCGGGGAGGTAGAGCCCTGCCTTGAGAGCGAGGAAGGCAGGGGCGGTTGCTGCTTTTCGGTCATCATGGCGAGTCTGCCGTGCTCGTCCGAGGGTGGCGGCTTGTGCAGCAGCTGCTGCGGAGCACTGCGGGCAGGCATCGTGGCAGGGCCTGGAACGTTGACATTGTCGTTGGACTTGAGAAATGAAAAGAATGACGAGGAGCGGGAGTGAACGGTGGTGGGTGCGGGTTGTGGACGGAGGGGAGTGATGGTGTCGGCGGTCATGGAGCGGGGTCGGTCTGCGGGGTCGAGTTGGCGGGCGAGGGGAGAGGATTGTTTGAGGTACTGGAGCTGAGAGGGCGGGATAAAACCGCGATTTCTGCTGTCCCACTGGGGCGTTGGCGAGGTTGAGGAGGCCATCCCCTCGAATATTGAGTGCGGTTGATCGACCCGTCCCTGTTCTTGCAACAGCGCTCATCAGTCCACTTGTCATAATCTCAAGACTCCCCCTCGTGCGAATAGATTTCCCCTTGCAGCATTCCCCTCGCTTCCACGCCATCTCGCCCACCGCGCAACCCATCTGCGTTCGCATCAACCATCATCTCGCCTGTGCTTTATTCCCCTAGGCTGTGAGCTGCTGTGACCTTGTGTGAGCCTCGACGCCCTCCAGCCTCAGTCTGCCGATGCATCTCCGCTTTGCTTCCTCCTTCCGCTTGCCGCGATCGAGACAGCTTTACATAAAGCCGAACCCAGCGTACCTTACTGCTGCCGCTACTTGTTGCGTATCTGACATCGTCATCATCCTGCCAATGGCACACCCGCGCCCGACGCTCGCGCAACTCAGAGTGGGGGGTTGTATTCTTCGCGGCCAAGAGCGCCTGCACGGGCGCTGTATTCCTGGCTGAAGGGTTGCTACACTAACCGTGCCAGCGAGCCGCGCCACAATGCGGCAGCCACGCATCAACGGGTCGCAATATCAAAATCCGCCAGGCGCCCTCAGCCCTCATTCTTGGGCGCAAACTTGACGTCCGCCCACCCTTGCGACGCTTGTACGACATCGTCCGGCGCGTCAGGTTCCAGCTGCCCTTGCTCGTTCCGCCGCGCCCTGAGGATCCCTGTCAGCGCGTGCGCTGCACAGCCCGCAGGGCAAGTCAACGCACTTGAAGAACGTGTATGAGAGCACGACGTCGTCGAGCCCGCGGCACGCCGGGTCGTCCAGCACGTCCTTGTCGATAAAGAACAGCAGCGGCATGTCGACCTCCTCGCCCGCGAGCAGCTTCTGCTCCTCAAAGCAGAAGCACTCGACCTTTGCAAAGTACGGCGCGATCTGCACACACCCGCGCCGGCCCATCAGCGCCCCGCGCCTGAATGCACGCGCGCACGCACCCGATCAGGCGTGACGTTGTACGTCGCGATGCCAATCACGTCGTGGTCCGCGTCGTTCCGCGCCTTGTAGAACGCGAGGCTCGTCTCGCCGGGTAGCACCGTGACGAACTTCTGCTGCGGCTTGAACGTCCACGGGAGCTGCTGGCTGTGGTCCGCGTTGAAGTGCACCTTGATGCGCCGCGCGCCCTCGACCGGCACGAGCCGCTCCGCCTCGAAGCGCCCCGTGCCCACAACGGGCGTCCCCGCGAACCCGGTCGCCGCGCAGAACATGCGGTACAGCGGCACCGCCGCGTATGTCGCGCCGACGGCAAAGACGACCTGCGGCGGGGCGGGCGGGCGTCAGACGGCGGAAGCGTGTCGCGCGGCGGGCGGGGCGGGGCGCGCGCACCACGGCAGAGGTGTACATGAGCAGACTGCGGTTGCGCTGCGCGTACAGCGCGCGAGCCGACATTACGCGTGGCTTGGGGGGCGGGGCCTGCGTGGCCATGCCGCGCCACGCAGGCGCGCGCCGCTTGCACTGGGGCGCGCCGTGCGGCCGCGAGAGGGCGTGGAGACGCGGCGGGGGCCGATACGCCTGTGCCTGCACGCTGCTTGAGCGGGGACGTGCACGACGAGGCAAAACGTGCTCACGAACGGACGGCGGAGGGTCTGGAGACCGGCTGTGCGCGCAGAGATCATGGCCGGGTTCGGAATGAAGTGGTCTGACGCGCGCGCAATGAGTTAGCCCGCACTCGGGGTCGGGCCGCGCGCCGGATACGTGCGCCGGCGTTTCCCGGCATTGCCACGCTCTCTCTCGCAGTTGCACCAGCCGTGGTCTTGAAGTAACCCCGGCCAACGATGGCCTCAACGTCGAGCTCGAGCACCCCCGCGGGCCCGTCCACCCCCGCCACCCTCTCCGACGCCGACCTCGACCGCCTGCTCAACCGCGAGGCCTCCGCCATCCAGCGCGAGCTCGAGGTCGACCGCATCCTCGCCGCCTTCAAGCTCAAGTGAGTGCGTCCCGCCCCGCGCCCGCGGGCTCCGCGCTCACACAGCCCCGCCCGCGCAGCGCATACGACATCCTCGACCTCGGCCCGTCTGCCACCGCCGACGACATCAAGCGCAAGTACCGGCAGCTCTCCCTCTGTGAGCGGCCCTTCCCCGCGCCTCCCCCGCGCCACTGACCGCGCGCCTGCATCGTACGTGCGCCCCACCCAGTCATCCATCCTGACAAGTGCCCACACCCGCGCGCCCCCGAGGCGTTCGACATCCTAAAAAAGGTGCGCGCGCCCCGCCCTGCCCGCCCCGTTCGCCCGCTCACAGCATATATGCGCGCGTGCGGCAGGCCGAGAACGAGCTCGGCGAGCCCGCGAAGCGCGAGGAGCTCGACGCGACGATCAACCAGGCACGCGTGCTCCTGCTCAAGGCGCTCGCGCTCCCCGCCGCGACGCCCGACGACAGCCCGAAGCTGCGGGGCCTCGTTCCACCCTTCAAGACGCAGCTCCGGGCCAAGTCGAAGGAGCTCCTGATAGAGGAGGAGCTGCACCGCCGGAGGTACGCCCGCGCGCCCTACTGTGCGCGCCTGCCCCGATGCCCGCCCGCAGATCTATCAAGATGAACCTCGCGAACGAGGGCTTCGAGGCGCGCAAGAAGGACGAGGAGGTCGCGACGCGGAAGCGCAAGGCAGAGGACGACGCCAAGTGGGAAGGTGCGCCGGCCAGCCCTCGTCGCGCCGGGGTGGTGTGCTCATGCGGTGGCGGACGGCAGAGAACCGGGAGCAGCGCGTCGACAGCTGGCGCAGCTTCAGCAACACGTCGAAGAAGAAGAAGAAGCAGAAGGGCGCGCTCCTTGGCTGAGGCCGCGCCGCACCCGTACCGTGCTTTCCGTGTCCGCATGAACCATGTCTGTAATCCGTCCGCGTTTCGCCCGAGCAACTAATGAGCAGATCCCGCGCCCACATTCTGTAACACCGTGTGCTGTTTGAGCGACGCCTGATCCAATCGCCACACCAGCGCAAACAGCTATGAATGCGAGTCCACCATTAGCATTATTATTAGGAGCTATCATTGCTACACTAAGCCCGGCACACTCTACCCATCAATCGTCCGACCCGATACTAATGACGTCGTCGTCGTCAACCGGCCGCCGCTGCCGCTGCTGCTGCTGCGCGCGCGTCCGCACCTCGACCAACTCGGCCGACAAATCAATCACCTCGCCCGCACCCAGCTCGACGCGCCGCCCAAACGCCCTCCTCACTGCCCCGCCCGCACCCGCATTCTCCTTGTCCTCCTCCTCGTCCAGCACGATCACCTCCCGCTGCGCCGGCGCCGGCGCGTCGGCCTGGCTCGGCGGGAGCGACGACAGCAGGCGCGCCTCCTCGCGCCCGAGCGCGGCGAGGAACGACCCGCTCACCGGGTCGTCGCGGAAGTACCAGTCCGAGCCCGCGTCGGACGGTGTCGGGTCCGGCAGGAGTGGCGTCGCGGCGCGCGGGGGCGTCACGCGGAGGGGCACGCGCGGCGCGGGGCCGTCGCGCGGGGGAAAGTGCGGGGAGGTGCTGGGGCCGGGCGTTGGCGCGCCGCGCGTGGGGGGCGCGGGCTGGGCGGGCGGCGTGGGGCGCCCAGAGGGCCGGCTTGCGCTTGCGCGGGCAGCGCGGGGGTGCGCCGGAGCGGGGGAGGGCGCGCGGGTGCTGCCTGTGGTGTGACGCCGGGCGCGCTGGGGCCGCGCGCGGTGCTGGTGGTGGTGGCGGCGGTGGGGCTGCGGGCGCCGCCTCGGGGCGCACGTCGTCCTCGTCGTCCTCATCGTCAAACCGGGCGTCCGGGCTGCAGCGCACGTCAGCACCCCAGGGCACGCACACAACGCGGAAGCACACGCACTCCATGCGCAACTGCAGCCCGCGCACAAAGTCGCGCTCGCGGTGCGCGTCGAGGTCCTCGGCGCTGTACCCGAGCAGCACGACATTCGCCGGCTCAAGAAAGGCGATGCCTTTGCGGACGGCGGCGCCGCGCAGCTGCATCTGGCGGGTGGCACGGATGAGGTCCCCGCGGGACGGGACGCGCGCGGGCGGAGGACGCACCTTGTAGCCGAGCGGGGTGGTCTCGAGGTCGAGCTGCGGGAGGCGGCGGTACTCGATCGCGGGGAGGCGCACGGCGCCGTCGCTGAGCTCGAAGCGCAGCATCGGCGGGGGTAGTTCGGGACGGGGCCCTCGTCGTCGGCGCCGTCCTGCACGGCGCCGTCGTTGTTGTCGGGGTCGGGGCGGGCGAGGCCGGCGAGGTCTGCGCGGTCGAGCTTGGCCTGGCGGACATTGCGGAGGCTGAAGGCGCTGTGGCCGATCTCGGTGAGCGCGGTGATCTGGACGAGGACGGGCGGGGCGGGGAGGGTGGCCTTGTCGAGGGTGGAGAGGTTGTGCGGGAGGCCGGTGCCGGGGGCCATGGAGTCTGTGAGGTCGGACTGGAGGAGCTGGAGCTCGACGTGGTGTGTGATTCTGTCCATGTCGGCGGCGGGGTCGAGGTTGTGCTCGTCGAGGACCCAGGCGTAGCACTCTTGGAGCCAGCCCTGGCGGGCGGGGTCAGAGCTGAGTGCGGGCGTGGGTAGGAGTGGCACGCACGGGGTCTACTGAAGGTTTTGGGTATTTTTGAGCGAGCCATCTGAGGAGCTGCGGGGGAGGCGGCATGGTTATGGTGGAACGCGAGCAAGGAGAGGACGCGACACTCGGACGCGACGCGCCAACAAGACGCGTCCGGGATCCGGCATCGGAGCACGTACCACGCGCACAGAATTGGCACAATTTTCAATAGAATTTACGTTGTTGTGAAGTTTGCAGTTGATTGAGTGGAGAAATCGGTGTTCCAGGACGCTGATGTGCACGGCCATCAATCTTCCAGGAACAAGGGAACCCAAGGCTTCAACTCGGTATGTATAATGCACTGGTACATATCTACTACACCTACACTTTTTGTGTCATTCATATGGGCAGAACATTCTGTACAAGAGGCTTTCCTCTGGAGGGGCGCGCACTCAGATCTTGGTAAATAAATTTGAAACTTGGTAAATACATGAGAAGCATATCAGATAATGTAAACGCAGAACTTGTGCAGAACTCCAAGGGAAGATGTGTCCCTGCAGGACCTTGTTCGTCCGAACGAGATGATTGAGCAACTCGGTTGGCCGCAAGAGCCAAGCCTCCAGAGGTAAGGGGTCATGGGGCTAATTATCATAGGACCCAGGTCTGCATTCTGCAATACGTACTCCCGACGCTCGATAGCGGTCTGTCCTGTCTACTCTGCCGCTCAGCTGGCTTTGGCTGGAGGAGGACGTCGAGATTCGGGACTTTGCGCGCGACGCGACGCGGTGGCGGGCCGGCCTCCGGGCTCGATCATGATCAATGGCCGGGCCGGACGAGTGCAGGGTCGTCTCTGTCGTACAAGTCGAAGCAACTTCAAGTCGAGTCGATACCGTCGGGAGGAACGGAACAACTTGCTACAGTTTGAATGGGACGCTATGCAAAGCCCTACATCCATGTTCATTGCCCGCAGGACCTCGTCAGGGATATATGGCCTCCTTCACGCCATCGTAAATCGCCCTTCTCTCCCCCCAATGGCCACCGTGTCCTACATCCCAAGCCGGCCCCCCGCGCCCCGTCTCCCCGTCCCCGACCTCCACAAGACCCTCTCGCGCTACCTCCAGTCCCTCCTTCCTCTTCTCCACGAACAAGAGGCCCGCGGAGGCCCTCCAGTCCAGTCCGCCCTCCAGACCAGGCAGCAGTGGGCCGACGATTTCGAGAAAGGTGTCGGTGCCAAATGCCAGGACCGTCTCCTAGGTCCGTTCCTGCCTGCACCATCCGTCGGTCCTCGGAAGCTGATCGGTCTACAAGCCCTGGACCGCGCCTCTCCCGTCAACTGGCTTGATGACCTCTGGCTCAAAAAGGCCTACCTTGAATGGCGCCTGCCCCTCCTCATCCACTCCAACTGGTGGCTCGCGTTTGTCAATGACGACCGCGTCCCGGAACATATCCTGCGCGACCCATATTCCTCTGCTCTCAAACCCTTGGGCATCAATCCCTGGCAAGTTAGACGCGCGGCATGGCTCACACATAGACACTTATATTGCAGGGATGTTATAGCACGGTCAGTCAGTCGTTCCCTCTCCGCCTTGCCCCGCGCTGAACAGTCCCCGGCTGCCTCGCAGACAGGAAATAATCCTAATACCGATCGCACAGGTTCGTAACCATCCAGTCTACGTCGGCTCCGAGCCATCCAATCATCCATCCAGCGGTATGGCTCCAGGAGACCGTCGCCATAATGTATGGTACCTCCCGCGTCCCCCAGCGTGGCTGTGACACCCTGAGCCTCCAGCCCCCTCTCGGCTCCCCCAACGCTCGCAAGATCGTCGTCCTGGTCAATGACTGGCTGTACGCCGTCGACGTCTACGGCGCGGGCGGCGCGCTGTTCTCCGTGGGCGAGATAGAGCAGCGTCTGAGAGGCGTGGTCGCCGATGCTGGGCATCGAGTCGCCGTTGGCGAGAAGCCCGTCCCCGTAGGGCTACTCAGCGCGGACGACCGCGATCGTTGGGCAGAGGTCGGTCCCCTCGCGAGCCTCGACCAACGCCAGACTCACTCTTCCAGAACCTCCAACACCTGCTCTCCCTCTCCGAGGCCAACCGGTCTACACTCAAAATCATACAAGAGTCATCTTCGCCGTCGCCCTAGACTCTCATACCCTTGGCTCCGAACCTTCCACCCCGATTCCCATCGACTCGCCCGCAGAAATCGATACCCACCTGCACAACATCCGCTCCTCAAAGGACGCGCACAACCGGTGGTTCGACAAGGTCTACACCATCATCGTCGAGTCCAATACCCGCGCAGGCGCCATGGGCGAGCACTCGCCCTGCGAAGCCCTCGTACCGAGCGCCGTCGCCGAGTACGCCGTCGTCCAGTCGATCGTCCCCGAGTCGTTTCCCGAGCCCGAGCCCGCGCCTTTCTCCCCCGAGCCCAATGCCTGCACCAGCATCGGTGGGTGGGAGCGCCTCGACTGGGTCACGGACGCGCGCATCGCAGCCGAGTGCGCCGGCGCCGAGGCCCGCGCCAAGGCGCTCATCGCCGACTCGGACGACGGCGCGCTCTGGTTTTTCGACTACGGCGCAGACTGGATCACGTCCGCCGGTACGCGTGTCCCGCTCCTCTCTCTCTCTCCGCTCCCGGTCGGAGCTGACGCACGCGGCCGCAGCGGGCCTCTCGCCGGACGCGTGGGTGCAGATGGCGCTCCAGCTCGCGTGGTACCGCACGCGCGGGGTGTTCACGGCGACGTATGAGACCGCGCTGACGCGCGTGTTCGACAAGGGCCGCACCGAGACGATCCGCGTGCTCAGCGCCGACAGCCGCGCGTGGGTGCTCGCGATGGCCGACCCATTCGCCTCCGTGCGTCCTCCCTCACACAGCCACTCACACTCACACTCACGCGTGCGCACCCCCACAGGCCGCGACGAAGTTCGCGCTCCTCCGCCGCGCGGAGAAGACGCACGTCGCGCTCACCCGCCAGGCCATGACGGGGCGCGGCGTCGACCGGCACCTGCTCGGGCTGCGGCACATGCTGCGCGCGGGCGAGCGCGCGGCGCTGCTCGAGGACCCGCTCTTCGCGCGCGGCCAGGAGTGGAAGCTAAGCACGAGCGGGCTGAGCGCAACCAGCAATTTCCGCGGGACCGGGTGCGTGCTGCCTGCACCGCTGCTCTTGCCTGTCGCGCGTTCTCACTGGTTGGTGGCACAGCTTTGGCGCGCCGTATCACGACGGCTACGGGATCAACTGTGAGTACTCGAGTCGCTGTAGGGCGCGTGCGGGGCTGCGTTGGCTGACGTGTGTGTGTGCCCGCGCAGACATCGTCACGTCCCACGATATCAGGTTCAGCATCGAGTCGAAGTACTCGTGCCCCGAGACGGACACCGCCGCGTTCCAGCGCGCCATCGCGACCGCGCTCCACGATATGGAGCTCATCTGCCCGTCCGAGGAGCCGCCGCCGCCCGCCCGCCTCTGACCACCCAGCGCGCACCTGGCATACATTCTGTTTGGCCATGTTCCATTGAAATACCACCACTCCTCAACGCCAACTTCCGGCCCCTGCTAATCGTACATACACTCGTCCATACATTGTCGGACGCATTCAGAACCAGAACCGCTTTCGCGCGCATCGCATCGTCTGCACATGCTTGCAACTGCACCCCCGCCTTTGTTCTCATTCTCCGGTTTCACGTTTCGTTCCCTTCGGAGCTCCGTCCCTCCTCAACAGGGCGCTCACTCAAACTTGGCTGCCTCAAGGTCCGCGCGCGTCAGCCACGCACCGGGCCGGGTGCCCAGCTCGGCGGCCATCTTGCCCACGAGTGAGTCGGCGCTGTTGCCCGCGAGGAATGCGCGGCTGGAGAGGATGTACATTCCGCGCTGGCACCGGGTGAGCATCACGTTCGTGCGCCGCACACTGCTCAGGAGGCCGGGCGCCTTGGTGCTGTCCGAGGAGAGACACGACACTGGGATGCGACGCGCCTCCCGAGAGTGCCGGCCCGGGACCTGGAATCGGGAGAGGTTCGAGTGTCGTAGTAAGGGAGAGCGTGGATTGTCGCGTCTCATCGACGAAAGTTCATTAATTCATTGACGAACGTTCAATCACATCTTTCTTCATCTTCAATGACGAGTCGGCCAAGACTCGGCTATCCGAGCCGCTTCGTCACATATAGTTCAAGATCAACGATGCTTTTTCTTCTACAGTCGTTTGCATTGCGGTTGTCAGTCGCGTGTTTTTTCGAGAGTTCGCCGGCTACGTCGTGAATCACGGCTAGCCAATTCGGCCGATCGAGCAACGGCGCTGGTCTCCGAAGGTCTGCACCTGCTGCGTCGCTGGTGCATCTTCCCCCATTCTCTGATGACAAGTCCACCATGCCTGTCCCACTTGACGCACATCCAGCTGCCGAACGGTGTGCGCCTCCGCCTTGCCCTCATGACCGTGGTCAACGACCCCTTCGTGCGCCGGGCCCTCACTCGTATACCAATGCCCCGCTTTCCCTTGTCGTTCCCTGCCATGCCTCCACGTCCACTGTCCTGTGTCGCCCTTACTTGTCTCCCTCACCGTCCCCCTCCTATCCATCCCGTCTCCTCAGGCTGTCCGAAATCATCGTGGTGTTGGAAAGGTGATCTTCGATGGAACGGCCCGACTCGAGAGTCCACCCCATATATATAGTCATGGTCAAGTGACCCAGTTATTCCCGTCTGCGCTCAGCCTCAGGACCCTAATCCCCAAGTCGTCGCTCACCTCGATGTTGTGCTGCTTATAAACACATCGCGCAGCACTGCCACGAGCGGCGTGGATACAGAGGCGTGCGTCGCAAGATGCATCTGTAGGTAGGACGTCGTGCCGCCGCCCGACACAGGGGAGCACCTCGTGTTCATCCTGCTGGACAACTCCACCTTCAACCACTCGCAGGTGTGTCGTCCCCCCCCCCCCCCCGCCGTGTGCTTAATTGGGGCTGAATGGAGCAGGTCGGTGAACATGAAGCGTGGCGGGGTCTTCTATATGCACCGCTGCCCGGGCCTCGCCACACGCGACGTGGCATTCTTTGAGCTTGCGCAGAAGGAGGGCTGAACGCGCGGGGAGGTTTTCACGGAGCAGACCCGGTACGTGTCGCATGCCGTCGTGTATTTGTCGAGCAGGGCATGCTGATCAATGTGGGCTTGGGCTGAGCAGACCCGCCAGCCTGATGCCGCTCGCGCTTCCCATCATCCCATGACCCTAAACTACCTCGTGCTGCCCTTGATAGCGCGATATCTGCATCTGCAAAACGGGTGGGACGTGCGCGTCTGCGACCAACTGAATAGAAAAATCAATTCAGTTGGTGCTTAGCCGACTCGGCTAACTCGCTTGTAGGTTGTCAAAGTTGTCAAAGTCGGTCAAAGTCGTCCAAGGCTGTCGTAGACTAGTCGTAGACAACCTACTCAGCTTCCAGATGTGCACCACTCAGTAATGATTCAGCTGCGAGCGGCGTGTGAGGCCCCCGCTGTCTGACTTGCTATCGCGACTCACACTTGGCACTAAGATGTACATCACGCAGCTTGTCAAAATAAGAATCTGTGGTCAATACCAAGACTTGGATGAGACAGATGCAAGGCAGGTTTCCAGACTCGAATGTCAAACTCGGAGGTCACCGGTCACGCGTGACTCGCAAAGAGAAGTCCAGGAATAGCTGACTCCTAGGCTCGGACCCTCGAAAAAACGCGCGACTGATAACCGCAATGCAAACGACTGTATTCTGATTCTGGCCATCTTGTGTCAAGTTGATCATTCGGATGATTCGGCGAAGACTAGTGAGCTGAGTGGCTTGCTGTGGCTTGCATCACGTAGCCGGCTACTCATATATTGACCTATTCTATTCTGCCAGAGCTCAGCAGAGCCCATTCATATCGTCCGAGCCGGATGAGCGACCAATTCAGTTCGCTGAGCCTCGTCTCTGGGGGCGTCGACCTGTGAGGCTCCTGGCCAACTCCTGGCTGACTATGATAACCCGGTCTTCTGCGGCCAATTAAGATTGTTGTGCGGCGTTGCATTCGGCAGCGCGTACTTCCACATGATAGCAGACTCACTCTGCCTGCTCTCCTTCCCCACCCAGGGCGCCGACGCGACCTCACTCACATCAGACGGCGCGCCAGGCGACACTGCAAGCGGGATGATTGCTAGTGCAGGGCCATCTCTGATACTCGTACTCAGCCCGACTTGTAACATCGGGGGAGTCGGGAAACGGGGCAGAGACAGTCCGTGTGCGACTCTATGCAACGCCCTACATCCATGGTCATTGCCCGCAAGACTTCGTCAGGGATATAAAGCCTCCTTCACGCCATGTTAGCCCATCATTCTTTACCCAATGGACACCGTATCCTACATCCCAGACCCGCTCCCCACGCGCCCCCGGCTCCCCGTGCCCAACCTCCACAAGACCCTCTCGCGCTACCTCCAGTCCCTCCTTCCTCTTCTCCACGAACAAGAGGCCCGCGGAGGCCCCTCAGTCCAGTCCGCCCTCCAGACCAGGCAGCAGTGGGCCGACGATTTCGAGAAAGGTGTCGGTGCCAAATGCCAGGACCGTCTCCTAGGTCCGTTCCTGCCTGCTCCATCCGTCGGTTCTCGGAAGCTGATCGGTCTACAAGCCCTGGACCGCGCCTCTCCCGTCAACTGGCTTGATGAGCTCTGGCTCAAAAAGGCCTACCTTGAATGGCGCCTGCCCCTTCTCATCCACTCCAACTGGTGGCTCGCGTTTGTCAATGACGACCGCGTCCCGGAACATGTTCTGCGCGACCCATATTCCTCTGCTCTCAAACCCTTGGGCATCAATCCCTGGCAGGTTAGACGTGCGGCATGGCTCACACATAGACACTTATACTGCAAAGATGTTATAGCACGGTTGGTCATTCTCTCTGTGCCTTGTCCCGCGCTGAACAATCTTCGACTGCACCCCAGACAGAAAGTTTACCCTAATTCCGATCGCGCAGGTGCGTACGCATCCACGTTCTACGTCCGCTCTGAGCGATACGATCATCCATCCAGCGGTATGGCTCCAGGAGACCGTCGCCACGATGTTTGGTACCTCCCGCGTTCCCCAACTTGGATGTGACACGCTGAGCCTTCAGTCCCCTCCCGGTTCCCCTAATACCCGCAAGATCGTCGTCCTGGTCAATGACTGGCTGTACGCCGTCGACGTCTATGGCGCGGGCGGCGCGCTTTTCTCCGTGGGCGAGATAGAGCAGCGTCTGAGAGGCGTGGTCGCCGATGCTGGGCATCGAGTCGCCGTTGGCTAGAAGCCCGTCCCCGTAGGGCTCCTGAGCGCGGACGACCGCGATCGTTGGGCAGAGGTCGGTCCCTTCGCAAACATTGATCGGCGCTAGGCTTACTCTTCCAGAACCTCCAATACCTGCTCTCCCTCTCCAAGACCAACCGGTCTACACTCAAAATCATACAAGAGTCCGTCTTCGCTGTTGCGCTCGATTCCCATACCCTTGGCTCCCAGCCGTTCACCCCGATTCCCATCGACTCGCTCGCAGAGATCGACCACCACCTACACAATACCCGCTCCTCAAAGGACGCGCACAACCGGTGGTTCGACAAGATCTACACCATCATCGTCGAGTCCAACACCCGCGCAGGCGCCATGGGCGAGCACTCGCCCTGCGACGCCCTCGTGCCGAGCGCCGTCTCCCAGTATGCCGTCGTCCAGTCGATCGTCCCCGAGTCCTTCCCCGATCTCGAGCCGGCGCCCTTCCCTCCCAACCCTGATGCCAGCGCCAGCGCCGGTGGGTGGGAGCGCCTCAACTGGGCCACGGACGCGCACATCGCAAGCGAGTGCGCCGGCGCCGAGGCCCGAGCCAAGGCGCTCATCGCTGACTCGGACGACAGCGTGCTCTGATTCCCCGACTACGGCGCGGATTGGATCAAATCCGCCGGTACGCGCGTCCCGTCCCGCCCTCTCTGCGCCCTGCCGGAGCTGACGCACGCACGCGCCGCCCCGCAGTGGGCATCTCGCCGGACGCGTACCTGCAGATGGCGCTCCAGCTCGCGTGGTACCGCACGCGCGGGACGTTCACGGCGACGTACGAGACTGCGCTGACGCGCATCTTCGACAAGGGCCGCACCGAGGCGATCCGCGTGCTCAGCGCGGACAGCCGCGCGTGGGTGCTCGCGATGGCCGACCCGTCCGCCCCCGTGCGTCCGCGCGCCGTCCTCCCAAACACTGACGCTGACACTAACACCAACACCCACGCGTGCGCAGGCCGCGACCAAGCTCGCGCTCCTCCGCTGCGCGGAAAAGACACACGTCGCGCTCACCCGCCAGGCTATGACGGGGCGCGGCGTCGACCGGCACCTGTTCGGGCTGCGGCACATGCTGCGCGCGGGCGAGGGCGCGGCGCTGCTCGAGGACCCGCTCTTCGCGCGCAGCCAGGAGTGGAAGCTGAGCACGAGCGGGCTGAGCGCGACGAGCGACTTCCGCGGGACCGGGTGCGTGCTGCTTGCGCTCTTGTTGCGCGTCTGCTCACTTTGCTTTGGTTGGTTGGTTGGCGCAGCTTTGGCGCGCCGTATCATGACGGCTACGGTATCAACTGTAAGTACTTTTGAGTCGCGGCGGGCCGAGGCTGCGTTGGCTGACGTGTCTGTCTGTGCCGCACAGACATCATCACGCCCGACGGCATCAGGTTCAGCGTCGAGTCGAAGTACTCGTGCCCCGAGACGGACACCGCCGCGTTCCAGCGCGCCATCGCGACCGCGCTGCACGATATGAAGGTCGTCTGCTCGTCCGAGGAGCCGCCGCCGCCCGCCCGCCTCTGACCACCCAGCGCGCACCTGGCATACATTCTGTTTGGCTACATTCCATTGAAATACCACCACTCCTCAACGCCAACTTCCGGCCCCTGCTAATTGTACATACACTCGTCCATACATTGTCGGACGCATTCAGAACCAGAACCGCTTTCGCGCGCATCGCATCGTCTGCACATGCTTGCAACTGCACCCCCGCCTTTGTCCTCATTCTCCGGTTTCACGTTTCGTTCCCTTCGGAGCTCCGTCCCTCCTCAACAGCACACTCACTCGAACTTGGCTGCCTCAAGGTCCGCGCGCGTCAGCCACGCACCGGGCCGGGTGCCCAGTTCGGCGGCCATCTTGCCCACGAGCGAGTCGGCGCCCTTGCCAGCGAGGAACGCGCGGCTGGAGAGGATGTACATTCCGCGCTGGCACCGGGTGAGCATGACGTTCGTGCGCCGCACGCTGCTCAGGAAGCCGAGCGCCTTGGTGCGCACGACCGAGATCACGATGACGTGGTCCTCGTTGCCTGCCCCGCGTTCGCGTTCGGTCAGCGCTTTCGGACGGTGCCGCGTGAAGGCGGGAGACCCGCGGCGTACCTTGGAATGAATCGACATTGAAGCACTTGTCGTGCCAGTCGAGCTCCGCGTCCTGGAGCGCGTGCTCGAGCGCGCTGCGCTGCGCGTCGTACGGCGTGATGAGCCGGTACGGCGTGCCTTCCTCCTCGAGGTGCCGCGCGAGGAGCATCGCCGCCGCCACCTCCTCGTCGTTCTGTCCGCCGCGCCCCATACACGTCAGCTCATTCGGCCCCGTGCAACAGGGCACGCCGCGGCACGCACGAGGTAACTCTTCCCATTCGAATCGAGCTTCTCGAGGCCGGGCACGTCGACAAAGTGGCACGCCGTCGTCGCAGCCTTCACGGGGTGCTGCGGGTACGAGTTGAGCTTGCCCTCGTACACCTCCTTCGAGATGAACTCCCCGATCTGGGGTGGCATACGGTCTGGGTGCTGTGGTTCAGCATGGTTGCCCTGTGGGGCCAGCAGGGGGACTCACATTGTGTGTCTAGGAAGCTGGTGAGCCCTTTGAGGTGCTCTAGCTCGAAAATGGACTGCAAATTGCCCAGGTCATCCTGACCATGGGGAGGCACTGTGCAGGTGTGAGCACCAGTAGTTCTCAGTGGTAAATAGGCACTCACATTGCCTGTCATCCCCAATGAAGCACATTTTGCGCAGGGAGTGGCCAAAGGACTTGAATAAAGGGACATACTGGCCAATTTCAATTTGACTAGCCTCATCAATGACAACATTAGAGATGGGAACTAGTCTCATAAGCCCACTGCTTTGCAGTCTCTTGCTAGAAATCATGCTGAGGGTGCAGAGTATAACTTGTGTGCTTTGAAGTAGTTTTTTTAATGGAGCAGGTGGAGGGAGTGTATCTGAGCGAATGATATTCCTTTGGATTTTTGTATAGAGGTGCTCATGCCTAGAAAAAATAAATATACAGCAGAACAGTTAGTAAAAAATTACTTACCATTCAAAGTGGAAATCCTTTGAGACTAAAAGTTTGAAGTTGTAGAAGTTAAGCTTGGCTAACTTTTCAGCAATGTTTTTGACAGCAACATTAGACTGAGCCATAAGCCAAATACCCTTCTGCTCAGCTTCAATAGCAGAGAGAACATAAGTAGCAATAACAGTGGTTTTGCCAGTGCCAGGAGGTCCTTGAATAGGAATAATACAGGTGTCTGAAGAAAAGGAGAGCATACTGGTGATTGCTGATTTTTGAGAAGGATTCAATGGTGCATCAGGGTGCTCCACAGTAGGAAGAGGGGGAGGGATGGGAGTAGGAAAGAAAGACTCTGGCCAAGAGATAGGTGAAGTAGGTTGCCAAAGAGCCTTCATCCAGTGATTCTCAAACAAGGGTATAGTACCTTGTAACATACATAGAATGGTATGACTGCGCTCAAACTCAGCTTGAGTAGGAACACCTCTACCAAAGGAAGTGATAGAGGTGATAACTTTGTCTTCCAAGTTGTGCTGAACATCCACATGTGCAGATCTTCCAGAAGCTGTGGTACTCTCACCAGAGAGTGTAAAGGATGCAGAGGGACCAGCAGCAACTGTGACTTTCACCCTCTATAAATAAAGTTAGCCTTTTATCAATTGCATTAGCTATCACTCACTGATCCTGCTATCATCCTATTTGCATAGCGTTGAGACTGAGCCTTCATTTGTTGTGCTCTATCATTCCAACCAAATTTGACCTCATGGGTCACAGACTGAGGTTTAAGAATGTCAAGCCTTAGCATATCATGTGCAAGCTTGGTCATAAATCCTAGTTCCTAATGAGATACACCATATAAGCATTAGAGAAAACATGATATCAATTACAACTTACTAGTTTAGAGAATTTTTTCAAATCAATTTTTGGAGCTGCATAGAACATATCCTTAACATTGCTGGAGTCATATTGGCCAATGTAGCCAGAAAGCCAAGCTCTCTGCACAAGTGCAGTCTGCTCAGCCTTCTTCTTGTCAGTGCCATAGAGCATGTTGTCAAAGGCAGTGGTGATATTGGTGGCATAGACGGGGAGGGCATCCCCAATGACAGCATGGACAGAATCTTCTGGGGACCGGGAGGGGACTGGAAGGGCTGACTGTATGTCAATCCCATTGCTGAGATGGACCTGGAGGTGGATGTAGATCGAGAGCACTACAGGTGCAAAGTCGAATGCATAGAAGGTGCAGTCCGGGTGGCACAGGAGCTCCTTCTCGAGCAGCTTGCGGCGCTCTGCGTTCCGCATGCGCGGCACGCTGGAGTCGGCGCCGGGTTCGGCCTTCGAGCTGAGGAGCTCGATGACGAGGGCACGCTCGCCGAGGGCGAACGCGAGGGCTGGCATGCCGCCGGACTGAGAGTAGGCCGGGGAAATGCCCACTGAACGGGGAGAGTTCGCCACGAAACCGAAGAGCCACTCGATGTCGGCGATGGCAAGGTCGCGCTCGCGTATGCAGCGCACTTCGATGGCCGCGATCGGCGCGTCGATGAAGTTCTGGTAGATCGCCGAGACGGCGCCGGGCTGAGAGCGGTGGGAAGACTGGCGAGACATGGTCGATTGTGGCGATGAAGCTAGATGTTGGGGCAAGGAGGACGGAGAGGCGAGAGAACAGCGAGCGAGAGATCGTCGTAGTCGGAGGACAAGGCGACAAAGATGTTATCGATGGAGAAGGCGCTCGTAAAGCGGGCTGGCTCGTGGCGTGGACAAAGACTGGGCCAGCCACTGCCATGGCACGTCGTGGCTCGACACAAAAGGCGCTCTCAAGATGCCCAAAGCACTCTCAGTCAACCAGCACAAACAAGTCCCGAGTTGGAAGCCACAGCACCCGAATCATCGATATCGGCTACTCGCCCGATTGATCCTCCGCAAGGCAATTCGCGCCGCGCTCCTTGCGGAGACACTTGTTCATGCAACATACATATTCTGCAAGCTTTACTACGATGTCAGAAAGGTTCGCCAACCCCCAGCCGCGCCGCCGAGGTAGCTGAGCACCCTCCGTTATCTGTGGGAGTACCCGGGATATCTGGAATATAAGAGAGATATGTTAGGCCATAGCGCAGAATTGCACCTTTGCGGTGTCTCCCTTTCAGGGTGATGCTGCCATTTTCCTCGGCCTGAGTATGTGCATCATAGGCGACGTTGGGCCGGGAAAAGCGGGCACAGATATGGGATGCTCGCGGCGATGTCTTAGCATACTAACGCAGTTCCATTGGTTCGTCAGGTCCTCATTGGGCGTCTCTATCCGCGCTGGCGGGGCGTAATGCGCCGTGTTACGCAGGATGAAAATCGGTTTCTGAGGAGCGTCGGAACATGTAGTGTTGGCTGGCCATTGATTCCCGGCGTATCAACGACTGGCTTGACCCGCTCACAGCGCTGATGGACTGGCTGGTGGGGGAAAGAGCGTCGTAGGTCGGGGGTAGCATGCACGAAGCGAAGCAATGACCCGACTTCTTGCGGGTCTCTCAATATGCCCTGCCAGACAGATCCGACGGTGCAAAAGATTTCCCTGCTCCTGTCATTGAGCTTGGTTGACAGGACGACAATACCGTGAGGACGTACCAGAGAAAAGCAAGGCTACCGGGACGAGGTCTGGCGGTAAAGCCTAGGTGGCCGACTCTGGGAGGCGCTTTCACTGAAGGGATGGGGATCGCTCCATCCGAAGCATTGAGATCGTACGACCCTATGTGTGAAAGATCTCTTCCTATCTCAGCTCGGGATAAAGTTCTTGGTAGTGCCAATGCTAAGGCTGACTAGCGCCGACCCTGCAGACTACGTGACGCGGTCTAAACTTGCGACGATGGGGAATGAGACACATCCACGGAGGCATAAGGAGGAACTCTTCAGATATTCGAGACATCTTGATGCAACAAGGCAGGTAAAGAGTTGTCTGGCGACAGTCGCGTACAATGATGCCAGTAACCGCGTTGGTTCAGGTTGGTTCAAGAAGAGGGTGAACCTGGGTGAACAAGCGCCGGGCCGGAGTCTCGCGCGTCACCGCGTCTTGACAGGGCTTGATTATCCACGACCACCACTGACCACCATCCCTTCTTGTTCACTCGCCCACTATTCCCATGGCTACTCCATTCCTCGTCGGCATCGGTGCCATAGCAGCTGGTCTTGCAGGCCGTCACTTATTACGCCAGAGCGCAAAAGGTGCTGCGGACCAGTGGGTAAAGGGTGGTTTCAAGGCAAAAATGGACCGGAAAGAGGCACTGGCAATCCTCGGTCTGAAGTATGTGCCGTGTCTGCCTCTTCAAGCTGTCTAAACTCATCAGCTGCGTAGGGATGGTCCTACGCTGAAGTTGAGGCTAAAGGATGCACACCGTCACATCATGCTCGCCAACCACCCAGACCGGGGCGGCGCACCCTACCTTGCCAGCAAGATCAACGAAGCCAAAGATATGTTAGAAAAGGAACTCAAGGCTAGATAGCACTGCTCCCATCCTTTTGTGTGAGTCTTTGCATTGGTCTCCAAGTGTTCCCTGCTGACTTTGGGGCAGCCTTGTTTATGCTTTAGACGTATCATCATGTACAGACTTCATAATATCCATCAGTATCACCATTCACGCAACTCTTCTCCTATCCGATCGAGACAAGCACCGTGGGGCCTGACAGACGGCGTGGACGCTCAATGCGACTGTCCGACCTCGAGGAACCAGAGCGCCGCTACACCGTCCTGCCGTGCCCAGGCAAGCAATGAGCCATGTCGTGCTTCCTTTCGTTCTCCCTTAACACGCATTCCCTTGGAAGTAATGTGTCTGACCAGTGGGCACTGTCCTCGGCCCCTTTCAAGTATTGCCTAAGTACCTAAGCGACTTTAGGTGAATGAAGAGGGATACGATGACTAAGCAGATACATGAAGGCCGCTGGCTCATCTCCGCGCTCTCCATAGCTCTCCATCCACTCCCATCCAAGAGAGACCTGCTAAGACCGATACAAAGCGAATGGATACGTCAGATTTTGAGCCGTCAAAGCTTGGAACTAAAACGCAGTATGTGCACGAGTGCTCCTCACCGTTCAAGCTCACAGTAGTACGGTAAGCTGGAACTCTGTTTACGAGAAGGAGGTCGCGAATTTCGAAGAAACCGGAGATGAAGGTGAAATTTGGTGAGCACTTGACATTCTTAGTTTTTCTGGCATCGTGATGGTGGTCTGCATGCAGGTTCGGTGAAGACAGCGTAGAAAGGATGGTCGACTGGACACTGGAAAATGTGCCCACAGACACCGACCCTCGCATCCTCGAGATCGGCAGCGGGAATGGGACCTTATTGTTCGCTCTTCACGAGGCGGGGTACGCAGCATCCAGCCTAGCCGGGTTCGATTACAGCCCGGATGCTGTAAAACTCGCCCGCATGGTAGCCCGATCTCGGGAGAGCGAAGAAATCGCGTTCTATGTATGCGACTTTCTCTCGGAAACACCCCCTCCTCCCTCGGGAAAGACGGATAGTCTCAGCGCATGGGACGCTCTCCTAGATAAAGGTACGTACGACGCGATCGCCTTGGGGGACAAAGACAAGGATGGGAGATCACCCGTCGCGGCATACCCAGTGCGGGCATCGAGATTAGTGAAGGATGATGGATATTTTCTGATTACTTGTGAGGGCTCGAGCTATCTTGCAAGCCCAACGTCTTCTCTGACTGATCCGGCAGCATGTAACTTCACGGAAGAAGAGTTGAAGACGAGCTTCGTCAACTCAGAAACAAACTTCCAATTTCAGTGAGCACTGCTTTCCTACGCGCTACGGGGCCCTCACCAAGGGCGACAGTTCGCGCGTTAAACACCCGTCCATCTCGTTTGGAGGAAAGACTGGGAGTGTCTATACCACCGTGGCATTCCAAAAGGTGACTGCATGACGATGTGCATTAGAGGGTGGGTATTATATCCAACCCCACCCGGAGCGTGTCCACAGCAACCCCACCGGCCCACCGAACGAACTCGTCCTCCCAGCTCTTTTTCATCTCTGTGATGATGTAGGCAAGACCCATGGCGAGGGTCTCGACCCGCGTCGCTTTAATAAAAATTTCTTCAACGGGCCCCTTGTCACGCGCGGAAGGCATGGTGTTGCCTAAAACGGGAGTCGATACTTGACTGCTGATGAACAGCTGCTGGAAGAAATAAGACAGAAATTTTCGTGTCCGCGGTTTGAGCATCGTGAAGTCCACCGGCTGCCGGGCACGCATGAGATTAGATAGATTGGCACGGGATCAGACGAACCTTGAATACCGTCAAAGTCACGCAGTCTTTTGCGACCCACCATGCGTAGGCCTTTGCAACGTTGCGCATCTTGGTGGAAGAGATGTCCTTCGCTTCCGAAGCGTCGTCAACATCCTTGAGGTTCTTGATAACTTCGGCGCCGCCCACGGATGCCTCCCCGAGATCACGCAAAAAGTCCCAAAGACAGAATTGGAGAGTAATCTTGTACGAGTGAGAGGTCTTGCAAAGGTGCTGGCAGACGAACGTGTAGTAAGGATTGTAGGTCTTCTCCTGCAGTGCCGTGAAGTTAGCGTTGGCTGTAAGCGCGGGGTGCCGAAGGGATGCTATACTAACGTTGCCACAGCAGTTCAGAAGGACACGGACCACGTCTCGCTGCTGTACTTCCGTCAAGTTCAGCTGCGCTAACCGTTCGCAGGCGTCGACGTAGTCCTGTTTTCATCGATGTTAGCATATCTCCACAGGCCCGGGAGATGTTTGTTTTACGTCGCTGCTCATGAGGACGACAAAGATGCTCCGTCGGATGTCGGTGTTCATACCCTGCTTCTTGGCAAGCTTCAAGAGCGCATTCTCGACTGCGTCCTCGCTATGAGCTTTGACTTCGCGCTTCGCCTCGTCTTGTCGCTCCACGAGCGGGTCGCCGCTCCATGCAGCACCTACTAACCACCATTTGCCCCTGCTTTCCGCTGAGTGCAAGTCGTCCAAGGTAATGCGAAGCGGATCGTGGGCCATCACTGAATGGGGAGATTAAAATAGCGTGGCATTGTGAGCTGAAAGACGCACGATGCCGCTTCTTGCCCAACCCGGTCAAAAACTTCTTCATACGGTCAACGGCGTCCCCGCCTGCATGCTGCGCCGCAGACTTCTTGACCTTGTTGTTCTTCAGGTTTATCAACGTCTCCAACATGAACCGTGTCCTCGAGCTGCGGATGGTTCAAAACAAGGATGTAACGCTGGTGATCTATCAGTACCTCGAGTGTTTTTCCGAATCCGCAGTCTTGCTCTGAACGATTTGAACAATGTCTTTGAGAGCGCTTGGGTCATCCTGACGGAGTTGGTGCCCGGAATCTGAAAGATGGTTAGATGGGGTGACACCGGTGGCCCATACATACTCCGCAGCAACTTGAGCAAAAGCTCCACGACAAATTCTGTTAACTCTGCTGAGAGGAGGTTCCGAATGACGTCGTAGATCAAGACGCAGGAGATAACTTGGAGATTGTAGAGTTCCGAAAGAAGCACAATCAAGTTTGAGCACTCCTTTCCCAAGGATTCGTCTTTGCTATCCTCGGCAGAGGACGAGGGCACGGCGGCATAGTGCTGTTCGTACGAAGCGACAACATTCTGCACGAAAGAAGCGGCTCCAATTAAGGGTTAATCACAACGCTCGACAAAAAGAGAGCGCCCACCGAATTCGATCCCGACGATCCGATGCAAACTTGATATGAATGCGGCGTGGAGAACGACATAGGAATCCAGCAACATCGAGTGAGAGGATATGCTGTCGATAACCAGCGATGTGATTGATGCTGTCACATCTGCCACGGAAGTCAACAAAACGACAGATTTTGCCTGGAGGTCGACCTACCGTGTCGTCGGTGTTCCCTATACACAGCTTCAATATCGTTTAGGATATTTGCGATATTCTGCTCGCTCAATCTTCGGAGGACAACCGTGTAAGTGTGCGGACGCCGGGACAACGATTGATACTGCTTACTTGTTTAGCAGGCCCTTTAATTGGCGGTTCAAATTGGCATTGTCTTCCGCATTAACATTACCAGCAGACTTAGCCCTGAGATGGGGAGGTACATAGCGCGTGGCTATGATAGGAGAAGCATGAATACGTTGGGCCCATAACAGCGCAAGTCCCGACTTACTAGGGAGTTCGTTTGCGGACGCGGCTTGAGCACCAGACGCGGGCTTCTCTTCACCGCTCGCAGCTTCGTCGTCCGCAGGATCCGAAAAGCCATGCCACTCTTCGGCATCGTCTAGACCGCTTCCTCCAGACGATTCTTCGCCTACATCTACTTCGACATCTTTTGGATCGTCTGCTTTAGACCCCAGCTCGGACGACGATTGAGACTCACTCGGTAAGGCGTCCAGAGGCTAGATCAAACGTTTCCTTAAGCCTCTAGCATAAGAGAGCCATACTCTCGACGCACCTCGACCGGTCGTGAGCTGACAATGTCACTGATGCCATCCAGAAGGTCTGCAGAAGTCGGGTCAAATGTACATCACATTCCGCAGACGAAACCGCTCACCACCAAGCCCATCCTCATCAAAATCTTTAGAGTAGTCAACTGTGCCCTTCTTTGTGCGTTTCCCAGAGCCCAGCTTCGACTCAAGGTAGGCGATGTATCTGTCCTCATCCTCCTCCTGCCGACTGCGCAGCGGTATGGGAATAGAGCGCTCGAGAGCTTTTGACGATGTTTTACGCAAGGCGTCTTTGGGTTTCTTTGATGAATCTTTGGAGGAAGACGGCTTCGCCGAGTTTTTTGAACCTTGGAGCTCCGCGTTTCGAGAGCGCGCCGGCTCTGCTAGCTTCGCCTTCTTCGATGGAGGCGACTCCGGGTGAGGGGCATCTGAAGCACGCTTTTCATTGGCATTTACAGAGGTGAAGAAGTCCGCTTTGCGCTGTTTCTTCTCTGTGCGGCCTTGCTTTCTGGCTTCCTTGCGAGTGAGTTTTGGTCTGTGCGGCCCTCCACGACCTTGCCGAGACCTGGAAACTGTATCTTTGAATACACAAATTCAGTTAACGTATATGAGTCAAAGGTTAATGTTACCGGATGTGTCGTTGAGCTGGTCTAGCAAGGTCTGAGGAAGTCGTATGCCGGTAGACCGTGAAGGCATTAGACAGAAATTCAATTCAAATTCGATCCGGGCCGCCTCCCTTGGGACAAGTTGTTTGCATCTGTTGCTGTCAGCAGTCACTGATCCACTTCTTCGAACTTGCCACGGCAAGTCGTGATGCGAATATTTAGAGATAGTATTGGAGAACAACTCATACCGGCTGAATTACAAAGTCGACGCAAGAAGAATACGAAAGAACTGAGGGCTGCGTCTGACACAGGAGACGTGGTCACAAAAAACCGAATCGTTAACATCGAAGACCAATTAAAAACATTCACTTCTCCCCGCGCTACAGACCATGATTCACTTGTTTTCCCAGGTCACGCTCAGTTACCGAGGACACTGATAGATATGTGAGAAAGTTTATGGTTCAATGATATCGCGATCACTTACGCGATCTCCCACTTCTGGCCAGAAGTCATCGGTCCATTGCAGGTAGCGCCCTTGGTTGCGCTGGGAGCCGGCCAGTCCCCGAAGCAGTCGCTAGACGTGATGGCGGCGTTGTAACCCTGAAAAACAACGGGTCAGTGGCGCTGCAAAAGACTCTTCTCAGCCTTGAACGTACGAGCTGCAGGTAGCAGACCGAGTAGTTGATAGTGTCCAGATTGAGGAAGGCATAAGTGCAAGAGTAGTAGCTCCAAGCCTGGTACGTCCCAGCGGGGGACGAGAAAGAGGCAGCTGAAGGTGGAATTAATGAGCGTTCTGTGCCCGAGGACACGTAGGGCAACTGCTTACGATAGAAGCTCTCCAGATAGTTGGTGATAACCTGACAGTCAGACATAAATGGTTGGCTGGAGGACAGATTCTGGCATTGGATAGAGCCTACACACGCGCCATAGTCAGTAACATGGATCGCATCTAGCGAAAACCATTCACTCACAGGCACTGGGGACTTCGGAGCACACCGTCTGGCGCTTCTCGAGCGCAGCAAGCTCGGTAGCATTGGCGGAGCTCTTGAGCTTGGGGCACGTCGTGGACACGAACTCGATGGTCTTGCCATCATGCTCGATGGAATTCTTCTCCAGGACCTTCCCGCCTTCGCCGCAGGTGTCAAGTAGAGATGGGCTGAGAGGGACTGTCAACAGCGTTGAGCCCGATGCAAGATGAGGTCAGTCGAGGGACGTACCCGAGCTGCCGCTGACCACGGCTGAGGCGAGGGCGAAAGCAGAAAGAACAGCGAAGATAAACTTCATGATGGTAGACTGTAGGTAGCTGACAGGGACAGAGGAAGACCACGAAAGCTGGCTGGCAAGTACGGCAGGAATTGCAGTCCTTTTATATTGTGAGCACCGTAATGATGCACAGAGTCTGCTCTCGTCTAGCTGCATGTGGGCACTGTCTCGCAAGTACTTCCTAGACATTGTCTGCAAGTGGCCAGGGCCGGTCAGACGCGCATACAGCAGGAAAAGGTACTGCACACTCGCCGGCGGCAGCGCATGGAATTCCAGCGCTGTATGGGCAATAATTCAACGTGCTCTCGTTCACGTACATTCAGCGTGACGGACAGAGTAATGAACCAGCACTTATCAACCGGGGCCTTGGCTTGGTCTGACGGAGAGGCGTCAAGAGATTCTATGTGGATGCTTGGCTAACCGTATCTGCGTATAGAGTCCGTGAGTTTCCGACAGCAGTTCATTCGGCTGCCATGCAAACAAGACAAGAGGGTTCTGTTTTTGACAGGAAAGGTTTGGAGTAGAGCCGGGCTGTTGGAACAGGAAAGCCGATCTTTGGATTTGAACGGCTGTCATCGACCAAACACTGCATACATCACGAGGGTGACGGGGGACATGCCACGCAGGCCAACATACAGCAGATCACGGCAAAGTGCATTTGGCGCTGTCGGGACAAACGAACTGAAGCGGGACTGCGGACCACGTGCGATAGGAAGTGCGACAGGCCTCCAAAGTTTCATGTGCCGAAGAGGACTTTGACGGTTCATCAGACGTCTGGCGTTCAATATCCATTTTTGCCGCGGAACAAGGACAGGGAAACAGAGTCCGCTGAACCTGATGCGCCTGTCGAGAGAATATGTGGTGAGACGGTCACGTAGCGCAATAGTTCAGTGCAAGCTACCGGACCGGCCCTCTGGAGTCGCTTTGTTTACGCTTATTGCCAACGGCCCAATAGGGCCCAATCCAGATCCACAGCCTTGCCCACCCCTTCGACCTTCGAATCACGGATCCTAACAAATCGGACATTTTGAACAGGGCGATAGAGCCACTTGTCACTGACCGAAGTACAAGAACAAAACGACTGCACCGGCGTTACAAGCAATAGACGCAATCACACTAAACCGAAGCTACGAATACTCAAAACACCCAACTACTTTCTTCTTACCCTACTGGATTATTCGTCCAGCCGGTAGGTCGTGTTCAGTTCCCGAAGATGCTGTAGAACTCGTGAGTAGACAGAAGGTGCAAGAATTATGCTTTCGCTTGCATGATCTCCCACTTCTGGCCAGCGGTCTGCGAGCCGAGGCAGCCACCACCGCTAGTTGCTTGCGGGGCTGGATAGTCTCCGAAACAGTCATTGGTCGTGATGGCCGCGTTATAACCCTAATAAACAAAAGTGAGCGGGATAGTATGAAGCCCGTCGCTTGAAAGTACGCACGAGTTGCAGGTAGCAGACTGAGTAGTCAATGGTGTCGAGATTTACGAAGGCGTAGGTGCATGAGAAGTAGCTCCATTCCTGGGCCGTCCCAGCCGGGGACGAGAAGGACGACGCTGTCGCAGAGCAAACATGTGAGCTGGTGGTCCCAGGGACTACAGAGAACAGCTGCCCACGGTAGAAGCCCTCCAGATAATTGGTGATAAATTGGCAGTCCTCCGCAAACGGCTGAGCGGACGACAAGTCTGCGCATTCGATAGTGCCTGTACGCTCGCTCTCGTCAGCAAAGACAAGTCCGCCTCTCTTTGCAGGGTGCGCTCTTACAGGCACCTGGAACTTCCGAGCACACAATCTGGCGCTTGTCAAGCCCACGAGCCACAGTGGAGTTGCTGAATGTCTTCAGCTTTGGGCACGCTGTGGACTTGTATTCGATGGTTTTGCCGTCGTGTTCGATGGAAGTCTTCTCCAAGACCTCTCCGCCTTCACCGCAGGCTTCGAGCACAGACGAGGCCCGAGGGATCACTGGCAAAGGTAAGCCTCACGAGCAATGGCAAGTCAACGAGCACACCTGTGCTAGCTCTGACCACGGTCGAGACGGTAGCGAGAACAGAGAGGATAGCGAAGGCGAACTTCATGATACTAGAGTTAGATTGGAGAATAGCTGGCTCGAGTGTGAAACTCCACGAAAGCTGGCTGATGAGCTGTATGCAAGTCACCAGCCTTTTATACCCCGAAGTCCACATGGATGCACCGATCAAAGCCCGTCTCAGCCAGAGCCCATCACCTCGCAAATGCGTCCTGCGCATGGTCCTGTGTCGTCGGACTGGGATTGCCTAGAGCATCGGACCGGGGACACATGTGCAGCATGAAGAATAGAAAGGCACGCACGCCCTCCAGCGCTGACGCGTGCGAATACCAGTTCCCTATGTGCTCCGTATGGGCAAAGGCAGCAGAAGCACATACTCCCACTGCTGAGTGTCAGGAGCAGCCAGCTGAAGCGCCCAGCATACCACTTACATGGACTACTTTGACGACAAAACACCGAGAGGCTCGTGAAACTGTGCGATTAACACCCACGCGCAGCCCTCATGCACTTCCAGTAGGTTTCGTTTGACTGTACAAGCCAGAAAGGCACGCGTTTGTGAGCTGCGAGTCGGAGGAGCGCCAGGCTCGCGGGCTAGGACAGGGTTTGCGCGCTTTTTGCGTCGAAGTAGCTGTCAATCAGCTCGAAGATGCAACCTGTCACGGAGAATTAAGGATTGATAAAAGAAGGCGTGCAGATCCGTGCGCGGTGGGTAGGGACGGTGTTAGGCGCTCTCTGAATCAGAGCACAGGCGGCGGACCGAGGCGCCGAGGGGGTCCGTGCGACACTGGGAAGTGCAAGCCGCGCGGCAGAACAAGGGCAGAGCGACAGCGAAGCAACAGACGGGCCCAGCCCACTGCATGCGAGACAGACGGCCTCACATGTCAGCTTCGGCCCCGACGCTGCGCATCAGAAGAACAAGGGGAGCCGGGCATTGACGGTGCTTGTGACGAGAAACACCATACGCAGTGAACATATTATGACATTCAGCTCGTGGACACCGCGCCTAAGTTACCTGCCATCTCGAATTCAGGCCCTGGCAGCTGCTGGAGGGCCATCCGCGAGTATAGGCCTAGTCAAGGCACTTGATCCGCGCAGCCGCGCCTCATTCCAGACATACAGAACCTGTCAAGCTGCCGCACGTGTTCCATTCCTACCCTGCGACAGCTGAGCGTCACGCGGCGTGCGTAGCATGCAGCGTCCGGTGTCAGAGCGGGGCCGCAGCGGGCGCAGGGTGGGCACAAGGCGGGCACCGGACGATCGCGGCCTCATGGGATGCTGTACGCGAGCCAGGTCTCCTCGACGCCGTCGCCCGGCCCGATAAACTCCCGCACGATGTTCGCGATAGCCGTCTTGATGCCCCACCCAGAGAACACAACGAGGGCGGTGAAAAAGGGGTGGCAGTCGAGCACCACTAAAAGGCCGCAGTGAGCGCAGGTTCCCTGCGAGTGTGTTTGCAAAAAAACGCACCTCGCAGCCCGAACCCCGCGGACATGCCGCCCAGCATGTTGCGCACGACCCACGTTCGATCGAGGACACTGTCGTCCATGACATGCCAGAGCGGACTCTCGAACGGGACTTTGTAGACGTACGCAGGAGAGGGTGCGTCTTGTCGCGGTTGTGTACCCCAGATGGAGAGTATCAGTAGAAGCATGAACTTAGTAAGCGAGGAGTAGAGCAGGCAGAGTGAGATGTGCGAGTATCTGTCAAGCCATCAGTGGTAGCGCTACCGTGATGGACGACCGAGACGACAGACCTCAGCTGCTGGCGGATACTGGAAGCGGGAAAGAGGTGTTGATTCCATCTGGCGAGCCGGTTCAAGAGGATTAACACGGCAGTGGACGCTGACGCGACTCCGATATGAAACGAGACCGTTTCTGCACGAAGACAGCATTAAAGCTACCCGTACTCCGTCGCAAGCACGGCGCGCACCGACGAAGGAAGCTAATAGGATGCGCAAGAAGGTAGCCGTTTGATCGCTGGTACTCAGACCGGACAACGGCGCGATTGGGGAGCCACTTCCACCTGAGGGTCTTGAGCCGGAGCGCCTCCGGGCCCATCAAGAACACTCACGAATTCGCGACCAGCGCACGACCGCATGAGAGGAAACGTCAGTTATAGGCGATACTACACGGCCAGAGAAACTTACAAGCATCTACGAGAACGACGCCCGTACCAACACGCAAAACAAGCATGCGCCGAGCCTGCAATGCCAGCGCTCAGCATGTGACGGCACGAACATGCATGCGAATCCGCACCTGCTCTCTGCTGGCGTCCTGAACGGATTTCTCCTCTGTGCTCTGGTTCTTCGGTCCATCGTGTCCACGTGCCGCCTGTTCGACCTTCCTAGGCGGCGTGCCGCGGTTAAAGAGCAAGTGCCTATAGACGCCGAGCTTGAGAAGGATGAGGTCCAGAGCAATGACCAGGCTGTCGTGCTCGACATAAGGATCCGCAGTTGCACCACAGGACGGCTGCAATACGAGGCTGAGTGTCAGTCACACGAGGAGGAAGTAGACACATGGTACAGACGCATCGTTCCAGTCGGGCATTGTTGACGGTGTGGTAGACGGTGTAGAGGTAGGGCACCGCCGCTGCGCATGTGGTGCAGAGCGGCATGGACTACATGGACTCTGGTCGCGCCAGTGGAGAATGATAGTGGACGTGGCGCACCAGTGGTGCTGGCAAGTGAGTTGCGTCGGCACCTCGGACCTGTGTTCCGAGTCCGTACGCGTCCGTGTCGCGCTGTGTATCGCGTGCCAGCCGTCACACATCTCGGCACGGCCCCAGTCGCAACGGCGGACACGACCAGCACACGCGCTCAACTCAACGTGCTCGCGGCACCTGCACTCGTACGTCAACAAACGCAACACCTCCGCATGTATAGTACAATGGTTGATACGTTGATCCCATATAAAAATACAACAATGCATACATTAGTATGTGGACTGCTTTACGTCTGGGTATAGATATCATCGATCCAGCCGTCGCGATAATGATGTAGTTAGCACGGGGGTGGTCCCTGTGCCGACCCCGATAGCAAATAGTTCCCATAACACACCATGTCTGCCGACGTCAACCGTCTGCCTCGCCATCGCCTTTTCCGTCCAGGAGGTCGGCTACGCCCTCCAGGATCACCTTCGGCATCATCAACATGCGCTGCTCAGTGCTGCCCTCGACCAGCCCGTCCGCCGCCGCCCTTGCATTCTTCCGCGCCGAACACCGCAATCCGAGCTCCGTCGAGCACAGCACGGCGCCAGAGGAGTCGCCAAATGGGCCGAACGCATTCGTCATGCGGGAGGCGTCGAATGTGCGGCCCTGCTCGGCAAGGATGACCTCGAAGTTCATCGACATGATGTCCTCGTGTAGCACGTGCGCGAGCGCACACGCGGAGCGGACGACGCGCTCCGTCTGCGGACTGAAGCGGGGCCGCAGGGCGTCCAGCGTGACCTCGGATTGCGCGCAGCCGCAGAGGATCAAGACGTCTGCCCAGGCCCGCAGGATCTGCGTTATGAAGTCTTGCACAGCAGCATCCTCGAGCTTCGGGTTGAGCGCGCGGAAGTGGGTGAGCGTCAAAGAGCGCCAACGGGATGACGTCGCTTGAGGCTCTGAGAAGCGCCCCGACCACGTTTCAGCATGCAGAATAGCGGGGATCGCAAGCAGAGGGGGTAGGAGACTAGGGGAGGAGGATCAGCGGTCTGGCTCACCTAACTCGTGCATGCGGGTATACAATTGCAAGAGAAGCTCGTTCGACACGACCGGAAGTCCGACGCAGAAGGCGCCGAGCAGGCGGGCGACACATGTCGCGACGCATGCCTGCAAGCCAAACTGAAGGAGCGTGGGTTCCTCCGAGTGTTCCCTTGACGCGAGGAGCTGGGCAAATGCCGGGCTGACTCTGGACGAAACGCCTCGGGTGGCTTGGTTCATCCGCGCCTGTGACGTCTTGCTACGACCCACGATCGCTACGCTCTCCGTCGCGGCAGCTGCAAGCTGCAGAATCTCCGAATTGAGATCTTGGACGGCCTGGATGACTTGGGCGCCCGACCAGGCGTCCGTCTTGTTGAGGAAAACTTCGAGGCCTTTGGGCGGTAGGGTCTCTTCGCGCGTAGCTGGGGTGGCGGAGCGGGTCGTGCGAGGAACCGGAGGGAGGGATTTGTTTCTGCGGCCGGTGTAGGAATTGCCAGATTTGAGGGCAAGCATGTCGTCAAGGTCGTGATCAGAGTCGTAAGCAGTCCTACTGCTCGGGCTTCGTGTGCCGCTGGATGCGCGGGCGTCGTGCATGAGGCGCCGGCGGTCGAAATCTCGAACCTGGCCGCGTGATCGGCGCTCTGCCACTGCTATGTCCCGCTCCCGTTTGAGGTCGTCTATTTGCCTATCTCGAGATCGGAGTGCATCTTTGGCGTCCTGGAGAACTCGCTCGAGGATGCGATACTTCTCGGCGAGCTTGGCGGCATCTGATTGACATCTTGAGAGCTCAGCGCGAGTCGCATCGAGCTCGCTGCGCACAGATGCGAGGATGGCAGTGGAAGCCTCGACACGGGATGGTTGTGGAGAGTTGGTGGATTTGCCGTTCGATGGACGTTCTGCAGAAACAGAAGGAGACGACTGGTCACCTCTGCGCCTTCGTGCAGCAGCGCGACCACGAGCCAGATTGTCTGATTGGGAAGGAGGTGGGGGAGGATTCTGGGCACGCGAAAAGGTGCCGTCTATTCGAGTCTTATCGGAGGAGACAAGAGAAGCAAAGGGCCTCCTGAGAGCGAAGACTTCGACCGAGGTGCCTTTTGGTACCTGAACGCGGATGTTAGTCTTGAATGGAAACATTGAGAGGGAGAAATGCGATCCAGCGCACACGAAGGAAATGAGGGAGACAGTATGCTTTTTGAGGGGCGAGGGAGGTGATGCGAAACAGGCGTTGCAAGAAGGCATCGTGCTACTCACGACCTTGCTCATTGGGCCTTCGGCGCGAGGCGAGCCTGCAGGCCTCGCCGTCCTCGGCCCGCGGAGTCCCAGACATGCCCCGGACGGCTCCGGTGCTGGCATGGCCGGCCGGTGGCTGATTGCTCTGATCGTTCTGAACCAGGTCGAGTTGCTTCTTTGGTCCGGGTGTCGCCTCGTGCCCGTCAACACGCGCGCAATGCGCGCGCACCTATCCTCCTCTTATCCCGCAAGGGGCGGCGTTTCCAATCTTCCCTTTCCCTTTCACCCTTCTCCCTCCTCGTCACTCCGTCACCACCCCCGCCGTCCAGGTCACGGCCCATGACCGTCACCAGCGACACCCGCAAACCATATAGTGGGAACACACGTTCCCTTGTTCTCGCCTTCGATGTTGGCACAACTTTCAGTGGCGTCTCTTACGCCATCCTAGAACCTGGAGAAATACCTCAGATTCATGGCGTCACTCGGTTTGTCTTCCTTTCATCATCGAGCCCGCATACATCTCACTCTCTTCCAGCTTCCCAGGACAGGAACATGTCGCCGGCAGCTACAAGATACCCACACTCATGTATTATGACCCAGAAGGTGTCATGAAGGTCGCAGGTGCTGAAGCAGACAGCACGGCCATCATGGACCTCGCAGAGGACGAAGGCTGGATAAAGGCAGAACTGTATGCGCTCCGCTAGTTTTCCTGTCATCGACCAGAATCTGACCCTTTGCACAGGTTCAAGCTTCGCCTGCGCCCTCAGACCATGAAGCTGAAAATGAACGGAATGCGCCTTCCGCCTCTCCCCAAGGGTAAAAGTGCCGTGCATGTTTTCGGCGATTTCCTTGGCTACCTCTTCCGGTGTACCAAGAACTTCATTGTCGACACACACGCCGGTGGCGCTGCTTTGTGGCGTGCGGTGGAAGACGACCTCCAGGTTGTGCTAAGCCACCCTAACGGATGGGAAGGCGCCCAGCAGACAAAGATGCGCAGAGCCGCTGTGCACGGTGGCCTCATTCCAGATTCGGACGCTGGAAAGGCGCGGATACGCTTTGTCACAGAAGGAGAGGCGAGCTTGCACGCGTGTGTTCTGAACGGTCTCGCCAAGGAGATGCTCACGGTAAGTTAGGGGTTGAGTTCACCACAGTCAACTAACATTGGCAAATGTAGGGTCATTCCGGGCACGGCTTTTGTGTTGCAGATGCTGGAGGAGGGACACTCGATATCAGCTCATATGCTGTTCGCGGGACAGCGCCGCTCGTTATGGAAGAGATTGCTCCACCAGATTGTTCGGTCCCGTTTCCCGTGCGGCGCGTCGCGATCTGACACTTCATATCTTCTAGGCGTTTTCGCTGGATCTGTATTCGTTAGCCGCCGCGCGCGAGCATTCCTCGAAGGTCCGTAATGTTCCAACCCGTCGCCCTGCTGCAGCGCCACCTTACACCCACGTGTAGTCAAGCTCCGTGGTTCCAAATATGGTTCTGCGGATTCGTTGGAACACATCACTAGACGTTTCGACGAGACCACAAAACGCCTGTTCCGCGACAAAAAGGAACAGCAATATATCCAGTTTGGTTCCCCTTTGGACAAAGACATGAGTGTCGGCGTTCGCCAGGGTCAGCTGAAGCTATCAGGGTGAGTAAATCCCACGGTCTAGATACCCTTACTGAGGTTTATTCCAGAGTCGAGGTCGCGGAGCTCTTCGAACCATCAATCGAAGCCGCGATAGCCTCGATAACGCATCAGGTAGAAGCTACAGGAGGATTCGTCAAAGTGAGGGCTCGCTTCATATCGATGCTGCCTTCCTAACGGGACTCTTACAGTCCGTTTGGCTAGTCGGCGGTTTTGCCGCAAGCCCTTGGTTGTTCGCACAACTGCAGGAGCGCCTTGGCCCGTTAGGTGTGACCGTGAGCAGACCGGACAATCAAACGTGAGCGCCTCCTCCATCTCCCGACAGCTTAGTGCTCATCCCGACCTCAGGTCCAAAGCCGTCGCGGACGGGGCCATCGGCTTCTATTGCGATCATCATGTGTCGGCTCGGATGTCGAAGTTCATGTATGGCGTTGAGTTCTTGCGAGAGTACAACCCAGAAGACCCAGATCACGTCACGAGGCAAGATCGAATGTGCGAACTGCCCTCCGGCCCTAAGCTGCTCGCAGATGCTTTCGACTGCATTCTGTCCAGGGTAAGTGTTCTTCTGTTGTTCTACATTGGCTATCAACAAAGGACGTTTCAGGGAGTAAGGGTCAAGGAATCCAGCGTTTTCACTCGCAAATACTGCACTGAAGTCACTTCTCTCTCCACGCTTTCCGTGTTCGAAGTCGAGGTATGGTGCTACCGAGGTGGCGCGTCTGTCCCTCTCTGGATCAATCGCCAAGCCCAAGACTTCACGACACTTTGCATCGTACAAGCAGATTTGTCACCACTTGCAAGCAGTGCACAGCCCAAACCTGGCAGGAGCGGGAAGACGTACTGGACTATCGTGTTCAGTGTCGAGATCCATTTTGGGTTGACGGAATTCAAGGCTAGAATTAAATGGGTGGATAGTGTGAGTGCACGTTTGCCACGCCTTCTTCATTATTAACAGATGAACGGAAATTCCAGGGAAGGACTCGTTAGTAAGTACATGCGGTTTTACTTTCCCTTCCTGTACTAACGCGCGGCGGTCGCAGTGGGCCAGCGACTATTATCTATAATGAGGGCGGACAGCGTGCCGAGGAAGATGATCTGGACGACGATGAGGCTGCCGCATCTGCCTATGTTTCGCGCGCTCCGTCGCCTCCACCCCCAGTAGTCGAGCTCCAACTCCCAGTGCCTGATAGGTCGTACCTCGATGTGCCGAACGGCACCGCCAGTGTCCGTTCCAGCAAGGCTCTTGACCCGCCGCCGCTCCCGCCACCTGAAGCGGAGCACATCGACAAGGGCAAGCAACGCGAGAGCGCAGGCTCAAGCGGTGGTCACTCGCGATCGGCGTCAATGTCACGCAGCATCCCTAGCGGCATCGAGCTCCCCGGTCCCATCACGCTTACGGACTCCAACTCGTCGCGGCGCAGCGGGGCTGGTCGTATTGGGGAGATGCTTACTTCGGTTTGGGGCAATAACCCGCCCTCTACGGGGCCGAGTGCTCCCTCTTCTGTACTCCCTTCGCCGCTTGAAGGCCCAACATCGCGCAGTGCCCTCTATAATGCGCTGAAGCCCCTCGCTTCAGTACCCGAAGGGTCAGCCCTCCCGGAACCAGTGCATGCGGAGAACCCGCCAATGGGTGGCATACCCGAAGTCCTTCGTAGTTCGCCGCCTAGAACACCAAAGACGGAGACGCCGCGCGCGAGCGCGCCACCCTCGCGCATCCCTTCGTCTGCCAGCGCCGCAGCCTCGCCGAAACCTGCAGGCACGCCTAGGGCTGCGTCGAGAATCCCAACAGCCGCCGCTTCGCCGCGTCCAGCAGGCACTCCTAGAGGCATCTCGATCTATAGCAATGTTCCGCCGGCAGCTGCGACACCAAGAGGTTCTACGTTTGGCGCGCTCTCTCCCACACACATGTCGCCTCCCGCGGAAGCACCGCCGCCACCCGAACCACCTGTGGTCATGCCGGAGCCAGAGCCTGTGCACGCCGAGCCGCCACCTGTCGCCACGCCCAGGGCTGGCTCCCGCGCACCCACGAAACCGCCCACGCGCGTGCCCTCGCCCAAGCCTCCCACCCGCGCCGCGTCGCCCGTCCCACCTCCACGCGAGCCAACGCCAAAATTGCCCTCACCGATACCATCACCTAAGCCCCTATCGCGCGCGGCATCGCCCAAGCCTCCTTCACGCATCCCGACCCCACAGCCGGAGCCCATCGTAGACCCAGAGCCCTTCGCTGCCCCTGATCCGGCTCCCGAGCCCGCGCCTGTACCGGAAGCCCCGGCCGAGCCGCCTGCTCCCGAGCCTGCCGCGGCTCCCGTCGAAGAGCCGTTCAGTTGGGGCCAATCGAAGGCCCCATCCAAGGCTGGGTCGCGGAAGGCGAGCAAGGCTGCGAGCAAGGCCGCGAGCAAGATGGCAAGCAAGGCGCCGTCGCCCAAAGGCACACAGACGCCGCAGGTCGAGGAGCCTGCGTATGTGCCGGAGCCTGCTCCTGTCGACGCGCCTGCACCTGCTGGATCGAAGCAGCCCTCGAGGGCTCCGTCGCCGCTGCCGGTCGTCCCGGAAGCTCCTCCCGTTGAGGCGTCCCTCGTGCCCGAATTTGCTGCAGAACCCCCGCCCGAGGCCTCGCATGCCGAGTTCTCTCATCCCCCCGGCGGCTTCTTCGACACCAACCCTGAGGACACGCTACCGCCGCCGGCCGTTCTTGCACCTCTCGACCAGCCAGAGCCCGCCGCAGCCTTCTCTAGCTTCGGGAACAGTACTGGCAGCGGCTTGTTCGGGGGCGCAGCCTCTGCCATCACATCGTCTTTGGGCGGATGGGGCTTTGGTGGAAGTAAGAAGGAGGACACGAGTAAACCCACGACGCCCAAGGCGACAACACCGGCTTGGGGTATCGGCGGTGGATGGGGCAGCGTTGCGCCTTCTGTCACGGAGTCCGTAGGCGGCGGCGGCGGCGGCGTCGGATGGGGCGCTGCGACGGGCAATAACAGTCGGACGAACTCGGCGTGGGGCACCCCGGGCCCCGACGCCGGCAACAAGTCCGCCAGGGCGTCGACGGTGAACCTCCTGGGCGACGCGCCGCCCATCGAGCGGGTGCCGTCGGTGCACGAGGCGGCCAGCGACATCCACGTGCTCCAGCCCTCGGAAGCGCAACCTGCGGAGGCGCAACCTGCGGAAGAGGCGCAACCTGCGGAGGAGGCGCCGCCTGAGGTGCCCGCGAAGGAGCACCTCACCCTGCAGACGGACGTGCCTACGCAATCGGGCCCGGCCACCGCCGCACCGACCACTGCGGCGGACTCGCCTGAGGGCGCTGAGGGCGCTGAGGGCGTTGAGGGCGGCGAGGCAGAAAAGCCAGCCGAGGACGATGCGTGGGGTTTCTCCGTGAAGACGAAGAAGGGCAAGAAGGGGGCCACGAGTAATGCCGCCGCGACGCCGGTCACACCGAACGCTGCTGGCGGCAATGACGACGCATGGGCCAATACAGGGGCGAAGAAGAAGAAGGGGAAGAAAAGGTAAAGCGAAGATGGTCGATGGGTGCTTTTCTTTACTAGCTGCGCTGGGGGTGTATTTGTCACGACTCTTCATGTTGTTGTCGATGTGTGTCGGTAGCCTGTATGCGACGATCTATGATAGTGTATCTTTACGTATGAATATAGCATGTTGTATGACTCTGCTCTCTTGATGTGCGTCACGTGTCAACTGCAAAAGCACAACTGCTTGTTGTGTCAAGTCGGGCTCAATGGCTTGGGCCGGGGCACGGAGATGATACCACATGGCAAAAGCGTGTGCGGGACCATGTGGCGAGTAAGGAAAGCGTTGTGGATGTGGCAGGACACAGACACTCGGTGACGTTGTTTTCGAGCGGGGATAAACAAGAGGCAAAGCCAAACATCGCGTGTTGGTATAACCACCACACGCGACCAACGCGAGGCTGCCTTCCCTTCATCATTCTCACTCGCCCCCCTCATCCCCATCGCGTTTTCTGTCCTCTCTCTAGCGCGCACACCGTTACATGTCATTCTCGGGCACACCGCTCGGTCAAGGCAGACGTCTCGATCACCAGACTTTCCTCAACAAGCGCGACCCCAGCCTTCTCAAACAGGCCCACTTGGTCGCTCGCCCCCACGCTCCCGCCCCCGCCGCGGAACGTTCGATCCCGACATCATACGCCTACGGGTGAGTCGCTGCACAGCACCTCCCCCATCACCACGTGTTCTCATCGCGCCCTCCGCGCCCGTCTGCCCCCGCGTCTTACTCCAGCGCCCCCACGCTCGGAACACGTTCCCCTCCAAAACCCTTATCAGCGGCGTCATCGCGCGACGACGCCGGCACAGCAGATCACTCTTCACATCACCCCGCTAATACCAGCCAGGACGATCCTGCGCTCGTCCGCTTCGCCCGCCTCAAACAACGCGAACAGGCCCACGCAGCCGCAGCTACCAACCTGGCGAACCTCGGCCCCCGCACGACCACCGAGAACCCGGACCCCACCAAGTTTGCCATGAAAAGCACCTCGGTCCAAGCCGCCAACGCGCTCCACCAGGCCGCTATGGCCGTCAACCCCAACGACTCGTGGGCGTCCAGCTCGCGCACCGTCGTCCCGCGCAGCACGTCGCTCGAGTACGAGAAGGAGACGTTCTCGACGAGCACGCGCCGTCTCAATCCCCCGCCCTCCCGCTCAGCCACCACAGCCAAGAAACTCACGAAACAGCAGTCTGTGAGATACGTGCCGGACTCGGAGGGGGAAGAGGCGGCTGAGGCGCCCACGCCGCGCGGAGAGCGCGCCAAGACGCCACTGGACTCTGTCATCGACCTCGCAAAGCGTACCGCGTTCTACTTGCGCCAACGCTCGACAGAGCCCGACCTTGGCCAAGCCGACCAAAGCCAGAGCGGCCACCGCAATGGCGACTCCTACGACTACGAGGAGGAGGAGCGCAACTATCAGAGCCTGAGCGCTGCGTCCACCGCGCGCAAGACCCACAACTCTGCGTTGCACAAGCGCGGCCGCATTTCCGTAGACAACAAAGCATACCGTCCGTCAGAGTCGGAGGAATCTGACGAAGATTTCATCGACGATGACAAGAAGAGGAGGAAGAAGATCAAGAAGGGCATGGTCGGCCACCTTACGACCCTGCCTGTTGTAGGACAGGACAAGAGACGGAGAAGGAGGCGCAGCACGAAAGGAGACGGAGAAGCAGCAGAAGGCGAAGAGGAAGAAGAGAGTGGGAGCGACGATAGGGCGAGCCCTCAGGTGCGCCTTCTGGTTACTTGTTCGGTTCCACGGCTTGACTTTGGTCACATCAGCATTCTGTGCATTCATCGCAGCGACTTTCGCAGCCACGAGACCTGCAGAAGCCTCCATCTAGAGCTGCATCGATCTCTCGGGCCTCCGCTCCACCACCCACAGCCATCGCAGACGGACAAGTCGCCGACGCCTCCCTAGAGAGCTACGAACAGGGCCTCGACTCTATACCCGAAATCGAAGAGCCGGAGAAGGAGGCATACGCATCAGGGACTCCCAAGGCGGAACGCCCGCGCGCCGCGTTCTCCGCGGGCGCATCCCTTGGATACATCGTCAATTTCGCCGTGCGGGCACTCGGAGCCCTATTTGTTCTCGCCTTGCGCGGTCTCTCTGCAGTCTCGAACTCCCTCGGCCAGGGACTGGGTGGTGCATTCGACGTCCTTGTCAATCAACCTACCAAGTGGCTTCGCACCTGGAACCCCGCACCTCTGTTCAAATGGCTAATTGTTCTATCCGTGCTCTACGCTGCCTGGCTAGGTCTCAATAAAACGAACTTCACCAGCTACATCCCGTCCTTACCCTCTCGGGGCCCTCGTTACCAGGCACCCAGCGCCCCCGCTGCCGACGTTACCGAAATCGCTGCGCGGTTACAAGCGCTCGAGAACGCGCTGGCGGGCCTCTCGTTCGATAGCGAGCAGTCGCGCGCACGCATCGACACTCAGGCTCGGAGCCAGTCCGACGTGTCCGGGCGGCTCGGTGCCCTCGAATCACGCTTGCAGAAGGAGAGCGCCCGCGCCTCGGAGGACCGGAGCGTCGACCGTGTGGCGGCGAGCCAGGGCCTGCAAGCCGTTCGCCACGAGGTTGAAACCCTCCGCAGTACCGTCTCATCCATACAGCGATCAGAGGGCGAAGTCCACACTGGCCCAGCCAATGACGAAGAGGCACGCGCGAAGCTCTCTGCGCTGGAGGAGCGCGTCGGCAGCGTCGAGGGTAGCCTCCGCGAGTCTCTGGAACTCAGCAAGAACCCGATCAAGAGTGGTGGCAGTGTCCCGGACGCAGCGTGGTGGAACAAGATCACGTCGTCGGGCAAGAAGGCGCTCAGCATCAAGGCGCCGGACGGGCAGGATGTCACCGAGCTCCTCGGGCACCTCGTCGACACCGCTATGACGCGCTACTCCAAAGACACACTCGCGAAAACGGACTTTGCGCTGCACTCTGGCGGCGCATCCGTCATCCCCAGCCTCACCTCAGACACCCTCGAAATCAAGCCGCAAGGTTTCCGGCAGCAGCTCATCGGCATTGTCACCGGCAACGGCTACGCAATCGGGCGCTCGCCGATCACCGCGCTGCACCACGAGACGCACAGTGGCCATTGCTGGCCCTTCCCGAGCGATCAGGGCCAACTGGGCGTCCTGCTCGCGCACCCGGTCCGCATCGAGGAGATTTCGATCGACCACGTCGCGCGCGATGTCGCATTGGACATGCGCTCTGCGCCGCGCAAGATGGAGGTCTGGGGCGTCATCGACGGCACGGACAACGCCGCCAAGCTCGCCGCGTGGGAGGCCTCACGACTCGAGGCGGGGCTCGAGGTGCCCGCGCCGCCGAAGAGCCTCCCGCGCTCGGCGACGTACATGCGCATCGCGGAGTTCGAGTACGACATCGACGCGCCGAACGCGGTGCAGACGTTCCCCGTCGACGAGGACGTGCGCGTGCTCGGCGTCGACTTTGGCGTCGTCGCGCTGCGCGTGCTGAGCAATTGGGGCAAGGAGTTTACCTGCCTCTACCGCTTCCGCGTACACGGACAGAAGCTCGAGGAGTTGGTGGAGGGCGCGCCCACGCCCGACGAGCCTACATCATGATCGATTGATCCCTCGCACACCGCTTCCCTCCGCCACACGGCACTATTGAACCTGTCTCCCTCACGATCACTCACGACACAGCTCTCTCCCGCTCTCCCTCTCGCTCACTGACCCGATTTCTCTCCCGTTGCTCGTACCCCGGCCGTCTTTTTATAATATATTTTGCTGTCTCTGCACCGGAACGTACATAATGCCTCGTCGTTTGCTACTGGCTTCATGATGTCGCGGGTGCTCTCACGGTCGAATGCAATAGCTACCTAGTCTTGTACACGCAACAATTTCCATCGTCTTGCTCCTTGCCCAATATTGCCATCGTCGAAGTCCGAGCCGATTGAGTTGGCCCTGCCCAATCAGGCACCCCGGTTTCCCGAACTGGTCTTGTCCCTGCCGCCTGCGATGGCCGGCAAGCGGGCCGCGGCACAGCGGAATAAGTACTTAGTGCGATCATGTTTGCGCGCCTGCCCCCTGCCTCGCATCCTCTACCACACACCCCGCTCACGCACACAGCCCACCAGATACCATGGCAGCAGATGGCGACGCCAGCGTGGATTACACCGCGTATCCCCCACCGCCGCCCCCCGCCGAGAGGCCCCCCGCGCCGGAGCTGACGCCTGCACAGGCAGAGATGCACAAGAAAGTGCTGGAGCATTTCACGAGCGAGACGTACAAACTTCCTGGCGCAGAGAAGGGCGAGCTGGTGGACGAGGAGAAGTTTTGGCTCGTACGTTGCCGTCGTCGCCGTGCCTCGGAAATAGGGTATTGTGTAGACTGACGCGTGCCCCGGGTGCCTCGTGTTGCGGTTGCGTAGTCGAACGACTGCATGTTGCGGTGCGCCCTGGTACGCGTTGTGAGGCGGATTTGGCGGCTGACCAGGCTGGACGCAGGTACCTGCGCGCGACCAAGTGGCACTCTGCAAAGACGGCCATCGAGCGGCTCGAGGGCACGCTCAAGTGGCGGCGCGAGTTTGGCATTTACGAGATCTCGGCGGAACACGTCGAGCCCGAGGTGCGTGGGCCCTTGCCTTGCCCCCCGACTTACGCGCGCTCACGGAACGCGAAAGGCTGTCACAGGGAAGGAGGTTGTCTTTGGCTACGATACGCATCGCAGGCCTGCGTTGTATATGATTCCGAGCCGCCAGAATACGGAAGAGTCGCCCCGACAGATCCAGTTTGTGTTCTGGCTGCTGGAGCGCGCGTTGGATCTCGCAGGCCCTGGCGTAGAGTGAGCCTGTGCTGTCTGCTGTGTTGGCGCTGCTCACAGATGTGCGTAGGTCCATCGTCCTGATGATCAACTTTGCGGACAAAGCGAAGAACCCGTCGCTTGGGACGGCCAAGCAGGTTCGCGTTCAAATCACGCAGCAGACGACGCAGAAGCTTACTCTCCCTCACAGGTCCTGAACATCCTCCAAACGCACTACCCAGAACGCCTGGGTGCCGCGCTGATCCTGAACGTCCCGTTCCTCATCAATGCGTTCTTCAAGCTCATCAGCCCGTTCATCGACCCCATCACCCGCAACAAGATGAAGTTCAACCCGAAGCCAGTTGAGGACGGGCTCTTCACAGCAGACGCTCTGTTCAAGGACAGCGGCTGGTCGGGTGCACGCAACTTTGTGTGGGACCACGACCAGTACTGGGTGCACTTTGTACAGATGTGCGCGGAAATCAGGGCCGAGCATCTTGCTCGTTGGCGGAAGCTCGGCGCGCGCGTTGGCTGCCACGAGTGGGACTATAAGTTCGGGGCGCCCGATGCAAGCGGTCCCGATGCTCCCGTAGAGGCCCCCGCCCCTGCAAACCCAGAGGAACCGGAGCTTACTGAGGCCGGCGCACCTGCCGAGTCTCCAGCGACAAACGGTGCCACTGCTAACGGGAACGCTTCCGCTACACCACCGGAAGCTGAAGATGCACCCGCACCTGGCACTGCTGTCTAGAGCGATCGTGACCCAATTCTCCCCGTTACATAGAGTATAGAATACACTACCTATAGCGCTGTCTACGCCCATCTGTTGATCTGTATAGACATATTTTACCTATGCCGGCGTTCGCACGCAGTGACATTGAAGTTGAGGTGAAGCCGCTGTGTTTGGCTGCCATCTCGGCTGCAAAAGGCAGGCATGAACATTTTGGGCCGTCTCTCCCTCGCCGCCAGCCTTAGATCTTCTTCAACGCTCTCTCTATCTACATTCCATCGCGCACCGCGTCTAACAGCTCGCTTGCAGGAGAAACAAGTCCATCGCAGCTTTGCCACTTCACTTCCAGCCATGGGCTACTCGTATACTGCGCCGTTCGAGACGGGAAAACTCAAGGTGTCCGATATCCACACGTTGCAGTCAGTCCTACGCGTCGCCTGGATCCCCATTTCGTCGGGCCTGATGCGTAGGACAGCTACGAGATCTCTGGGAACAAAGACGGTGCTCCGGGTACGTGTCCAGCCTCTGCTGCACTGTCCTATCTCATTCGCCGGCGATCGCGCATAGTCATCTTCCTCCATGGTGAGATCCCGCGACTGCGTCCACATCGGGCCTGATCTCACGAGCCCCACGTGAAGGCGGACCCGGCGGAGGCTGCGATGACAAGGATCGCGGCTTCTTCAACCCCGAGAAGTACAAGGTCAGTCCGCGACCCCGCCGGCCTGCAGACACAGTCTGGAGATTCTGACGCGGTGTTCTGCTGTGTGGTGCAGGTGATTTTTCTCGACCAGCGCGGCGCTGGGAAGTCCACTCCGTACGTTGTCGGATGCTGCATCGCTCGATATGGGCGCTGATGGCATGCGGCTGCTCGTGTAGGAGCGCGTCTCTCGAGGAGAACACGACCTGGGACCTCGTCAAGGACGTCGAACGTTTGCGCGAGCATCTCAAGATCGAGAAATGGCACGTCTTTGGTGGCTCTTGGGTGCGCCACTTTTACGATTCCGTATCTCATGGTGCCGTGTGCTGATTTATGCGCGTAGGGCTCGACGCTTTCGCTCGCATATGCGCAAGTAAGCACTCTGAGTTGCTCATCACTATCAATGCGATTCTCAGCGCCGTGTAGTCTCATCCGGATCGCGTCAAGACCCTCGTTCTCCGGTTCGCATACCGTTCAATTCTCACCACTTGTTTTGCTGATCGGAACCCCCTTGCAGCGGTATCTTCCTTCTGAGGAAGAGGTGAGCGTCGCGACCAACGCGATCAGTTCATACACTGATTGGAGACATCCAGCGAGTTGAGGTGGTTCTACCAGGAAGGCGCATCGCACCTGTTCCCTGAAGCATGGTAAGCTCGCTAGCTGCGACCCGTGTTCTGCTTCTCACGACGTTCGTTAGGGAGGAATACCTTGCGCCCATTCCCGAGCCTGAGCGGGGTGACTTGGTCCTGGCTTACCATGCCCAACTCAATTCGGTGGATGACGAGACCAGACTCAGAGCAGCGAGGGCATGGTCCAAGTGGGAGTAAGCGTTCTAGACCACCTTCGTGCGAAGGGTGTGTTGACTTGCTTTCCGCAGGATGTCGACCTCCAAGCTGTATGTTGACCCCGCACAGGTTGCTGCTGCGGAGAAGGACGATTGGGCAAAGTACGCGTTCCGCATGTCTATGGTCCCAGCGCTGTTGACAGATTATTTGTGCAATAGCGCGTTCGCTCGCATCGAGAATCATTACTTCGTCAATTCCGGTTTCATGCGAGACGGTCAACTCTTGGACTCGCAAGAGATCGACAAGATGTAAGGATTCCACTGCACCTTCGTACAATAGCTGAAAACAGGACCTTCCGCAGCCGCCACATACCAACCATCGTCGTCCAGGGCCGGTACGACGTTGTCTGCCCGGTACGATCAGGCTGCTCGTCTCTCCCGGATCTACTGTTCATATAGCCTGCTCTATCAGGCGACATCGGCACACGCTTTGAAGAAGGCGTGGCCCGAGATTACCTTACATATCGTCCCGGATGCGGGCCACTCCTCCCGCGAGCCGGGAACCACCAAGTTGTTGATCCAGGTAGGCGAGGGTCTGTGCAGTTCCATTCATAGAGATCCACAATCATTTGCAGGCAACGGACCAGTTCGCTGACCTTTAGGCAACATGGAGCAGGGTTTCGGTTCGCTTCACTGCTAACTATCACAATGTGCGGGGATGGGTGTGTATTACTGTGGGTGGAACATAAAGGACTCGATAAATGCTCTAAGCCTCCCCCTCGCATATCTCAGTCGAGCGACACCATCGTCGCGCCGAGCACACGTTTGACGCTCCATGCACACATGACCGTTTATGCGCGATACTCCGTGTGAATCTACACTACTCAAGCAGTCTGCCACACAAGGTCGATGTGTAAAGCCAAGGCTTCGAATTACCATTCCTGTGCTGAGTAGATAAGATATCCTCGGGAAATGAAACCTGTGCTCGTACCCGTGAACTTTGCATATATATGTATGACAGGCTTGGAAGCGCAGTTACATCGTGACCCACTCTGCGCACGGACATGGGATACGACTACGCACCTCCTTTCGAGACTGGATTATTGAAGGTGTCTGATGTCCACACGCTGCAGTACGTGGCCTCCGTCCTGGATGCGATTGCTTTCGTAAAGGGTCGTAAATGGCAGCTATGAAGTCTCGGGGAATCCAGATGGGAATCCTGGTATGCCCACTATAGAGCTCCGATTCCGACATGCATCGTGGCTTACGTCGACTTGACAGTGATCTTCCTCCATGGTAGGGCACCCGAGGTCGTCCTGCGATTGTTCCTGACACCTAGACGTACTCGAAGGTGGCCCGGGAGCTGGATGCGGTGCAAAGAGTCGTGGGTTTTTCAATCCAGAGAAATACAAAGTCAGTCCCAGCTATTAGTTATCCCCAACTTTTCACACGCATCCTGTCGGCTTGGCAGGTTGTCCTCCTGGATCAGCGCGGGGCCGGAAAATCTACTCCGTGCGTTTCTAGATGGCTGCTGTCTGATGTTGGCGATCTCACAAGGGCACGACGAACAGAAGCGCGAGCTTGTCGATAATACTACCTGGGACCTGGTCAGCGACATCGAACGTCTGCGCGAGCACCTCGAGATTGAAAGGTGGCACGTCTTCGGCGGCTCATGGGTACAGAAAACTACGCCGATATGTTCAATTACCTGACGTTGACTGGGCATAGGGCTCGACCCTAGCGCTGGCCTACGCACAAGTAAGTCTGCAAATAAGCGTCCGTGAACAAGGCGCTAAGGTTATATGGTCTCAGACGCACCCTGAACACGTGAAAACGCTGGTCTTGCGGTACGAGCCAGAAGATCGTGCTTTAGATCTGCTGAACATCCTGTAGGGGAATGTTCGTAGGCAGTAAAAGGCAAGCTAACTTGTGGCCTTCGTCACTGGCTTGGTGAATGGACATCGCCTCTTTGTAGCGAAACTCTCTGGCTCTTCCAAGATGGGGCATCTCATATCTTTCCGGAGGCTTGGTAAGGCGCTCGAGCTCGACAGGTGGTAACGCAGAAGGGTGCTGAGAAAAGTGTTGTAACCTTCAGGGACGATTTCTGCTCCCTCATTCCAGAGGCAGAGCGAGGGGACCTTGTATCTGCATATAACAAACGTTTGACCTCCTCCGATGAAGAAACGAGGCTCGCCGCTGCGAAAGCTTGGGCAACCTGGGAGCCAGTGTGGAGTTCCCTGCATTCCGACGTTGGCTGATACGATTACGACAGATCGTCGACAGTCCAGCTTCGTGTTGACCCCGGACAGTTTGCTCTTGCGAATAGTCCCACTGCGGCCAAGTAACTTGCTTTTTAATGGCAGGGGCACGTACTGATTACCGGAGCCAAGCGCGATGGCACGAATAGAATGTCATTACTTCATCAACGACTGCTTCATGCGCGAGGGTCAGCTTCTCGAAGATGAAGCGATCAACAGGGTGTACGTACCTTCCAAAGCCCGTGGATCCTTCGCTGTTCATTGTTATTGAGTGACTTCCACAGTCGCCATATCCCTATAATCCTCGTCCACGGACGATATGATATCTGCTGCCCAGTATGCACGGCAAGTTGATGATACCGCCGATCGCACTCTGATCCCCTCTCAGCCTTCGACAGCACAAGCACTGAAGAAGGTAAGTTGGTTCGTCACAATTACCTTGCCCTGGTCTCACATACTGCGAGCAGGTGTGGCCGGAAATCACCTTGCATATCGTCCCGGATGCAGGTCATTCTGCTCACGAACCTGAAATAGAGAAGCTCCTGGTCGAGGTCAGTGTAAATCGGACTCAGCTATGATGTCCGATAACCGACGATGCGCTGTCTAACCTTGTCCAACAGGCCACAGACAAATTCGCTGATCTGTAGACTGGGGCTTGGATGGCATGGGAATATTAAGGATGTAGAAAGGTTCCCGGGTGTCCGCGTAACAGTTGAATGTATGATCTGGCATGTCGGTTTGATTCCCGTGGAGAAAACGATTCGAGGCCTGTATTTTGATCAACTCTTCAGCGTGTAGGTGACACACGTCCCATTCTTCAAAGCTACCAGCGGTAGATCAGCAGAACATACTTGAGTACAGTCACATGGCCCAGCACGCGGTGCGGTGAGTGCGGAAGGTGTTTCGACCAAATAGTGTGATTGCGGCACGAAGGCCCCGCATGGGAGATAGGCAGAGCCTCAAAATCTTCGGTATGTGACCCCATCGGAGGATGTGATTATTGCTTTTTATATTGTACAAATGCCCTCTACTCTGCTTGTCCGCAGTGATAACGTCATCTGGAGAGATGATTAGCATGTCAGACTCTTCGTAGGCTCAGACACATACCTATCTTCAACACCGCACGAACCAACTATAATCGCAAGGTTTAGCCCACCAATCGACGGCAGATGACTGACAACGTTACCTGAGTGGCGAGGAGGTACTGTTGCCGCTTCGAGATCAGTGGGTCGTACACAAACTGCTTCTTCATGTCTGCAGCACAGTCAGACGACGCTTTCCTCGTGTATAGGAAGGAAGGCATACCATTGCTTCCCCGTCCGTTGCAATCGATACCGAGAGTAGAATCGTTCCCTTTCACCTGGCGACTCTTCACCTCCGCAAGCGTTTCGATCGGTGAGAGGCCGCTGTTTTCTGCTAATGCCAGTGGCACGGAGTCTAACGCAGAGGCGAACGCGCGCATTGCATATTGCTCGATGGACGGGATCTCGTCGGCTGCTTTCTGAACAGCTAATGACGAGCTGATATCTGCAGCACCACCGCCGTAGACAACACGGTTGTCCACGATAAGGTTGCGGACGGCGCAAATGGCATCATGCAAAGCGCGCTTTGCCTCATCAACAATCTACGGAGGAAAAGTCAGCGATTGTGTGGTTGCAGAAATAGGAGATCAGCACCATCTTGTTGCTTCCACGAACGAAGACGGTCACAGCACGGGTATTGGCACACTCCTCGATGACCATCATCTTGTCCCGTGTAGTACCGAAAGTAACCTCCCGGACGATGCCCGCTTTTCCGAGCTTTTCTGGTGTAAGGTCTTCGAATCGAGGGACGATGCGACCATTTGTAGCAATCGCAATCAACTGTGCATACTTGTCAGACATCAAGCTACGCCTCCAGGGTATCCTTCGCTCACCTCGATTTCGGGACCACCGACCCATCGCGCAGCGGGCAGGTCATTTTGCATGAGCAGATGATTTGCCTCATCATCAAAGCCCCACTGGCAGATGACCAGATTTGCACCCGAGTCCTTCACGCGCTTGATCATATCCGCGAACTTCTCCTTCTCGTAGTTTTGAAGCTTTTTGAATTCCTCGACGCTCGAGATGTCCAGCTTGTGCTTCGTCTTGGGTCGTGGGGGCTCGAACGGGCAAGTGAGAATGGCGATGCGTGCGTTATCGACCTTGCTGGGCATCTGCGGATGTGACATGTCCTTGTCGATGAGCACACCCTTGATGAGCTGTGTATCTGCGAGCGATCCGCCGACTTTGCCGTCAACCTTGATGAGGTCGAAAAGCACGTCTTTGCGTTCCAAGTCAGCGACTTGTAATACTGCATCTACAGCGATCTGCGCGAACTGCTGGTGTTCCTTTGACACACTTAAAGTCACGAATCAGCACATGCCCTGTCTAACTGGTAGATAGTTGGTACGAACATTTTGCTACCGAGACTGGTCATGGCGGTCTTCAGGAGATTTTCCGTGTTGGTCCTGCTGTACTCGATCGTGTCGGCTATGCTCTCGAGGTTCTTCACCGCGATGGTACATGCACGATCGAAGCCGTCTGCGATTCGGATGGGATGAATGCCGCGATCGAGAAGGGCTTCACTCTGTTCCAGGAGAGCGCCAGCAAGCACTGAAGCATTCCAAAACGCGATGAGCGGATATATGTGATGCAAAGAAGAGACGCACCGACGACACCAGTCGTGCCGTCACCAATCTCATCATCCTGACTCCGCGAGAGCTGCACAAGGAGCTTCGCGATCTGGTGCTGTACCTCCATCTGACTCAAGATGGTGGCGCCATCATTTGTGACAGTGATCTCTCCATCGGGCGAGATGAGTATTTTATCAAGACCTGGGCACATTAACGTCGAGAAGCGCGCCAGATCGGATGGACGCACCTCTTGGACCAAGTGACGTGCGGATGATGTTGGCGACGGTCTTCGCGGCCAAGATGTGCGACTACGGGGGGTTTGTACGCGTGTGCTATATGAAGGGACGCGGGCTGACCTTGATTGCCTCTGTGCCATGCGTGCGGGTTTTCCTTGCCTGCTCACGCAGGATAATGAACGGACGGCCGTACTGCAAAGGCGCGATGTCAACATCTTAGAGGGTAGAAGACAGACCCGACGCACCTCGTCGGTCGCGTAGACAGCCTGATGATCAGCCATTGGAGAACAAGAGTGGTCGAGGGGAGGAACTCGCAATCTGAGAGCAATTTCGAAATGAATTGTGGGAGGCGCGTGACCGTGACTGTTGTGTGACCTGGGCGTCGCAGCGGAGCTTTGGCCTTGACGTTAGATTCAATCCTGATATATGCACGCTACCACCATCATGGAACACGAAGTCGACGGATGGATCCAGCAGCTCAGCCAGTGCAAACAGCTCTCAGAGGCGGACGTGAAAAAGCTGTGTGACAAGGTGTGCTCTTTTCAACGTCGTCGATATCGGCCGGCCTCTCACTCGGCCGGTTTTCCTCTCCTCGTCTGCCTTTCCAATGTCTCCAGACACGGGAGATCCTGATGGAGGAATCCAATGTCCAGCCTGTAAGGTGCCCTGTAACAGTCTGTGGTGACATCCACGGCCAGTTCGTGCGTAACATCTCTTCCTTGAGATCATCTATTCCCCAACAGCCTGACCCTGCCACTGCTCTTCCCCCATCGCATCTTACGTGTCTCTCCTTTCAAAATCCACTCAGCATGACCTGTCCGAGCTGTTCCGCATCGGTGGAAATTCGCCCGACACCAATTATCTCTTCATGGGCGATTATGTCGACCGAGGCTACTACTCTGTTGAAACCGTCACCCTCCTCGTCGCGATGAAGCTGCGCTATCGCGACCGCGTAACAATCCTCCGCGGAAACCATGAGAGCCGACAGATTACACAAGTGTACGGCTTTTATGACGAATGTCTACGCAAATACGGAAACGCCAACGTGTGGCGGTTCTTCACCGACCTCTTCGATTTCCTCCCCCTCACCGCTCTCATTGAGAATCAAGTACGTGTGCGCCTCCCTACGTCCCCCACCCTTCCACCCTGTCTCCGATCCCGCAACTCGATTTTCTCGATCTATCATTTATAACGTGATGGGATGATGCCCTAACCCACCTACGTCACAGATATTCTGCCTCCACGGCGGCCTGTCGCCCTCGATCGACACCCTGGACCACGTCCGCGCTATTGACCGGGTGCAGGAGGTCCCCCATGAGGGACCTATGTGCGATCTGTTGTGGTCGGATCCGGACGATCGCTGTGGATGGGGTATCTCGCCGCGAGGCGCAGGATACACATTCGGGCAGGATATCTCAGAGGCGTTCAACCACAACAACGGACTAACGCTCGTTGCACGCGCCCACCAGCTTGTCATGGAGGGTGCGCACGATCTCAGATACCCAGCGACCTCCTTTTCACTCACCACTCGCTGCAGGGTACAACTGGGGCCAGGACCGGAATGTGGTGACCATCTTCAGCGCCCCAAACTACTGCTACCGCTGTGGCAATCAAGCTGCGATCATGGAGATTGACGAAAAATTATCATACAGTTTGTGCGTGCACACATCCTCGCTTTCAACTATGCTCGCGTGACTTAACCTTACTTGCACCACAGCCTACAATTTGACCCGGCCCCACGGGCTGGCGAGCCGCTGGTTTCACGGCGCGTCCCGGACTACTTTTTGGTAATCCTACCCTGCTCCTTGCTCCCATGAATGACAGCTGATTACCTAATCTATCAGTAACCCCTCCGCACGCCGCACCTGCGTACTGTACATACAGCATAACCCTACTACCTCCTGTAGCTCCAACCGTCCCGTCTCTATATACCTTTCCTCCCAAATCCACGCACGGTTCCCCACCTGACGCACCAGCGCGACGTGCCGTGGCGACGTGTGCTTCGAATCCGCCCGCCGCGGTGCCGTCCGCGCATTGCTATCGAACTTGTCTACCCTACGATGGCACGCCTCGTCTGTGTTTCTGTGTTATTTATGGGTCATGGACTTGTCTACAAAGAGAAGGGAAGAAGATTTAGATACTGAAATAAAGCGGGCGCGGAGCGCGCCCCTTCTACAATTCATCACTCTGTGGGGGTGCCGGCATAGGGTTACATTGTGAAGGAGGCCGCGGTCGTTGTGAATGCCGCATTGTACATGTGCAGATCATACAGGAATCTCGGGACACAAAAATGTGTACTATGTGTATACAGGTGGGCGGGGCGAGAGCCTTAGCGTTTTCGAACTGCTGCATTTCCTCAAGGGCGATGGAGCAGATCAGACCTGTGTATGCGGAGAGAACTACTATAAGCAATCCGATATGACCCGCCGCGACGCGAAGCGCTGCTTACCTTGGAATGCTCCACGTGCTCACGCCTCACTTTGTGTGTCCAGGCACCTTCATGCTCCTTAATCTCCTCTTCGTAAGTGTCATCGATGTCGACGACGCCATTCTTTCCTGCGCCTGACAGCGGGCCGCTAATCTCGTCGCGGTCGTAGAGTGCATTGCCCGACCCCATGTTCTCCTCGGGCGAGTGTTTCGCCTTTAGGTGGGCTACCGTGCGGGCGGCAAGGTCTTGGGTGGAACTCTTGTCCTGGTCGGCCTAGTGCGGGGTAACAGGGAACCGTGAGTTGGAAGCAGATCATTCCCATGCGAACGCCGTACCTTGACGTTGGCCTCTGATGACGAAGCGAGGTGCTCGTTCCAGCCCTGGGCATGGTCGAGGGGGGAAGACGTCTGATAAGGCTGGCGCGCCAGATTGCGCCGCTTCTCGCGGTCCAGAACCTGAAGAGATATCAATTGAACGGGGCGCTCAGGGGAGCCGAGACGGAGCGCAGCGAACCTCGGGATCATTATCGTGCATGGTACTGGTACTGAGGGGTAAGCATACGCTCGATTCAGACTGTTTGGCGGGTCTCAGGCCGCGACGAACCTGTATGCACGGCTGCAGCGCAGAGTCAGTATTTCTGATCTCGCGACTGCATGCAACACGTACCCAGAGAGTCTAGATGTCGTCGATGCGGCGGTAACGGTGGGCCGCCCTAGGGCATGAGCCCCGTTTCTGAAGATGCTGCGTACGGCGACGTTGCTCATGTCTTGCAAGAGATGGAGGAAGGTGATAAGAGAAAGAGGATACAGGGGCGGGCGGTAATACGCGTCGATGAATGGTGGGAGCCGCTTTTTGACTGCCAAGTTCGCTCTGCCCGCTCCCGGGTGACGTCACGTACCCCGTGATGTCATCACGCCCGCACGTGCAGAATCGTACCGCCCTCTTGCGCGTTTGAGCACACGCCCAAAACACATCTGCGTAGCAGTCGCAGTCGGCGTTCTGTGCCTCTCTTTGGTCTAGGCACTTCATAAGACACGAAGAACGATCAATCGAAACAGCCTGGTCACAAGGGCGAGTCTGTGCTGCAGCCGCCAGAACAGCAACGAAGCACGCACTTAGCTCCAAAGAGCGGGGGAATACGGTTCTGGTGGAGCAGATAGCACCCTGCCGGCCGTCCACGTCCACCCTCGGGTAATCTTGAGAGCGCGTTCGACGGCCTGACACGGAGAAGTAATGGATGGATGCGCGAGACGCTACTTGTCTAGAAACCACTACGTCGACCTCTTCACTTCAGCTACTGCTTCCATCTTTGCGAAGCGTAGCCCGGGCCACCTGCATGGGAAATGGGCAGTTGCTCGTTACTATACCCGCGGGACGTACCGAGATTCATTCGCAGGCGTCTCTTGGGCGAACCCCCGCGCATTCCTCGCGCTTGCTCCGTTACCAATGCACCAACGATGGGAAGAGAGACACGAAGACATCCCCACTCGGAACAGCGCGCACAAAGACTAACCCGCTTCGGATCTCCTCAATAATTTGAGAACCCGGCGACCGCTCCTTTCGATCGGCACTCAGTAGCTGCGAGCAGAGCTCCCCCGCGATCGGGCTGTGTTCAGGATGCACCCAGAGAAGTACCCTGAAGTAGCCCATCACCCGTCTAAATACCCAAAGATCAGTAGGTACCAGGCTATACCTCACCTTGTGTCCGGCTTCTACTCCCTGCCTCGGAGAAAGTTCACCTAGGATTCCCGCAGCGGTGGTACCCGATCTGGGCCTGGTAGCTTCTCCGGTTCCTGTGCGGCATGTAGCTATCTCGGAGTCTGCCGAGATCTGCCGAGGTGTCCAAAGTGGGCGCTGCAGAGGTCGCCCAGGTGGTCCAAGGCGAGGCCGTTGATCTCCTGCGACAATAGTCTAAGTCCGAAGCCCCAAAACGAAGGAAGAGTCCGTTCTGATACTTACGCCAGGTCCCAACGTACGCGGCTTGTTGCCTAGGGCGCGGCTAGATACTGAGAATCGGTCGACTCCAAGATCAGGATATTGCCTTCGCGATCCAGTTCATTCGCGTTCATGAAATCTTCATGAAGGGCGTCGAGGCGGACTTCTGGCAGATAAGAGGCACTAGGCGCCCTGGTGGTTAATCATTCGCCTGGATATATGAAGCCGTCAGCTGCCTGTATATGTATTGTGCTATACAACCGAACCCCGCATGACGCGCACGGGTGAAACTGTATGAAAACGTAGAACAGAAAGGAAAGCCCGATACGCGTGATAGATGCGCACCTTCGAGGTTTGACGCAGTTGACGCCATGCTCCGCGCGTAGCCGGCCGAACAAAGACCTCCAGTTGTGCACTTATCAGTGCAGGGACTGCTTTGCTAACAGCCTCTCCTGGGTCGGCCGCACCACATCATCACTTGAGGCCAATTCGATGTTTGTTGATAAACTCAATAGTGCCATCGGCTACAGCACAAAGGAGCCTCGAAGTAGGGTGGGGTTACTCATGGATCAAACTTCGTGGCCACGAAACGTCTGAGGAAGAATTGTGGGCAAGGGCGGCAATGCAGAAGAAAGTAACGATACATCAGAAGCTGCGGGTCACGAGTGCGACTCACTGAATTGGAGGGGAGCGGAAGTAGTTAACCCAGCCGAAAGTCTTCGTAGAAAAAAATCTGCGCTAACGCGCACACCAGCCAGACACTTCCGAATCTGTTGCTGCTTCTGGCGCGCTCGTTTCCACTGACCCAACTGGCGTGACCGATAACACCCCCGCAGCGCGCACGAGCGCAGCTAGGATCCTGCTGCTTTCTGCGTCCCAGACAACTTTCGCGACACTGAAGATCTGTATCACAGGCCCTGGCTGTGCGGTGGTTAGAGGTGATGTGAGCCCACAGGTGCAACGGAAGACGGACCACTCCAACGCGAGTCAGTGCGTAGTGCAGAGTCGCTGCGGCACTAGAGATATGCGGAGAGGTTGGGTAAAATATGATTCTGAGAAAGACGTTCTTCGGGCGGTGTTGTTGTTGGAGGCTGTGGATCGGAGGTAGAGGGGTACCATCCATCGTGCTAGAGCGGCAACTGAACTGAGTGCCAGTGTTTATGTACTGTAGCGATCGCTGGCAACCTGTGCGGCACTGCGCTCAAATATAACGGCAAGGCAAGGAGTGCATTCCTAGGGTATGTGACAGGAGTGCCCGTATCGAGACCAGTGTAACGAGATCGCTCGCCTATAATTTCCGGTGATCACGGAAGAACAAGGAATAAACAAAGGTTGATAGTAGAATACAGTGACGGGCGTTCAGAAATCGTACAGGTCTTGGGCATCGTGGGCAACGGATTGGACGGCGTCGAGAGGCAAGTATATACGAGACTAACCTCTCTTGGCCCTCGCGCGGGGCTCTTGCACGTCGACCCTGAGGACGCCGTCTGTTTGACGGAGGGCGTTGAGAATGGTTGCTGCGGAGAGATCCCATGTGGACCGCGGCACGGAGAAGAGATGAATGTCTGGCAGTGGTCCAGCCTTTCAGGGCTGTGAGAGGATCGAAGAACGCGTCAGGTGGATGGGCTCACTGGTCCGAGGTGGGTCAGGTCTGGATGGACATTGGCCGGCCGAGTGAGGAGGGGAGAGTTCTGTGTGAGAACGATGGCGAGATAGGCATGTTTAGCGTAGTTGAAGCTCTGTGCGGCCATGGCGGGGGAGGAAGATGGCCGGATCTGGGTCATACGGATCTGTTAGCGGGACACGCGTTTGACACGAGGCGAGGCAGGGCACGGCAGGGCACGCGTCGAGGCAGTCGCGTTGCCCCGGAGTGACTTGCCGGGCCCTCTGCCTCCCTGTCCCGTGCCAGGCTCGTGGCCAGCTGTCAACACAATCCAACATAACAATTGCTCCTCCTGCGTTTGGTCACGCCCATCCCCCTCGATAAGCCCTTCAGCACATTTCTCCTGCCTAATTTTCCACGAATTTCTTCCCCACCGCGTAGCCCTTGTCCCCCCCGCCCCCGAACTTGCTTCCGAAACGTAAATGCACTCTGCCTCTTCGGTTCTCCTTTGAACCCCGCCACATCCCGTCAGAACACCCCGTCAGACGATGAACTCTCTCTGGAGCATCATTGCTTCGTATCTCCCTTCCATCCGTATCTACAACGACGACACACAGGACACCCCAAGGTCCGACGACGAAGCCAGCGACGACGGCTCTTACGAACTCCCTACCACCAACCCCAACACCTACTACCCTATGACGCGCTCCCGTACCCAGGGCCAGCGCCACGACCGACCCCTCTCCCAAGGCTCAGCGCTCGACCTCCGCCGTGCCACACAAGATGATGACGTCCGCGTAAAGCACCTCGAGCTCTTCAACAGCCGTCTCAAGGAGCAAGTCCTCACCCTCCAGCGTCAACTCGAACACCTCCAAGCCGACTTTTCCAGCACCAAAATGGAGCTCGAGCACCAGCGCACGGCCAACACCCTCCTCGTCTCCCAGAAGAGCCAGCTCTCTGTAGAGCTGTCCCAGGCATTTGTGGCCCGCCAAGCTCAGGCCACCGAGATCCACAAACTCCGCACTTCCTACGTAGAGTTGGCAAACTCCGTGCGGACGCTCGAGTCCAGCGGCGAGGAGCTCAAGACTCTCAAGTCCTTCCTCACCAAGACGGACGACTTTTCCGGCCAGCAGATCATCCAGGCCGTGCATGATCTAAACACCGAGATTCTCCAACTTGCCGCCGCGGTCTCCGATGAGTTCACATTGAGTCGCAACGTCCCCGGCCTGTGGAAAGAATCGCATTGTGAGCTCGTGCGCGAGGCCATCGGAGATGGCATGCTTGCCCTGTTGCGTGACGGCGACCACGAAGAAGATCCGACCGTGGTGCAGCTGGCCGTCCAGGCGTGGGAAGTCTGGTGCTGCCGCCAGATCCTCGATTCCTTCTGCGCAGGGGCGCCGCCCGAGGTGGACCGCTTCCTCAACGAAGTCTTCCACGAGATGCAGACGTCTGGTAAGCATTCCGCCACGACTGTCATCTTCTTTGACAACGCTGACACCGGTGGACCACGTACCAGAACCCCAGGCAACGACCTCGCGCTGGCGAGCGCTCACGCACACGCACGCCCGGAGCGTGCTTGCGAATTACGGCGCGCCTGCGCCCGCGTACCCTGGCTCGGGAGGATCATCCGCCCTCGCCTCCCCAATTTCACCTCCCCCATACCCCACACCCGGCTCGACAGCCACCAACACCCCCGACCACCGCCTGTTCGCGCTCCCGATGCCCCGCTCGCGGACGTCCTCGAGTGCATCAGCAAGTTCCCTCAGCGGCCAGTCGTCCCGCACCGCCGGCCACATCCGCGGGATTCTCGCTATCCTCGCGCTCGCCGGATGCACCGACGAGCGCGGAGTGCACCGCGAGCCGCTGCGTACGCGCTTCGGCGATGCGATCACGCACATTGCCGAGCGCGCGGAGGGCCTTGCGCGCGCCCTACGTGAGGGCGTGAGCAGCGCCTGGTTCGAGGTCGTCGTTGAGAGCCCTGCCGTCGCCACTCCCGTCGGCCGGGGCAAGGGCCGCGCGCTCTGGGCCGGCTGCCAGTCGTTCGACCCCGCTGTCATGGAGAACATGTACGCGGGGTACGGGAGCGAGGACTGCGGGGTGCTGTGCACGGTCGCGGTCGGGCTGGCCATGGTCAGGCGGAGGAGGGAGGAGGACGTACTCGCGGGGGATTGGCAGTCACACCTGCAGCCCGCACACCTAGATATCAAGGGCGAGGCCGGCGCAGCGCGGGGCCGAGACGATCTGCTGGAAAGCACGTTGTTGCTGAAGCCCAAGGTGCTCCTGGAGAGCGTGAAGGACCTTCTATGAAACCGGGGCCCTTCTCGATCCACGTCTTCCACTGCTTTTCTTCTTTTCTACTCGAGCGGAAAGTGAGTCTGCCGGGGGGGTTGCTATATGTGCGTGTGGAGTCGGAGGAAGTTGACACAGGGGTTTTTCTAGTCCCCTGCTTCTTGTTCACAAGTCTGATGGCCGGCCTGCGAGCCTCGTGGTTCCTGCGCCGCTATCGATCTCACCTCACCCGTGGTCTCCTCCTCTTGTCCCCGCGGGCAGCTGGCCCGGGCGCGAATCGCCCAAGGCGAAATGGGCGCCCGGCCGTGCGCATACCAGGTGTCCTCCAGCAGGCAGGTTGCATCTCAGCATCTGACCTCGCTGTCAGGCGCCCCACTGTCCGTCTGCTGTTGTCGTCATCCGTCTCGCACATACTTACATGCTTTCCGCACGGCTCTTGGTCTATATATTTAATGCACATCGCCTCCGCCACATGTATCTCTTGGAATGTCTGGGACGTCACGTCATCGTCTTGCCCGCGCTCTCCTATGCTTTGAAACGTTTAGGATACTTACTGTATTGTACTTGCCGCCGCCACGAATCCATACGCCTACGCCACCGCACTCACGCCACCACCGCCGCTCTTAAAAACATACGAGTACGATACAGTAATGCCTACGCGAACAGTCGTCCACCGCAATCGACCCGTCAGTTCGTCAGTTCGTTAGATGTGCAGCGTGTACTGCCCCGCCGCGGCGTACGCGGCCCCGCGCAAGTTCCACCCGCCCTCGAGCGCCTGCACCTCTCCCATGCTCGTCCACCGCGCGGCTGCGCTGCACCACTGCGCGCTCCGGACCCACGGCCGGAACACGGACGCGCAGTGTGGCCGGCTACAGCGCTCAGTTCCAGTGGCCCTCCTAGTAGTTCCTGGTACGTGATGTTCGCGCGCACCCCCGGGCCCCCGGGCCCACGGCCGGCACATCGACCGCGGCCACCTGCCCCCCGGCGCCCGGCAGGGCGTAGCCCTCTGCCAGCACCACCGTCAGCTGAGTCCCGGGCGTGCAATAGCCGCGACGGTGATCGGGCGCCGCGAGGTGCGCGCGCGCGATGACGCCGTTGAGCGCGTTGGCCTGCAGCGCGTGCGCACACGGGCCCACCACTGCTCCGCGGTGGCAGGCGTCTGTACTTGCGCCAGGCGTCACAATTGCGTCAGTGTATGTGCGCGAGGGTAGAGCAGGGCAGGGTTGGGCTGGGCCACGCACAGACGCGGGGAGCACCTTGTAGTCGCGCTGCTGGTAGACGCTCGGCGGCGAGCGTGCCGACCCAGTTGAACCAGCGCGCGCCGCGGTGGCAGTTTCGGATGCGATACTTACATACGAGATTGTGACCTCGAGCGCTGCGACGACTCGGACGGACCCAGACCGCCGGCGCGTAGCGTGTAAGCGCCGGCGTCGATCTTGGGCGTGTCGCCTGTAAAGGCACGCTGGGAAGATAAACGATCTTGTCGATGCATTGCGGAGAGTACGCACCGTAGTTCCGCGAGTAGACGAGATGTATGGGGGTGTACTATTGTGATCAATAAGAGCTGCGACGTCGTGGTTGGCGTTCAGCGGCTCACGGCCCCTGATGTTCATGAAGCGTGTATTCTTGACGCTGGCCATCTCGAGTTGACGCGGAACACCTGATTATCACCCTAGAATCGGCATGAAAAGGTATCCTGTACCATGCCCGTCGGGAGAACGAACAGCAAAATCGGAGCTAAGGGGAGCAGTCGCTCGGGTGAGGACGAAGATATTGGAAACTCTTGACACCATTCCAGGTCTTTGGAGTGTTCCCGCAACTCAGAGCACACAAAGCTCAGAAGCATGGACTAAAGGCGGCGTCGACAGCGCGCCGCGCGCCATGGCCAAGGCAGCCTCGACGGAGAACATGGTCGAACATGACAAGGAGTCGCTGCGTCAAGCCCGCGCGAAACCCTGCTTCGCGATCACCTGATCTCCGATATCGGTCACGCGCCTCTGGAAGATCGACCGGCGACGCGGCGCGATTCATGCCAGGTCATCGACATCGATAGAGTTGCAATGGCTTTCCCAAAAAATTTCTCGACGTGTCGCTATGTTCATTCCAGTCGACTCCTCTGAGCTCCAACTCCTCCTCTGCTCCCTGGAGCGGCACGCTTGACTGATGGATTGTCGTGGAGTCCCACCGCTTGACTCCCGGGCGCTTGGAGCGACTCACATGCCAGTGTGTATGTAACTGCTCGAGTCACCGTCGAGTCCCTGTGCGCGACCACCACTGCGGCGGCCGTCTTCCTCTCGACCAACCCATACCTTGAGCCGCCTGGAAACCGCCTGGATCATTTCTACTGTCTGGCACAATGCGTACTGGGCGACCCCGATATCCTTGGGACTTATCTAGCTGTCTGTGTGCATCCTCTCCATTCGCCCGGACCGATGCTCTCTTGAGTATGTGTCTCTCCTGCTTTGCTCTTTTTTCAAAAATTCCCCGGGACCGAAGAAGAGAGGCTTCTTCGCCCTGTGATCCTCAAACACTGGATTTTGCCCCCTCCGGCTCCGGTTTCCGCGCTCCACTCTCAACGCAAGTAACATGTCTCCCCCTCAAGAAACGTGGTAAGACGCGACGTGCGGCTTGTCTTCAATATGGTGTCGCAGACTACCACAGCATATCACAAGACAAGCCCTGCATACTATTGAGCGTATAAAATAATGAAAACAAAGCGGTCCGAGCTATGATACACGATGAAGCCTCAAGGGATAGGCATAGATATGGAAGCAAGACGGGTATGGTCAAGCAAGCAGACAAGCAAAAAAAAGTAGGCGAGGTAGGCTGCATCCTGCGGGGCCCAGGTGAGTGATACTTCGATCGAGCCTGACCGGAGAACTGACCGAAGTATCCAATCAAGCAGTCGCACTGAGGCCCATCGCTCTGGCACCGGCGCCGATCGCACCCTCCCAGCCAAAAAACCTCTCCCCCGATATCGTCTGAATCTTCTCCGGACTGCCGTACACATCCTCGTCGCCCCACCTCGTCACGCCGCGCGAGCGCGCCCACACCGAGACGAAGAGTATGCGCTTCAGCCGCCGATTAAAGAAGAACCAATGGGAACTCCAAAGTAATGCGCCACGCCTGCGCAACGCAGAGTGCGCAGGGAAGTCGTCGTCGATAAGCCCGTAGAGGCCCCCCGGCGCTGGGCGGTGGATTGGGGCCGCCTCGTCCACATCGTAATCGTCAAAGGCAAACGGCTCGTCACCCGAGTCGTCGGACGAGTCGGAATCGCCGACAGACTTGACGTCGTCCTCGTCGTCGGAAAAGTCGCTCGCATGGGGGTCGGACTCGATATCCGGCACGTAGGAGAAGACCTCGCACTCCGACAGGCCGATCACCTCGTCCAGTGCACGATAGAGCGTTGGGTGAGTGCCGGACACTATTTGCGGCGGCGCGTACGGGCTGGCGAGCGGTTGTATGGGCGATGATGAGGTGGGCAGGGAGGAGGGGAAGAAGTCGACCGAGGTAGGTGGGTATGATGAGTATGTCCGCGGTGCGCGGAGGCCGGCGCGGTGGGGTGCGACGAGGGTGGTGCTGAGCGCGTTGAGGACGCTGGCGCCGCTCTGCTCCTTGTTAAAGTGGGCAGGCTTGACGTCGGAGAACTCGTGGTCGGGGAAGGCTACGTTGAGGGTCGCGATGAGAAGGTAAAGGGTCTTGCGAGAGGCATGCTTGTCGATGGGGCCGAACGGTGTCATTTCGGCCTCCTTGTCGAGCGCAATGAAGGAGGGTATGGGCGGGGAGTGGGAAACATCGTCGTTGTATGCGCTCTCGAGAGACTTGAAGAGCTTCTTATCCCGCTTGATGTTCTTACAGCTGTATGCCTCTATTCGCGTGTGGACGGAGCACTCGGGGCCTTCGTGTGTGAGAGCCTGCGCGAGGCGGGAAAGGTTGGAAATCTCGATGTACTTCATCTGGAGGCGTTGGTAGACAATTGAGGGAGGACTGGAGGGAGAGCAGGGCTGCTATTGTGAAAGGAGGCGTTGGGCAAGATGGGGCGCTGAGCGCGAGGGGCGAGGGAGCTCCCTTCATACTCAGCCAGCCAATTGCATTCACCCCCGGACGGCCGCTTGCCTTTCTGGGACTGAGCACTGCTCAACGCCGCGCACGTTGTCCCACACACACTCCCCGTGCGAACATTGTTCTGCCAAAAGACCGACGCTCGTGCCTCGGAACCGTTCCCAGAGGGTGCACAGCTCCGTAAGACAACCCATGCGTCTGCATGATAGGGTTTGTATGCGTCCTTTCGACATGTTTCAGCCTGCCCGCGCCCTCAACTCTATCAGTCCAGCCTCGTCATGATTGGAGTGCCGGGCAGCTGACGGCCGCCCTGGGCTTTGGTCACGCTGCGACGGCTCCACTGCTGTCCCAATATGACCATCTCGGTCCCCCAGTCGTGGGGAGCGGGACCGCCCAGACCGGGTTTATCTTTCGAGAAAGTCCAGAATGAAATTACTCAGAGGGCTTCCAGTATCCTATCCCATAGAGCCTTCTTGAGGTGCATATTAATATGTAACCGGTGTAAGATAGATAACAGCGCAGCGCGTACTTATAGCTTCGCCTTGCCCTTCGTGCTCTGATACACTCGTTAAATTCGAAAGTAATGGGGACAGATGGCAAGGGCTGACCTTGAGAAGGCCATCAAGCTTGGTCGCAAGCATCATGTTGCCCTTTGTCTTCAGCGCGCCGGTCATGAACGCCTTCTGGCCAGTGGTCTTGCCTGCCGCGAGGTCTGCGAACGTGTCGTCCGACAGGATAAGGGTCACGTCTGACTTTACGCCCGCCGACTTGGCATCGCCCTTCTTCACGGTACCCGTCTTCTTCAGGTCGATTGTCCACGTCGCCTCTTGGCCGGCCTCATTCTTGACCTTGACTTCGAAGATGCCATTGTTCTACGAGATATAGAGGGATATTATAGGTGAGAGCAGGAGCAAGAGGGCACCGCGCACCTTCTTGATCTGGCCCTTCTTCTCCTCGTCGTTGTAACCCTCAAAGACCTCGGCGAGCGCTGCAATGATCGCGGAAGTCTAGGCGGCAGTGCGTCAGTTACGGCGAGCGCATGTAAGGCGGCTGGCCAACATACCTTGAAGCCTTCGACCTTTATGTCAGACATGATTGCGTCAATTCGACTGTAATTGGAGTCGAAGCCGACGTGAGTATGTGATTCGTGTGCGAGAGGGGTTGTTGAGTCAACGGGGATACCAAGTTCGTGATGACGTGGGGTAAATAAACCGCACAAATTCACACACGCATGTGATATCACTTCACCAACAGACTATCATATGGGCATTTGTTGCCGGTCAGCGTGCGCGCGTCCTGCCTGCTTCGCCATTCATCTGCGCACTTGAGAAGCGCATGGAACAATCCACGGGTGCAATAGACCCCACGCTGAAGGCGGAGTATACATCTCATGCGGTAGGCTCTTCGAACTATGTGTGATAATAAGCTTGCGTTGCTGTAGAGGTATACAGCGCGTGTATCGTATGGACAGCGACTAGTGACTGAGAGGCGGGGAATCGGTAACAACGAAAATCAAATGCGAAGCTGGAAATTATTAGAACACGCTGCTAAATAGTCCCCGTGGCCGGCGCGGTGTAGGTTGCACATCGGCACGGAGGACAGAAAGTCCGTTGAGTTGCTTCATGACCTGCAGGCGGCTTAGCGTCGGGTGTCTTCACACTCTCGTGGAAAACGTACCTCCTCCAACTTGTCTTTGCGCTCCTGCAAATCCAGGTGGCGTCGTATCGCTGGGTTCTCGCGGGCGAACTCCACGATCTCGTTGCGATCTAGGTCGTAAAGCAACCGAGAGTCGATCTCCCTTGGGAACTGGTAGAAGAACTGGTCCAACAGCTCGATGTTGATAAACATGGACGAGGTGTAGGCGAGTTTGTCCGCGACGACGTTCAGGAACGCCTCAGGGCAGAGCAGGTCGCTTTCGGGACCGGCTTTACATCTCTTCGCCTTGAGAGCCGTGAGACGGAGCCTGAGGATGCTCAGCCGGTCAGAGTACAGGGCGGCATGGCGAGCTGGTACCGGTGGTCAGCGGCGAGCAAAAAGGACACAAGGGATACGCACCGTCGACGAGCTGTGCTGGAGGGTACTTGTACGACTCCTCTGGTGGCACCTCCTCTGCCTCCTCGCCAGCCGCTACCTGCGCGAGGCGCCTGCTCTTCCTTTCTCGTTCTTGCTCTTCGAGGTTGCGGACGTACGTCGTGAGGTTGCTGAGTCTCCGGCTGCCGCCAACCTTCTTGCGGATCTCCTTGAGCTTTTCCTCGCACATGCCGACTTCCCGCTCAAAGAGCTTCACCGCCTCCTTCCTGCCGTTCTCCCACTCACGCTCGTCCACCTCGACCTCGTACTTGTACGGCTTGATGCAGTTCTCGACCTGGTCTGAGGTAGGCGGAATACGATCGCGCAGGATCATGTGTGCGAACTGCACGAGGCGCTCGCTGGCGCGGGGGTGGAAGTTGAACGGCTCGCCGGCCGCAATGCTGTCGATAAGGGTGCGGAGGCCATCCGCTACAAGTAGCGTTGCATCACGGCCGATACCCGACTTGGTGAGCAGCGAGGAGGCCGCCTCGAGTTTGTACTTCCAGTACGGCTCGACGTCTTCCGGTTTGATGCGCTTGTCCTCTCCGAGAGCGGTGAACTCGGCGAGACGCTTGTCGCTCCAGTACAATTGCTCGAGGACGTCCATGACGCGTTCGTCAAGCATGCCCTTGAGTTTCGTGCGCACGGCGGGCTTGCGGAACTGGGCGGTGAACTCCTTGAAGCGGCCCTTGAGGGCGTCGATAGTCTCTGCCACGTACGACTCGGCCGAAATTCGCCGGTCATTGTACTGGACCTTGAACTGGTACTGGGCCTCCTCCAGCTCGAGCTGGACGGCGTTCGTAATGCCATGTAAAGACGACGCCATGGACGACTCGAGCACCTCCATTAGGCGCTTCCGTAACGTGTCTGTCCCCACCATGACGGACGACGAACTGTAGAAATGCTCCCGATTCAAGCGGAAGTACTCGTCGCCACGTCGCGCGACCACATCTGTGGTCTCACGGCGACCTTTCTTCCCAGATGGTTTGCAGACGACGCCGACATACCCGAGATGCAGGGGGTAGCGGTTTCCAGAAAGAATGGTCGCCCCTTGCTCTGGGGGCACGAGGTCCATCTTCGTGATGACCCCCAACGTGCGCAGTCCGAGGGGATCGACCTTTCTGCTCGCCCTGAGCGCCGGAGAGTTGGCAAGGTCGACATCGGCAGCACAGACAGCAAGTACGATGTTTGGCTCGCGAATGTACTTCTCGCACAGTGCCGCAATTTTTTGCTTCAGCGACTCCGGTTGGTCCAGAGATGCGATTTGTACGTATCCAGGAAGATCAATGAGGGTGAGGTCTGGCACGTTCGGGCTGTATATCCGGAGGTCGATTGGGTCATCCGAAACGGCTTCCGAAGCTGGGACGGCGAGGTTAAGATCGGTGAGTGTCTTCTGGATTTGTCCAAAATCTGTGATCTTCCCCAGACCGAGCGAGGGGAACTCGCCATATTCGACCGCCTGTCCGTTTGGGCCGGCGGGTGTGTGAATGAGCGTGAGTTCAATGGGCCGTCGCGTGACCATGTTGTTCCCCCTGACAGAACCATAAGAACCAAGCGACGATAGAAAACATATGGAAGCGCCCCGCACTTTGGGAGGAATTCGTGCCCCACAATGGCCTCTAGAACGGAGCTCTTTCCGGAACTTTGACTGCCGATGACTACAATGCTTGGTAGTTTCAAGGCGTCACCTTGATCGATGCTGAGCAACATAGTCCTGATTCCAATGAGCTTCTTGGTAAGATGCATTAGGCCGTTCTGCCGCGGGTCCACGGGCAGATCATTTGTATCTTCGGTGGAATCCGAAGGTGATGACATGGTAGCGGCCACCAGCGCAGCAATAGCAGCATCTTCACCGTCCGGACGACCCTTGCCCGTACCGCTTTGCCTTTCATGGTCCTGCCCGCCCCCGTCGTGACCAGCCTCTTTGGCTGAGAAGAGGTCCTTGAGAAATTGCGGAGCTTCCAGTGTCGGCAGATCCACGTTTTGCACGCGGTCCGACACGGCTTTGATACCGCCCGACGCTACATCGAAGAGATCTGTTGCCGTGTCCTTTACGGAAGATATCCACCCTTCCGACTTCTTCCTGAACTCTGCAAGAGACGTTGGCCGGAATACGAATTCGGATGGACGACGCCTCACCTTCAAACTTATAATTTGCATAGGTGAACCCGCCAGCACCGACAGTTGCGCCAGCAATTGGGACTCTGAAAGCCCTTGCAAGGAATCTGGGTATAGACGCGTAGGATAAACCTCGCGCATTCATGCGGCGAAAAGGAGCGACGGAGGAGGCATAACGAGGACGGAGACGAGCCGGGTGCTGCATCATGACTGTGGTAAACTGCCTGTGCGCGGATCTAACGGTGTCCGCGGGCCTTCGGGAAGCGTGGAGGCCATACGTGACGGTTTTCTGGACGGACAGAGAGCGAAGATACGGGAGCGACATGATGGGAGTGGCAGTGACGGGGCGGGTAGTCTATACGATGAACTTGCTGAAACTCATGCGAGGTCCTGGGCGGAGACGGCGGCAGACGGCGGCGAGACCGAGGCAGCGCTGGAAGAGAACGGTAAGCGTGAGCGTGAGCCGCGCCGACGCGTCTCTGCAGTCATGGGCCCCGGGCGCTGCACTGGGCCGTGCGAACCGGAAGGGGGCGAAGCGAAGCACGGGCGAACCTGCCGCACGCGACCTTGGCACAACCACCATCTGCCACCGCTGCGCACCATCTGCACAGGCTCCACATAATTCATTCTCTGCGACCGGAGTATACCCATCCTGTCCAGAAACAATGTCTGACGTGCCCCAATCTGACGTGTCTCGTCCCTCGAAGCTTCCCACCGCCAGTCTCCTTCCGCAAAGAGGGACCGTCCTAGCCATCGATCAGACCTCCGCTGGCTACTTGGACTCCGTCGAAGAAGAGTGGAATAAGAGAGTTGACATCGAAATCGAAACCCTCGCCGACGGCATGGTCGATCTGGTCAACCTCGCTTCTGTGAGTTTCACTCAAAATCAATCATGTGTCTTCTTGAACCTCGCTGTCGTGAGCAGATTGGCGACAAGGATAAGTTTAAGATTGCGCAAGAAACATTCCAAGCACAGTTCCGTGCAGAATCCATGGTACCTAGACCCTATGACCCCGCGTCAGGATTCTGAGTCCTTTCTCCAGATCAGAGCAGCCAACTCTCTGCTCTCCATAGTTCATTCCATGAAGTTACAGTTACTTCTGTCCGATGAAGCGCAGATCGTGGGGAGACGAGATGCTGAACTCACGACGACATTGCAAGAAAAAGAGGAGGCGAAAACCAAGGTGGCCGAATTATTGAATGAACTTTTGCAACGCCCGAAGGACACTTCCGGCGGGTCAATGGCTTCCTGATTGCGACCTGTGACTACCGCTCCGGTGGTCTCCAATCTCAGCCTCAAAACCTTTTCTGTGTCAGCTGGCCGCTGTTCATGCGGAGAGCCCGACAGCTCACGACCAATAAGGACGCTTCGTCCTTCTTTCCCACATGTTCTCTTTCCCCACATGCGATTTCGACCCGGTCAACAAACTTTAGCGCTTCTTCGCGGCGGGGCAGTGACGACAAGAGACCCCATTGCTACGCACGTGTCCGGGTAGCATGCAACACTGTGGCAACTCGGCACCGAGTTCCGGTCCCCGACGCTGCATGCTTGGCCATATCCGACGAGGTCCAACGGCTCTGGCACTATCCCGGGTGATAAGGTTGGTGCCTTCAGCGTTTCGTCTCAGGGGCGGTCTATGCTGACGCGGAAGGGTCATTGGGTCAGGCTCCAGTTGCCGTGGGGGATCTCGTTTAGAATTGAGAGGTGAGGTTGGGAACACGTGTAATTCATTAACTCCCGGATTTCTTCATGACGATGAATGGCCATGTGCACAGATGTGCATCCCCCGATTTCACGAAATGTGTCACGAGGGTCTCATCTGCTCGGCTGCTCTGGCCCGATACGGCCATCCAGCAGTTCTGTCGAAAGTGATCGTGCTCGATCGGCCCATCGGTGCGACCCTGGTCAACCTCAGCCTTTACAACCACGAGGGCGATCACATGCCTTCATTAGTTTGTTGGGCAAGATGCGACTTGACGCGACATAACTTACTCTACGTTCACGCCGAGGGTCCCCAGAATCCCCCTCCTATCACTATTCTTCGGGGACGGCAAGTTGACAATTCTTCGTTGCGACTCTTCATAAAGCATTTCATAACGTTGCCAAGCCCCACCGCTCCCGGATGATCGTCGCTTGTCTCGGTCAAAGGTCCTCCTTTCAATTGTTGGCAAACTCGCAGTCGGAGGTCGTGGCGCAGCTAACACGCGTCTTAGACCCAAGTAACCCCAGCGTGTCGGTTCTCTCGCTCAATAGACAACGCCTCAGGCTGACACATACACGAATTCCGGGTTCTGACCCCGCTTCGAAAATGCTCGGTCCTTCTTCCCCGGGCGTCAGATGGCCCTGAGGGACGCACCCGTAGCCAGCATCTACACAAGTGCCTCCTGCATCTGTTCGCGACGTGGCGCCGGACGACATGTGATGCGCCCAGACCACCCGCCCTTGCGATTCTCTGGGGTGGCTTTCTCAATTCGTCACCTTGTCGCGACGATTCGTTGTCATCGCCCAACGGGTTAGCCGAGAGAACTCGAGACATCAGCGTCCTCATCACCTGCTCTTCGTTATGGTCCGTCATTGGGCGTACCATATGGCCTTTGTTTGTGTCCGTAGCCACGAGATTGGCGACGGCGCGAAGACAGGCAACGCTACGGAGGTATAAAAGCAGGCCGTCTCGCAAACCCATTCTTCACCACTTGCTACCTGCTCAGTGGTGTTCACGGTTTTCTCTGGATGTTGTCCTTCTCGCGTCTTGCTTTCATATTGGCAGCTATCAATGCCTCTTCGGCCAACTTGTTTGGCCCCATTGGCACTGACAGACCTGCGCCAGCGGGAGGTTCGATAGCCAATGACCAGCCACCGAATAGTTTTTTGCAGGGCTTCCAGCCACCATACCCCACGAACGGTTGGTGGGCGGCCTTCGCTGCTGCTGGCGACGGTAGTGGGTAAGTTTGGTTGGATGCTTTCGCTACTACGTGGTCAACTGTTTTCCGTCGCAGAACCGCTTCGGGACCGTTCCCCTACGAATCTACACTGACTAACACCGCGTTTGGATTCGGCGTCTCAACCAACCGTCAATTTGACGGCACTTCCATCAAGCAGCCAACGCAGACAGATTGGACTCTCGGCTTCGCAGAGCACAACGGCGCCGCCGCGAACCGCAAGGCCGTCTCATGGGTTGAGTCCACCCGAAGCAATCTTGCAAATCTACCGCTGATATCTCCGCCCTTTCAGGACTTCATGACGCTCACGCTCCAGTACTTCACGGGTGCAAGCACCATGACGAGCTTCTTGGTTCCTGGCTCGCCGTATTTGACCTTCACCTTTGCGTCCGCTACCCCTGTCTTCACCAGCACCCAGGGGCTAATCACTTCGTTCGGTGGTCAAGCTGTCCCGAACGGTGGAAGTGGTGCGTCTTTACCAGAGTTCATGTCAAGGTCGTTGCGCTGATTGCCTGCTCAGTGACGCAGTCGGGAACCGAATTTTTGGTCGTTAACTCTGCTGGAACTTATATCATCTACTCTCTGAGCGGCTCCATCACCTTCACCGCCACTGCAGCCAACAATGCTGGCACCATCAAAGCCTCGTCCCCGTTCAACGGAATTCTGCGTGTTGTCAAGCTCAACGATCCCTCCCACCAGGCCCTTCTTGACCAACATGCGGCGGTCTACCCCACTGGGGCCAACGTGGATTATTCATTCACGGACACTCAGGCCACTCTCAAGTTCATTTGGACGGTCCAAGGCGACGCTAACAACCTCCTGATGTTGACGTGGCCGCATCACCGGTATGTCCCTCTGAGGTTTTCATGCGGCCGCCGTCTTAATCTTCCCCCCAGCCTGAAGCTTCAGAATCCCAACTACCCCGCCACTAATGCGCTTAACTACCTCACTACGAAGGGATGGATGTACCCCATCCTTGGCGACACTTGGAATTTGCTCTATGACCTCCCGTTAATCGATTGGAATGCACCTCGCAACCCTGACAGTTCTTGCACATCTCAGATCATCCAAGGCCTTGAATTCGAAATCGGTAAACTCAGCCCCAGTGCACCTTCCGTCCCTGGTGACTTCTACTCTTGGGGCAATGCAATCGCGGCCCAAGCTCGCCTGGCGTGAGTGCATCTCCCCCGGAGCAATGATTTAGCTTCTCATATGGCACAGTTTGATCGCAGAGCACATGGGTCGTACAGACTTGATCTCGCAGGTTACGAGCTATCTGAAGGCTAGCTTCGCCAACTGGGTGAGTTTGAAATGTCATATAGGGCGGACGCAGTAGAAAATCTCACCTATGTTCCCAGTTCGACCCTGCCCAGTCGCTCGCAGCGTACGAGACAGGTTGGGGTGGTGTTATCAACAAGGCGGGCTATAACAACTTCTGGGTCGACTATGGCAACTCCTATTACAACGTAACTATCGCCCTTGCTTCTTATCCCCGTGCGCGTCTAACATATTCGCACAGGACCGTTCGCACCGTTTACTCTCCTTCCCTCTACAATGCACTGACACCGTAGCGCAGATCATTTCCACTACGGCTACTTCTTGTCTGCGGCTGCAGTCATTGCCAAGTGAGCCCTCATTCTCGCATCCTGATATCCCCTAGGAGCTTATCCGTGCCCTTAGGTACGACAACGGTTGGCTCAACCAGTACGAGTCGCAGATCAACTGGTTCCTGCGTGACATCGTGAACCCCAATCCGGCGGACCCCTGGTTCCCCGTTACCCGCTGCCGCGACTGGTTCCACGGTCATTCATGGGGTGCGTGTGCCTGAGCTTGTGCCTCCATCACGTCGTCTCATCCACCTCAAGCATCCGGTATCGCAAACGGTGCTGGCTCTCGCGATCAGGAGTCGTCTGGCGAAGCTATTAACGGATATTACGGTTCGTGAATACGGAAAACATTCTTGCAAGTCCTTGACAACTCGCCTAGGCGCATTGCTGTGGGCCAAGGTCATTGGCGACACCGACATAGCGAACTACGCCCGCCTCCTCATTGCTACCGAGCAGCACGCTGTGCAGACTTATTGGCATTTGTACCCGTCTGCGAACCCCAATGACCGTGATCAGCCTTATCCCGAAGCCGATGTTCGCGCACTCATAACAATGGGCAATGTTGAAGACTTTCAAGCCGGAGCCTGGCTGTAAGCTCCTGGCTATTTTTCACGTACTTCCTGTACTGATAATCCTCTCAGCTACTGGGGTGACGAGAAGATTGAGATAGCCGCCATTCAAATCCTGCCTGTCACGCCAGTGGAGGAATACCTCTACGACACCGACTGGGTGAACAACATCATAACGTACGCCGCATCGGAGCTCAATGATCCCTCCTACGACGATGCCTGGAAGAGTGTTATCTACTGCGCATACGCGAACGCGAACCCGCAACAGGCCGCTGTTCTCTCGTCTGACCTTACAAGCTGGGGCACAGGCAACACCTACACGAACCAGGCTTACTTCGTCGCCACGCGGCCCAACAACGGCGGCCCGATCTGCAGTGCCACGAATTCCAACCCCTTCGGCAACTACACCATCAAGTCTGCGTCGAACAACAACTACATCGTCGCGTCATCTGGTTCCCCCAACCTAGTCGCCTCAGGCACCTCAGTGTCGGCCGCCGGCGTGTTCACTTCCAGCTTCGCTCCGAACGGCGGAAACCTCCTCCTCCGCTCGTCCAACCAGTACGTCACGGCTGACAATTCCGGCAACTTCCCGCTCTCGGCCGCCCGTGCGACTCCGTCGACTTGGGAGGTTTTCATCATTCGCCCGAAGGTCGGCGCCGCGTCAGGCGTGTACTCGATCAAGGCGGCTTCCAACGGGCTTTACGTGACCTTGGCCGGAGATGGCACGCTGATCAACAACGGCGCCAACGAGGCTGCTAGCGCGGGCTTCACCTTCACTCCAGCGTAAAAATAACATGAGTGCCATGCATCTTCTCGTTTGTATAGTAACAATTCCCCTTTTCCCGTTTCTTGCTGGGAAACACACGCGTTTGTTCCTTAGGTAGACCAATGTACTGCTCGCCGGTAGATCCTAGGGTTTATGTTGTATTTCCCCCTCTGGCCGAATGAAAGAAGTTGCTCTCGACGTCATCGTGACGCATGTCGGTGCCTAAAATATGAGGTGGTGAGTGAGCTTCGGGCTCTTTCAGTTCTTCTCGTTCCTCACTCAGCGTTCAAAAACTCCTGCCTCTCGGGCTACGTTCTCTGTGCAGTGCCTGGTGATGAACAAAGTAAAAACATTCCTCAAGGAGCACCTCCACGCTATGGACCATCCGCATGTCGAGCAAGACCCGCACTTGTTGACTGCGGCACAGAATTCGGCGCCATGTGACTTCCCAACTGAACAAGATCTCTTTCGCTACAGAAAACAGCGAGGTGTGAACCTGGGTTAGGCACAGGATGCGAATCCAGTCTCGGTGTCTGATTGATGCGGATGTACCAGGTTGCTGGTTTGTCCTCGAGCGTTGGATAGCAGACTACCCATTCCAAGGAGCCGCCTCTCCGGGGCAAAGCGACCACGATGTAGCCAGGGGTCCAAACGGGCGAAGCATCCTAGAAGCTCATTGGGATGCTTGGGTACAGGAGGACGACTGGAAATGGATTGCGGAACGAGGCCTCAATGCTGTCCGGATCCCTGTACGTCGTGCGCATGATCTTCTGCGATCCCTTCAACGATGCTTAGGAACTGCATGCTAGATTGGCTTCTACCATCTGTGCGGTGCGGATCCCTTGGTTCTCAAGGGGACAGACTTCGAAGACATGGAAGATGTCTTCCGGGGAGCATGGCCTCGGATAACCAGTGCAATAACGAATGCGTACAAATATGGCGTTGGTGTGCTCATTGGTGTGCCCTGTCTTCGTTTGAGCTAGAGGCTGGCTGACTCGATTGTACTATGCCACGCCGACAGACTTGCATGCGGCCCCTGGGAAACAAAATGCGGATTCTCACTCTGGCACGTCATCAAATAAAATTGCGTTCTTCGAGAGTCGCAATCTGTCACACACAACTTATATTCTGACTTCCTTGCTTACCCACCTTACGGAATTCACCACGAAGCATAATCCGCCCTTGCCAAACATCATCGGTATCGAGCTCGTCAACGAACCGAACCCTCCGGGGGGTGATCATAAAGGCCTGCAACGTTGGTACCATAATACTATCCAGTCACTGCGCGGGATAGACGCAAACATACCCCTTTACATCGGGGACGCATGGCAAACCGAGGGTTATGCCAATTTTATCAAGGGATCTAATCAACAGCTGCCCCATTCATCACCCTCGCCCATTGCGCTCGATCACCACCTTTACCGTTGCTTCACGCCATCAGACAGCAGGATTACCGCCTCACAGCACGCACAAGCCCTCAAAGACCCAGTCTCAGGGGCTGCGTCTAGATTCTCCCAGCTAGCATCGACGTTAACAGAAGCTGGAGCCGATCTGGTAGTTGGCGAATGGTCAGCGGCGTTGAACCCTGGATCTCTCCAGGATGTACAGGACGAATCCGCGGCCAAACGGAGCTTTGTGGATGCCCAACTTTGGCTCTATGACAAATTTTGTGCCGGCTGGTTTTGGTGGACGTTCAAGAAACAGTGGGGCGGCGATAACGGTTGGGGTCTCCGAGATGCCGTTGCAACGGGAGTGTTCCCAGACTGGACCGGCCTCCGTGATAGGGACCGAATCAGCCTAGGCAAGGAGGAAAGGGATCAACGAATGAACCAAGAGAGAGCCCTTGCGCTGTGTTCGTCGGTCGTGCTGGCTTATGCATATATATATATGCGTGCAGGAACCTAACGTATGGTTTCACAGCACAGCATAATCATTGGTGGGCGCAATATCCAGGCTACTACGAACACTGGAGATTCGAAGAAGGGTACAAGGATGGCTGGGACGACGCATATATGTTCCTCGGATTGCCTGCCACAGCCGAAGGCTCGGTGCAGGAACTTGGGTTTAAGGGCGCATGGACGAAGAGACGAGCCACGGGGCATGCGAAGGATCGAGGGAACAAAAACGTATGGGAATACGGTAAGCGACCGCACGGTTTTTGCGGGGGTTGCCCACGGAAGATTGACTCTTGAGCAGAACATGGGATGCTTCAAGGGATCGACGCGGCAAAGCGGGATTTCGAATCGAGTCGGAAGGGTGGCGGGGTCATGTGACCGCATGCGTGCCGCGCGTGAAAGACGCGTCAACAAAGCCAAACGCGCCTTGAACCTACTTCCTCCATCCGTCTCTCGTTATCATGTCTCGTTCTAGTTCAGCTTCCTCTGCATCTACAAGCAAGTCTTTGTCTTTAGAAGATTTGAATGCGGAATCCTCCAGATTGCGGTCACAAATTGCGTCAGAAATCGATGAGGCGGATGACCCGCTTGCATTGTATGACCAGTTCGTGAAATGGATCTTTGACAAATACCCGCGCGAGCACCTCGCGTCATCCGGCCTCATCGAACTTCTTGAAGAAGCTACAAGACGATACAAGGAAGACTTCAGCTATAAGAGCGACCTGAGGTACCTCAAACTCTGGACCCTGTACGCTTCCCTGGTGGATAAGCCAAGCGTGGTGTACAAATTCATACTCACGAATGGGATCGGGACCGTTTACGCGCTTCTATTCGAGGAGTATGCGTTGACGCTGGAGAGGGATGGCCGGTACGCAAATAATATCGTTTATATGATCCGACATATTGATAGGTCGGAAGCCACTCCGCCGCAGATGAGGTGTATCGCGCTGGGATCCAACGCAAGGCACGCCCAACAGAGCGTCTCAGGAAGAAGTACGACGAATTCCGCCGAAGGAAGTCCTCGAAGCCCCCCGCTCCTCCGCCGGCCGCACAAGTCACCCTCCCCAAAGTTAAAGGCACGCTAGAAGCTGATCTACTGCGCCGGCAACCGCTGAAGAACTACGAGAGTCCTAGCTCAACGGGACAATCGTCGTCCATCAAGTCTAGCTCTTCTGCACCTTCCGTTGCCTCATCGACTCGTCTTTCATCTTCGTCATCTTCTGGTTCAAGTCGCTACTCCCACATGCTTGCACCACCGGTGGTCGGAAAGCGTCCCGAGAGATTACGCCTCAATATTTCTTTACTCTTCACAGAAGAGGGTGGGGAATACAGTATGCCCGAGGCCAGGGCACGCTCCATGGGTTTGCTAGGGAAGAAGTGGGGCCCTCCTCCTGCGTCGGAGCTCTCTCGTGAGAGCGTCACGTCGGCGAAAGTCAACTTCAATGACGATGGGAGCAGAAGCACCCGGAACTACACTTCCAGGAAGAGTGTCGGTGGTGCAGAACCAACCGTTACAATCAACACAAAGGCGGCGCTCGCCGACGTCTTTGGCATGTATAATTCACCTGAGAAGTCTATGCGGTTCGCTACACTGCCAGGGACGAAGCACGCACCAGTGCGTGCTGTCGAACCTGTGACACCCCTCACTCTGATTCCGCAAACGCGAACGACTTCTGAAACCCCCACTGTCTCAACTACAACACCAAGTAAGCACGCGTATTTCCACCGACCACTACACCCCCACCTGATAATGTTTCTCAGGCTTCACACCCTTCGTGGACGAAAATGCTGGCCGAAAGGAAAACGCTGCCCCGCCGAAAGTGCGCATATGTCCTTGTCTGCAGATCAAAGGCTGACCATGCGCTTGAAGTTCAAACCTTTCGTTGATGCCGATCCTCAAGCTCGACAAACGGGACTGACATCCGCGCCTGGACGCAAAGCGTTGGCTTACAAAGATGTTGGGGCTGCTAGGCCGGCTCCAGCGTCGAAAGCGAATGACAGCGCCCCACCAAATGTGTTCTCCAAAGTCTTCACTCCCGCACCAAAGGCAGACATTCAGCAGATGAAGAAACCACCACAGCTACAAGGAGGAGGTACTGTTTTCCAGGCAGTAGCGGAGAATGCCCCTCAACCCAAATCGAAAGCATTTACTCCGTTGATCGATTCACAAGCACCGTTCAAGGTATTCAGCCGACCTCCGGAGAAGGATGCCGTCTTCTCGAAGCCGGGTGCCTTCACGCCCTTTGTCGACGATGCCAATCCCGCTCCAGCTCGCACCATCCTAGGCAGCCGGACGCCTCTAGGGACGGTCACATCCCGGAGAGCAGAAGAGGTACCCCAAGAGGTTTACGGGGATGACGATGACGAGGACTATCAAGACGAACCAGCTAATGGCGATGCCGACTACGAAGAGTACATCGACGATTACGAACCTTCTCACAATGCACCCCTTGGCGGACGGTTCGGCCAGTTCAATGTCATGACTCCCATCACGGAGCGGACGATGGAATATACTTCGACCGGCCGCTTCTCCGTCGCAGACAGCGATAATTCTATGCTGGTCGAACGAGGATTCGCTCAGCCCGACGCCATTGAGGCAGCAGAGCGACTAGCAGCGGAGGTCCGGAGGGAAAATGCGTTTGCCGTTGAGCCCAGCTGGATTCCCGAAGGACGAGAGAGGACGAAGTCTCCTCGTCCGAGTCGTTTGAAGAGCCTCCGTCCTCCAAACGACCACCACTATTCCGTCTGCCTGATGAGCATGCAGCCCCGAGCGCCCATGCGTTCAAGGAGAGCCCCGAGCTACAAGCCGTCACTGCGTTTGTGGAAGAGAAGACTGGGACGCTGAGCCTGTCCGACGCGGTATCCATCGCGGGCTCTTTCAACCCCCCAAATCCATGCTGCCCCTTCGAACCCTCGATCATCTCCACGCTTTTATCTCTCCTCCCGGAAGATCCCGAGCACCACCACTTCCCGCACGACTCTCAGCTCCTCGACGGCCTGCAGAAGTTTGCCCGCAAGCAGACGAGGCCCAGTGGGTCGTCTGGCCGCGTGTCCAGTAACGGCCAGACGTTCCCAGTGGCGCTTGGGGACCAACGCTTCGACGTGTACGAGAAGCTTGGCGAGGGTGGTTTCGGAGCCGTGTTTGCGGCCAGGGTAGCCAAGGCTAAGGCCGGAGGCAGCGAAGATGACGACGACGACGACGATAAGGACGATGGAGACAACGAAGATGACGACGACGAAGACAGCTCGCGCCGCATCGCGATCAAAGTCGTCAAGCCGCGCAACGTCTGGGAGTTCCGCATGCTGCGCAAGGTGCACCAAGTGCTGCCCGCGCGCCTGCGCGCGTCCGTGATCCACCCGCAGGCGCTCCACACCTTCCGCGACGAGAGCTTCCTCGTGCTGGACCTCTGCACGCAGGGCTCGCTGCTCGAGATGATCAATCGCGCCGGCAGCGCGGGCATCTCCCAGGCAGGCGCGTGCCTCGACGAGCTGCTCGTCGCCTTCTTCACCGCGGAGCTCCTGCGCCTGCTCGAGGGCCTGCACGGCGCGGGCATCATCCACGGCGACCTCAAGATCGACAACTGCCTCGTGCGGCTCGAGCGCGTGCCGGCCGCGCAGTGGGCTGCGCAGTACGAGCCGGAGGGCGGCGGCGGCTGGCACGCGAAGGGCATCAAGCTCGTCGATTTTGGGCGCGCGCTCGACACGCGCATGTTCCCGCGCGGGCAGGCGTTCATCGCCGAGTGGGCGACCGACGCGCGCGACTGCGTCGAGATGCGCGAGGGCCGGCCGTGGACGTTCCAGGCGGACTACTTTGGGCTCGCGGGCATTGTGTACTGCATGCTGTACGGCAAGTATATCGAGGTGGGCTCTATCGTGCGCGCGGAAGGCGGCCGCTACAAGCTCGCGACGCCGTTCAAACGCTACTGGCAGACCACTCTGTGGACGCGCTTCTTCGACGTGCTGCTCAACCCGGGCCTCGTGCGCCCCGACGGCGCGCTGCCAGTGACGGACGCACTCGCGGAGCTGCGCGGCGAGATCGAGGCGTGGCTGCAGGCGAACTGCAACCGTAGCAGTAACACTCTCAAGGGCCTGTTGAAGAAGGTCGAGCTGTCCGTCATCCGTGGCGACTGAGCGCCAAAAGAGTCGTCCCTTTACTTTACGAGTCTCACGTATACCTTCGTTCGCCTTGCATATTTCTTACTCTTACTACCCTCAGACCTCTCTACTTTACTCGCGGTACACTTTCTTATGTCACACCTGATGGGATACAAGCGCGCGTGCATGGACGCGTCGAGTGAATGCAAGGACGGCGTAGATACAGGACAGCAGGGGAGCAAGAAGAGAACCGGGGCCCCAATCCCCTCGCCGCGCCCCTGTGCGACACAGGCATCCCCGATCCGCGTGCGGGTCGCCCGAGCAGAAAGAAGCAGGGAAAGACAGACAGACAATGGCGGCGAGCGGCACCGTACCTCACGGGTGCCCGACGCCGCCCATGGACCCCGGCGGCGCAGGGCCGCCTTCGTAACCGTGCGGTGGGCCGGTGGGTGCGCCGGGGGGAGGCATCATCATCTGGTACGGGACGGCTTGCGGCACTGAGAACGTAGGTGAGTCACTCGAATCAACACAAACCAGAGAAAGGCGAACGTTGTGGGCTTTGATGGTAGTATGGGTGTGCGTGCGCGGGGATGGGCGTCGGAGGCATGGAGGGACGGGGGCCTGCGCCGTTCGGTGGCGGAGGGTACTGACCGGGGGGAGGGGCTTGCATGTATGCTTGAGGGGCTGCAGACGGATCAGAGTAAATAAACTAGACGAGGCGCAGGGACATACGAGGCATCTGGCCCATTTGTGGTGAGGCATACATGGCTGCAAATGGGACCTCGAGTTCAGTTGTATGCCAACACAGATCACGTGTGTACTGACCATTCGGCGGGGGCATGGTAGGGGGGTAGGGCATGGGTTGCATGAAAGGGCCAGGCATGTATGCGCCAGGCGGCGGCGGAGCCATGCCAGGCATCATAGGCTGTGGAATGACCCATTCAGACGCGCTCTCACGAATGTGGGTACGGGTAACGTACCTGACCAGCGTAGGCATAGGGAGGATACGCGTACACGTACCCGCGGGGAATGGACTGGTCGTCCTCGTACGGGGGAGGTGGAATCGGCGGGGGGCCAGGGGGTACCATGTGCGGCGACTGTTGTTGCGGCGGCGCCGGGGCCAGGGGAAACATCTGGATGTACCGCTTGCCCTGGTACGGCCAGATCGCATCTAGCCGCGAAACCTCCCATCAGCGTTGGAGACAGCAGTGCGTAGGGACGGTACGTACTGACGGCGCTGGCCTCAGCCACCTTGTTGTATCGGAAGGGGTTGAAGTCGTCTTTGACGTGCACGGGAGTCTTTTTGAGCACGACTTTACCGAAGAACGGGTTGGGGACAGGGGGTGAGGTCGAAGGCTACGAGTTGCGTGTACACATGGATACGGATATTGGAATAGTGGATGCAATCGTGACGTACCCCTTCAGGCTTGGTCTTAGGCGACGAGTTGGCGGAGGCACCGACAGCAGTGTTAGGGGACGCCTAAGTATACACCATCGTCATCATCATGCCCAGTATCTCTAGTCTAGAGCAACGTACGCTTACTGGTGTGAACACGATCGCCTTCGGGTTCGGCCTGAAGGACGACGCGTTCACGTTCAGCTTCGCCTCTGCCTTGGCGGCGGCGGCGGCGGCGGCGGCGGCGGCGGCGGCAGAGGCAGCAGCAGCAGCAGCATCCGCAGCCTTGGTGGATTGTACACTCGTACCCGATGCTGAGGCCCTCGCCGCAGCAGGTGCAGCAGAGCCGGCGGGCTGAGCTGGCGCCAATTTCTTGCCTTTGAATGGTGGGATAGCCTGGATGATCATGCTGCTCCTTGAGGTCTTCGACGTGGCGGTCGCGGGGGCCTTAGCAGGGGCGACGGAAGGGCTACTGACAAGCTTCGCGGAATTCGAACTGCTGCCAGAGACATTGCCGGATGCGGAGGGCGCAACCTTGTTGGGAGTCGCAGTCGCAGGGGGACTCGCTGTGGGAGTCGCGCTGAGCGCAGCGGTGGCACCGATCGTACGTGCCTGCGTAGACGCAGCGTCTTTGGTGGACTTTTCAATTATGGCACGCTGCTTGTCCTCGTCCTTGGCAAGGATTTTGACAAGGTCATCGGGGATTGGCTTATTCAACTAGAAGCACAGACTTGAGTGACTCGGGACACGACGGAATAGATGACAAGCGACGCACCTTAAAGCTCTGACTAAACTTGAGCAGATCCGCCATGCGCTTGTCGCGCTCGCTCTTGACAAGTGCCTGGCGCTTCTGTGTCAGCCGCTGCTTCTCGTGCGTTACGAAGTCACGGAACGCTGGAAGGGCATCCGCAGGAGGCTGAAACGCAGTGCATTAGATTCGCACTGGACCCTGAAAATCCGCCACATGCAACTCACCTTCTGCGACCCGGACGGGGCAGGAGAGGGTGCTTTCGAAGACGGTGCCGGTGTAGCGGTGTCGGAATGGGGCACAGCAGAGCCATCCGGAGCATTGATGGACACCTTGGGAATGTCAGGCGTCTTGGCGCTGGTGGGAGGCGCAGCTACGGCAGGGACCGCGGTGGCAGCAGGGACCACAACAGAAGGAGGGAGAGTCCTGCGGGCACCCGGGGGAATGTAGGCACCAGATCCACGGACAACAGCCCCGTACCTTCGAATACACGATCAGTGTTAAACGGCGCACCAGGGTTAATGAGGTTCACGCACTTGTCCTCCTCGTTGGCTCCGTTATCATCAACGTTGTTCATGACGCGTTCCTCTTGGATGTGTGGGTTGCTCGTCGTACCCTGCACAGCTTCAATCAGCAATTGCAAAGGGGCGGGTGGATGCACATACCCTCATGATCTCGTTGGCCAGCGCCGCTGCTCTCTTTTCCCGCTCAGCAAAGTCCGCACCAGAGCGATCCAGTTTCGTTGTATACAGCTCCTCGACAAAGCCAGTCTTCACCCCGAAAAGTTTCTCATTAGCAGTGAATTGATCCCAGCCGGCATGCCCAGAAGAACCGGCGCCGAAGGTGATATCATCAGTGTGCTGACTATGGGCTACACCAGACGCGCCAGTCGAGGGTAGGGACATGTCTGCTTGCCACGCCTGAAGCTCACGCTCACGGCGGGGGACTTTCTGACTAATGTCTGTGTCCGTCTTGAACGCTGCGGGAGTATGTCTTAGAATGGAAAGATACAGCAAGAGAGCAGGTCCCCTTACAGTCACCGTTCGGGGCCTTAGCGTCTGCAGGGCCCGAGGACCAATTCTCAATGTCTGACGCGGGAATGAAGAGCTGCTCTTTAAGCGGAGCTCCGGGAGTAGAGAGTTCCTTTGCGTCGCGAAGAGTGAGTCCGGCGGTATTTCTCTCTCCGGCGGTGGAAGCTATGACACCTTCGTAGCGTTTGGCGGCCTTCGTACCGAGAGTGATGGTCGTGCCCTATTCGAGATCAATGTCAACGCTGTAGGAAACGAGACGGTACGCATATCACGTACGGTGAGGCCGGCGAGAGTCTGAAGCAAGGAAACCTCCTTGGCGTCTACACGGGAACCTGGAGTTGGTTGTGCCGAACCGTTGGCATTGGTGGAAGCAGGGATCCAAGAGTCGATGTTGGTGGAGGCGATAAAAAATTGGTTCTTTACGGGGGCGCCAGGGGCATTGAGCTCTTCACATCCCGCAGGGTTACGCCAGTAGTATCGCCCTCGTTCTCGGTAGTGGAGGCGATGGTCCCCTCATAGCGTTTCCCGGTCTTGGTAAGAAGGGTAACGATTGTCCCCTTTTGGGCAAAGAACGTGAGGATGCAACCGGTGGGGAACGGAAGAAAAACGCGACATACGGTGAGACCGGCGAGGTTCTGTAGGATAGATCTGTAGTCCTGGCGGGGGGGAGGGGTGGAGGGACCGAGTGGAGGAAATGTCGCTGCTGCCTGGCCTGGTGCGGCGGGAGGGGCATTGGGCAGACGAGCGTTGTTGGGACCTGGAGAAAAGGACTGGGAGGGGCGTGCGCCGCCCCAGGCGGACTGACGGCTACGGAAGGGGCCGTCAAGGGATGGTCAATGAGAGAGGAAGGATGCGGACGGACCGAGTGGAAGAATTGTCGCCGGGAAAGCCCTTCTTGGCTGCCTTTGGCGGTCGGACTGTTGCAGCCATGTGATGAGATGGGATACGTAAGGAGCAGAAGAAGTAAGAGGAGAAGAGAAAAAGCTAAAGCGTGCGCGGGGATGCGATAACAAAGACGAGGGGGACGGGACGGGGCGGAAGGTAATTGAAAGTGTGGCGGGGCGAGGCGGGGCAAGGGAAGCTTGGAGTGCACAGGGCGTGAAAAAATAAGATGGCCTGTGTTGAGGCTGAGAGGGAAAGGAGAAAGTGTCGCGGATGGGCGAGAGAGCGAAGAGCTCGAGTCGCAGAGAGCAGTCAAGTGCAGGGCCTTGCAGTGCCAGAACCAACACAAGATGCACCCGCGTCGCTCCCATAAAGGACCCCGGCTCACAGCATATATTCCCCGCCCTTTAGCTTTACCATTACGCGCCTAGCTCATCTCAACGCATCCACATATCGACATCTCGCAGTGCCACCGCCCGCAGCACGCACAGAGCGGCCCTTCGCCGCCTGCGAGAGGGCAGAGGTGGTCCGTGCACGCACGCCAGACGAGGCTGTTCTCGGGGTCCCGCTTCCTCCCTGGCCAATCCCGATCGCCCTCCGAGGCGCCAATGCTGGTCTCGCCCCGCCCTCTGCACTCTTCACCCTAGCCTCGCCCCCGTGTCTACCATGCATGGCTTCCCCTACGCGCATATAATGTACCCATCGCCCATCTCGGTACATCAACTTTTGGGAGGCTTCTCGGACCGATTCGCGAGAACCTTCCAGGCGTGGCACGTAGCACTGCATCCTGTTGCGTCCCAGCTTATCATCTCGTTGCCCAGCTAGTGGCAGTTTCCTGGCGTGGAAGCTACATGCGCGGGTACCAGATAAATGCGCAAAGTATGCTCATGATCTGCCAACGTTCTGCGTTCCATGATCCGTCTCCATCTCAACCTCCACTGGCTTTCACGCGACACGCTTTACGTCATCACGCAATGTATCGCCCGCTTCGCGTCAGCTGGGATCCGCACCGCCGTCCTTTGCCTGGCACGCATCCACCAACCCACAGCACTGGCATCTGGCCTTTGCGCTGTCACCCATATCCAGAACATGTCGACAGGACAACTCCGGGTGCCACAGGTCACACCGAGGCATCGTTTTTAGACGCACTTACCAAAAAGTCTCAACACTGCCATACTGTTCCGTTGCCGTCACGTTCTGTACGTACTCTGGCTTAAGCGCTCATCGACATCCCTGGCTCACCGTACTGCCCGGTGAGCTTGCCACGCACAACTCCTACTATCCCGCTACTTAGCATCTTTCTCTCAGACATCGAGGCCTTCCAACTCGACTGTCCGTGCCGCGTGCTTCCGGACCTGACTGCTAACACTTCGAATCCCCCTCGCCCTGGCCACCTAGTCAAACCCGTTCCAGATACTCTTACCCACTTTCCACGAACCCCCCCCCCCCCTGGCCACCTGACCTAGAGCTTCTACAAACTCTTACGTTCAGCCCACTCTTAGCCCACAGCTCTTGGCTCTCAGTTGACCCAATTCACTAGCAATCTGTCATGCGTAGGTCTGTGCTTAGGATAAGGGCGGAACACCGGAACAGGGCGCTTCGGCGTCCATATCGATATTCTTGCTGGGCAGAGGCGCTTGTACCTGGCCAAGCATCTCACAATCTCCTCGCCAACCGGATACAGTCAAACCTGTCATAACCCATACCCATAAAAGCACATTTTCCGCCATAATCCACAGGGCTTCCGGTCCACAGAGACACGGGATTGGGCGCACTGGTGCCCCTCAGAATTTATATCCTGCAATAACTCATGACCTGTAATGGCCCGCGGCTCCAGCGTTCGAAAAGGTGGTATGGGTTATGACAGGTTTGACTGTAGACACTTAGTGGGCGCGTTCTCGACCAATGCGGATTCCGTTGACCCAGCAAGGCCTCGACCAAATCTTACATACCTACTGTCGAGGGACCCTCAATGGAACAGAGCTGTGTACACTCCAGCCCCTTCGGAGGGACACATCGCGTTCGAGGATCCCTGCTCACCATAATGCCATGGGGGCTACTTGGATACATTGATGATGGTATGTGTACTATGTACAAACTATGTGTGTCGGTTTTGAAGCTACTTCTAATATCTGGTTTTCCAGTCCCTCATTTCAAAAAAAAGGCTAGAAGTGGGTACTCCGCTGTGAATGGTCTGTTGTTCAACTACGAGGATTCACGGATCCGTGATTCATTCCATAGAGGGTCCCTCGATAGTACCTACCCTTGCTCCCAAAGACTTGTCAAGTCATTAATCATGCAACACCGCTCTTTCACCATTCTTTTATTCACGTACGACGCGTCACCCCGTGGTCCTGCCTCGGAACCATCCGGCCGTGCCCACGAAATCGACGTCAACTTATTTACGTTCGGCCGAGCAGCCGCACATGTCGCGGCTTGCATCTTCTCTTCTTCCCCACCGGAGTATCAGTTCAGCACGTCCCCAAGGACTCCACGAAGCAAGCCGTGACGCGTGATGGATCTTGGGCCCAATGCGAAAGCCCGCGTGGTACGTTGGAACACTACGCAAGCGTTCGAACCCACGCCCGGCGCGTCGCTCAACGGTGCTATGGGCTCACCAGTTACCGAGCTTCACATCAGAGGTGCACGATACCACATCGACCCTGGCTAGACCCTGCTCTGTGAAACAAGTCACGAATTCAAGATCTTCACTCACTAGCGACTGCACCGTCCTGTAATGCACGTGGCTGCGCTTCGCTAAGCGCTAACCAGACAACAACAACCCCACAGACGTCTCAACTACCCGCGGCCTACAGTGCATCGAGGCTTCCACACTCTCGACTCTATATCTCTAGCTTGATGGCGGAATCGTGTTCCCTGGGCTTCCGCCAGTTTTCGTCCTTGTTTCATGTGAATCTTTGATTGACGTCGCATCTTTCCATAAGAGGGACTGTGGAGTGTACGTCAATTTGCATACCGATCTGCTGAGAAGATAATGGCAGCAGCGAAGAATCCTGAAGAATGCGCGGGCTCTTATGAAGTCGTCGCGCTTTGGAGTTATGGTCCAGGATACATACTGTCCGCGGCGTCGCGGCGAATCTGTTCGGCTAGCTTCCATCGGCTGTTCCCCGCCGCTCCGACGCGTGTATTCTGAGAGATTCTGAGACGAGTAGATTGAAGAGACCATAAGTACCTACCGCCGCGACAGTGCGCAGTGATTAGAGGTACATAGATTAGCTACGCGTCCACGCGAGGATCATCAGAGCGCCACCGATTGTAACAATAGAATGGGTGTGCCTTTACAGCTTCATATCGCCTAGCGAAATGCCGTCAGCCTTTCAGTTGAATGCACGCAACCCCCACAGCGCGAGGCCGGGACAAGCCATTCATGTACGCCGCCCTCCTCGTGGGTCCCGCGGCGAGCACCTGGGGCGGTCTGATGACCACTACCACTGGCGCGAAATGCAGGCCTGCCAGTGAGGCTGCCTGAGGCTGGAGTGGAGGACTGTGGCTACCAGTCTTGGCAACAGTTATCGTACTATCAAGATACAGCGTGCCTGTAAAGTTTTTTTTGACCCTTGGATGATGGTGCTGCAATCAGCCTCGCGCCTCTGATTTCAATCGCCACCTTGGCACACAGCATGGCTTCTCGCCTCTTCTCGCCCTTCTATCAGTGCACCGGCGCTGTTGTCCATTTGAGCTTCCCCGTTTCTTTGGCTCAGGGGCGAGCTACTTCTCGTTTCGCGTCTTGAATCGCACCCGTATGTTAGTCTTCGTTGCCGACCTTATGCCGATCGCGGAAGACAGTCGTTTCGCGATGGATGTGTCCATGTGCGCACCGACTCGGAACATTGAGCGTTCGAATTGGGGATAGTACTACAGGCGGCCTCGCCCCACCGATGACTGACATGACGAGAAGGGTATCCTTATTTCCCCAGATCAGCTGCCCCGCTACGATACGTCGAGCATACCGAAAACCGATACGGGCCTGGACGCAGAGCACATGCGATCGATCGTGCCCCGCCCTCCTAGTACGTGCGCTGCCGGCGCTCCAAGTGCCCCGCGCGCACGAGTACAGTCCACTTTCACCATTTGCGAAAGAGGGCGCGATCACCTGGTCCCCTGCCTCGCCCTGTACCGGAGGTGCCAACTTGCCGGGTGTCGTTTAAATTCGGGAGCCCGCGTAGGTCGTCCCCGTCGCGCATCACGATGCTAAGCGCAACTGAGTCGATGCGGCAGCCCGTAGGTAGGCAGCAAACACTACTGAGGGAGTGTAGCGCACCCGGGCTGGGCCCAAGCAAGCCGGAGCGGAGTTCCGCGACCCAAACACAACGCGGCGTTCAGTAACAACAACTACCGTGATCTATGATCATCTCCCGGATGACTAGATGGCCGGTTGCCTTTGCTCCATCGCGTATGTTGTCTGGAGGAGGATACTACGTCGGTGGGTTGCTGGTCACCACAGACGATGGTCGCATCTCCTTCAACAATATCGGGGTCTGGGCTGCTTGCTCTGACATCTTGACGCCTGCTGCTGGCATGACATGTCTATGCACCGACACTTACGATACTACTACACGCGGCGTTGCTGGGCGCTGAACTGGAGAAGTCGCGCTTGAAATATCGCATCCGGGAAGCAGTGGGGCCTTCTGGCAAAAACCATAAATGGCGTCCAGAATCGCACGCACTAATGGTCCCATTGCAAACGCGAGATGCCGCGCCCTTCCGCGCGGCTGCGCTGTGGCGACGTACGGCCTAATATGATGGATCTCGGGAACCATCCAAGACATCATGGGATCCCTGAGCATCGACGTATTTGATTTCGTGGAGAGACGCCGAGATATCACTGGCAGGCAGGCACGCTGCGCAAGGGGCGGGCGCCACCGCGTGCACGCACTGCTTTTCCATTACACACGGACAGGGACCAGGGCTCCAGGACGTATAAAGCCTAGTCCTGCGGGATGTGGTGGGATCTCGAGCTCGAGCTTCCACTCTTTCTCTTTTGCTTGTCCTTGCCCTAGGCTTAGCCCGCCGACGCCCGCCGACGCGTACGACATCGATCTTTCTTTGACTTCTGCAGGCAGCACGTCAGCACCAGCACCAACACCTTGCACAACAACATGACAGGCATCCCTACCTCGCAGCTTCCTCACTACCCAAACACCCATCTCGCAGATGTCGACGTGCGCCCTACCGTGCTCCGCTCATGGGAGCGCGTGCGCCACAGGCAGGCTCACTGGTTTGTCGAGTGTGTTGCTGAGATGGTACGCAGGCTCTTTGCGCCGTCCTCGCCGATTATTTGGCACTGACGCTGGCTACCAGTTCGGTGTCTTCTGCTACTGCTATGCAGGTCCGCCGCGTCGTTGAGAATCCGGTGTGACAACGTGCTGACAGTCCGATAACAGGCATGGGCGCCACGGCATCGTACAATGTAGGCAATATCTTGAAACTGGAAGGGCTGGGTTGTACGTCTGTCCAATCTAGACGCGCGATCCTGGGTAATGGCGCTGACCCACTCCCCAATTCAGCCGTTTTCACAGCCGGACTTGCGTACGCCATGGGAATCGTCATAGCTCTTGTGGTGTGCACGGCGACTTCGGGAGGTCATTTCAACCCCGCGATAACAATATACCACGTCCTCTTCAGGGGCTTCCCCCCGCTGAAAGCCGTAAGGTCAGTAAACGGCGCATTCATTAGGGCAGTTCCGATGACTCATGAGCGATTACGTAGATATATAGCCTCACAAATCCTCGGCGGTTTCATTGCCAGCCTGTTTGTGTACTGGCAGTGGAAGACGCTTCTCAAGGTCAGCGCTCGTTGTTGCAATCAGCAAAATTTCGCTGACCTCCGATTTTTCCGTAGGAATCTGAGGCAGTGCTCACTGTGGCGGGTCTGTTCGACACTGTCAACTTTTCGGCCTCGGGCCCTGCCGGTATCTTCGCGCTCTACGCTCCTCCTGGGGTTCCATTGGGCCGGGTCTTCATCAATGAATTCGTTTGCGTATGTTTTCGTACTCGGTGCCGTGTACGCGTCGCTCAGAGCCAACTCCGATAACAGGATTTCTTCATCGGCACGGTCATCTTCGCCTGCATTGATCCAACGAACTTCTTCGTGCCCCCTGCTGCTGCGCCTTGGATCATCGGCATGGCATAGTGAGTTCTTAGATCCACATTCAAGGTATCCCGTCGCTAACCGGCAATCAGCGCCGTCGCGATCTGGGGATACATACCTAATGGATGTAAGTGCATGTGGTCTTCCGGATGCGGACACAACTGACCTCCGGCGATTCAGTGTCTGCAAACGCCGCTCGCGATGTCGGCGGTCGTCTAGCAGCGATCACCATCTGGGGCACAAGAGCTTCTGGGGGTCGGTATGCTGCCATCGCCGCGCTCACCAACATCCCTGCGACCCTGCTCGCATGTGTGTTCTACGAAGTGATCTTGAAGGACTCCAGCCGAGGTATGTCCCTGGTGTCCCTGCTCTGCGCCTATTCATGCTAAGGACGTGGATCGTAGTTATCACCCTCGCGAACAAGGAGTATCTCGATGGCCACGCTGCGCACCATGAGCACAGGGAGCAACAGATTAACAACGCCTCCTATCGATATGGGTCCGATATTGAGGAGAAGGGCCATGATAGCATGGAGAAGTAAAGACTGTTCGACCCGTTTCTGGCATACCACTGTATATTATTGATACGCTGCGATTCATGCACCCAAAAAAAACTCACGCGTTTCAATTTCTCGAGATCGATCACTGCGTTCGCAAGTCATAACCGCAAGTTCTCGATTGCAAAGACAATATTGAGGATGCGTTCATAAATAAGTGTTGCCATTCTGTGAGGGGTATATGTTACATAAAATAAGTTTACTTTGCCGTCAGATCAGAGTCTCGCATCCGCGCCCGAGACATGAACAACCCTGGGGAGTTCGGTGAGCAGCGACTGGGCGGGAACGCGAGGAGTAGACGAACAATTTTCCTGTGTTGCCACCGGTGAAGAGCATGGGGAGCGCCTCCGGTGCCTTTTCGAGACCCTCGACGACGTGGAACTTGCGCTTGACCTTGCCCTCAGCAAGCCACTGTCCGAGAGCCTTGATCCCCTCGGGATAGCGTTCCTTGTAGTCGAAGCTACAACCAGGTGCAGTTATCAGTAACTAGAAACCAGAACTCGTTTGGGTCAGTTACGTACACAATGAAACCCTCAATCCGAGCGCGTTGAGAGATGAGGTTCTGGTAGGAGGTGATGCCACTCGGCTTGGGAACGTCTGTAGCGTCGGATCGTCAGAGGATAACCAATGATTAGACAGCTGCTTCCTTACTGTAGTCAGAGATAGCACCTAGGTGAAAAACTTGAGCTTCTACACAAAGTGAGTATCTAACCGCGACTCACCACACAAGGCGATGCGTGCCCCCTTGTTGAGCCGCGTCAACGCGAAGTCCAACAACTCGCCGCCGACATTGTCGAAGAAGACATCGAGATAGCCGACAGCACTCTTGAACTCCTGGCGGAAGGTAGGGCTCTTATAGTTGATGGCAGCGTCGACACCGAGGTCCTCCTTGAGCCACTGGCACTTCTCGTCTGAACCAGCGATAGCGATGACCTTCGCGCCGAGGATTTTTCCCATCTGACAGACGATGGAGCCGACAGCGCCAGCCGCTCCAGATACGACAAGTGTCTCGCCGGCCTTGATCTGACCAACATCCAGGAGACCCTGATGTCCATGTCAGCAAATCTCGGAGCTATATACAGTTTAGGCATATAACATACAAAGTATGCGGTCATGCCTGATGCGCGTAGATTAGACGGAGTGATGGGTGCGCCAGCGAATGAACGTACCGGCCATACCCAAAAGACCCAAGAAATCGAGCAGTTGACCGCCCTCAGGGATCCTAGTGCCATCCGCTTTAGCTCGTGGTCGCGCGGGCCGAGCCGCAGCACCTACTCAATCTTCGTGACCTCGCTCTCTTGGATGACGACGTACTCCGTCCAGCCTGCTCTCAGTTAGTGTGGGGCCACTACGCAGATACAAATGTGTCCTCACCGGCTGCGGCATATCCGACGTCCCCGACCTTGAGCTTGGTACCCTCGCCTGCCCCGATGACGGTGCACAATCCTCCCGCGCGCATGACAGCCCCGATCTGGACGGGAGGTACATAGCTCCGGGTGTCGCGCAGCCAGCCGCGCATGGCGGGATCGAGTGAGAGCCAGTTAACCTGGAGGAGGACCTCGCCACGGCCGGGCTTGAGATCGAACGGCTTCTGCTCCTTGCGAAAGGTGGTGGGGGTGATGTCTGCCTCAGGGCGCTCAGCGAGGACAATACGGGTGTAATTTTGCGGGGCCATTTTTGATGGGGAAGAGTGCGCAGGGGGCTAGGTGTCTGCTCGGATCGGTTGAGCAGACCGGCTATATGAAGGATGGAATAAGCGCTCATCACCGGTTTCTGGTGTGCCGGATCCGGTAGGGCGATTGCTTTGCGCCTCGGCGATCGACCTCGGGGTCGTTGTAATACCTTCATCCATTTCAGTCAGCACGCATGTCAGTGTGCGCCGTGGTTTTCTGATACAAGCGTCAGGGATCGCCAGTGGATGCCTGTGTCTTTCTGGACACGATTTACATCTGATAGTCCAGCGAGGATGATGTTACAGCCAAAGATGTCACCGGTACGAGGATTGGCCGCTGATTTTTTAAACGAAACCCGATCTTCCGGTGTGTCGGAAGTTTTTGGTTGACCATGCAGTTGGGAAGTGCTGCTCATGTCACCATCCATTACAGTGATATAAAGACTTCACAGAAACCACGCTGCGGTCAATCGTTCTACAAGCGTCCGTGATCCTTTGCTAGATGACTCAACACGCCCTGCTCGATCGTCGTTTCCCAAAGCTCTACCTTCGCCTTCTCTAGCTCCGCTGCGAGTTGCCGTCGCCGCTCTTTTGCACGCCGGATCGATTCGTGCTTGTTCAGCGATTTGTTGGTAGCCGATGCCCGATTGAGCCGTCGTTGATCTAGATGAGTGAGAAATTGTGACGTCGAAGTTATCGCAGGCGTCACATTTGTCTGTTGCGTTGGGGCGATTGAGGACGCTCTCGAAGAGGCAGGGGTGACCGTTGCTGTCACGTTGCCAAAAGATGGTAGCGGGATGGCGGAAGGGACAGGTAAGGATAGCGCATTCAGGCCTCGTGGGGCGGCGGACGCCCTTGATTGCATCTTGGGCTGGAACGCTTGCTGTGGCCTAGCTGACGCTGCCATCTGCAACAAGAGGGCAGCGGCACCAACTGGATCTTCTGTTATAGCATTGACAAGTCTTTGAGGGACTCGTAGGGGATGCGACAGTGACATAGACATACCTTGCTCGGGTCGGTAAACATCGGGTTCTGAATAGAAGTCCTCCCGAGGAGTCGAAGGATCGAACAAGGAGCTTGCGGAAGCAATAGGAGATTGTACGAGTGTCGGCGTCGAAGGCTCCTGTTGGCCAGGAGTGGGGCACCCCGAAAGATGGATCGCTTGAGAGTGATGGTCCAACGATCTCTCGAGGAGAGCTGGATCAATGAGAGAATCTGGAATCGTGTTGACAACAGGGGCAGAGGAAGATGCCTGATCTAAACGTCCGGGGCTCGGTGTAGATGGACGCGAGGGTATGGGTGCATCGTCACCCACCAGTCCCTGAATTGAGCGATATTGGAGCATTGACATTAGTTGTTGCAAATCTGGTGACGACGTGTTGTGAGGAGTGGCGGCAGATGTAGAAGCATTGCTAGTCAAATCGAAGGGAGGTTGTGTATGAGGTATCGCATTAGAAAGCATAGAAGATATGAGGTTGTCAAACGGAGTGAATTGCTGGACATCTGTTGGCGCATGGGAAGGCTGACTGGATGTTTTTCCTGATGTGGACGGGATATTGGTGACACCCCTTATATCAGGGTGATAGAGCTGTGCCCGAGGCTGGGCGTCAATTGGACAAGCTGCAGGGCCCGAGTTCTGCTGAGGCAATCCAGAGGAACTAAACGTAGCGAGATACGGGTCTATCTGCTGCTGAAGATGGGTTCGGACTGCGGCGGATCGAGCGGCGCCCTTGATGACCCCCATGAGCTGTGAAAGAAGTTGCTTGAGGCGTTCCCGCTCCCAATGAAGACGGTATTGGTCCGGCCCCTCGCCCTGCTGGAAAGGGTACGGCACATCCCAGTCCGCAGCTCCTGCGGGGACGGAGTTCAGCCTTCGACGCTTGGGCACGGGACCTGATTCATGGTTAAGGTCGCCGGACGCCTGTGAGAGAGGTGGGCTAGGCGACGCTGCCGCCACAGGGGAGGGACTCGGGGCACCAGCATCCGAGAGAAGCCTCAGCAAAGATTCCAAAACAGGAAAGATATTCCATTGCTTCACAAGTGACGAGATGATTTCTTCGCTCGGAGGTGGAGAAACCACAGCAGTGCTGAACGAAGGCGTGCTCCCATGTCCCAACGGAGGAGGGTTGAGCTGATCCTCAACAACGATTGGGTTCCGCGGAGTGGACCCTCTGTGATATCGGGAGGACAGAGTGGATGGTTTCAGCCCGCCGATCAAACCAGCATGGCCAAGGAGAGCTTGCTGACTGCGCAAGAAATTGGCAGGTACAGGTTCGTCGGGATCGGGGAGATGAATTGGAGGGGGAGGGGGGCGAGGCGTCGTGGACCGATCTTTGCCCTTCTGCGACTTTCGCAGTACCCGCGACGATCCACGAGAGGCAGAGGGTCGGTGTGAAGAAGGCGGGATGGACGGTGGGGTAGGGGAGACCGGAGATGGTGAACTAGGACGTGCCATGGGCGGTTGGCTGTTCAAGAGTAAAACTGCCGGATCGATGGCAAGTTCAGAATGATAATGGGAACCAGGAAGTGCAATGGTCCCCACGTTTTCTGTAGGCCCTGGGCCCGTGGGTAGCGCTAGCTGTGGTGACCTACCTCTGACCGGGGACGATGGAGGTGAACCAAACAGGGACCCATCATCTTCATCTCCAGAGGGTGGTGCAAGCGCGCCGTCGACTTGCATACACTGGCAGGGAATCGGGATGGGATGAGGACTTAGATAACGAAGTCAATGATCAGGTCCAGTGATAGGCACCTTTCAGATGGCCACGCCAGCTTGAGAATAAACAACCAGTGGGACGTGTTTCCTTCGCAGGCGGGTGACGAACGATTTTGGGGACAACGTATGCTCCTGGTAGACAGTAAGTTATTCTCTGGGCACGAGTGGGAAGAGAGCAAGAACTTGCCGTGGAGGGGTCGGGCGGGGCGGCACTTGGTGGTGGAGGAAAGAGTGAGTGAGCGAGCCGAATACGTAACGACAACGCGTTTCCCGTCATGCAGCCATCGAGGCAGCCAACCTCGCCGCCGAGCCGAGGCTCGAGGCAGCCCCACCTCGATATTCCTCCTGGCGCCCGCCCTCCCACCTCGCCTTCGCCAACGTTCGCCTGGAGCCCCCAAACCATAGATGACACACTCTCGCCACACTATGATTATCATGCTGCGTACAGGTACTATCCGTTCTCAGACATGGGAGGCGCACCTACCACTGGCCCGTCCTCGGTGCCAGATCCGTCTACTCTGTCGGCTCCCGTTTGGCAGCGGCCGAGGGCAGTAAGCTCGTACAATATGGACGCTGCGACCTTGTTATTTCCTGAGCCACACATTCCTCGCCCAACCTCAACGCAACCCGCGCCTGCCCTTCGTCCGCGCTTGCCTACTCACCGCAACTCGAAGAGTGACTCTGGAACTTCGCCTTCATACACATCTCCTCTACACCACCGAGACTCTATAACAAGTTTCGAAAGCTACAGCACAGAGGTACTGTCTGATCTCTACGTCCTATGAGCGGCGTTGATACCCTGTTTTGGCAGCTTGCCTCCAGAGATCAGCCGGATCCAGTTGACTTCAGGTTCGCGGATTCTTTCCTGAGGCCTGATGTTTGAGGTATAGTATGCACTAACAGCTCCCCCTTCAGCTCTGATCCCGCGGATTGGGTAAAACCGTTCCAAAACGGTAGCGTCCCTGAGTCTGAACAAGAATGGGCCCAGTTTGTGCCACCGCAAGCCCTTGAGGTCTTAGACAAGCACGAAGTTGAACGGCAATCTGTCTTGTTTGAAGTCTTCAAGTCAGAACTAGACTACGTCAACGATCTACAAACCATGCAAGATGTAAGCTGGACAAGGTTGTCCTCGCTCTATCATTGACCATCAGTACCACCAGGTCTACGTCGCTCCGATGCTAGATCCCCAGCAAGATATAATCGAAAAATCTAGGAGAAGCACCGTGGTCACTCAGGTCTTTGGTGGATTAGACACAATCTTGACCCATCACAGACGCATGCTTGCAGCATTGTTTGAACGTCAGCGAGAGCAGCACCCTCTTGTGCAGAGCGTGACGGACGTCATTCTTGGCAGTAAGTGCTGATTCATGCAGCGTGTTCGTTCTTTGACTTGCCGATTCAAGATGTCCTTCAGTTTGGATATGTGTATGAGACGTATATCAAGCACTCGCCGTTTTCGCTGGCGTACCACAAACAAGAACTTGAACGAAATAATCGCTATGCAAGCTTCATTCAAGGCTGTTCCGAAGATCCCCGCTTAAAGAGGCGCGATTTTAAGGCGCTGCTTTCCCGCCCACTCACAAGGCTACCCAGAATCAAACTCATCATGGAACGAATTGAGAAACTCACCCCAGAGGGTCACGATGATCGTGTGGCAATCCCCACGTTGTTGAGCGCCTTACAGTCTTATGTCAAGAGTTCAGAGCCGGGTATAGCAGCAGCAGAAGATAAAGTCGGGTTCTGGGCCGTCTGCGAAAGCTTGATTTACTCGAAAGGCGAAATCACTGTAAGTTAGGGTCACATGTGAGAGGGCCGGGCTCATCAACCCCAGGACCTCGATCTTTACGCCGAATCACGGACCTTGATTCATTCTGGGCCGCTGGCAAGGCAAAGGTCTGATACCTGGCGTTCTTGGACCAATGCATTTGGTGCATTGTTAGACAACTATTGTGCGTCATCATACCTCCACTGCTGCGCGACGAGATCTCACCCGTGCCAGTCCTTTTACTCAAGGAAGAAGGAAAACCCCCTGGAACAGCCAGGCGGCGCATTGTCTCGAGAGTGAGTGAACGGCACCCACTACGTACCGACTGGCATCAATGTTTTATAGCCAATTCCATTGGAGTACCTACGGCTAGGGTCGTTCAACGGCCAACCGGAGGTCCGAAAGGAACGTGCAGACAATGGTAGTTTCATCAACATGAGCTCGACTAAGCAGGACATGTATCCGTTCTCGATATACCATGCCGGCGCAAGGGCAGCACGCGGCTACACCCTCTATACCCCGACGGCGGTGGCGCGAGAGAGGTGGCGCGCGGCGCTGACCGACGCGATTGCCGTCAGGAAAGTTGCTCAGGAAGCTAGCCAGGTATAGTCTCGTTGATATTTCGGCCGTCTCCGGGAGCTCATCCTCCTGTGCAGTGGTTTTCGCCTCAAGCCCTCAACGACGGCTTCTTCCGTGCGATTTCACCACGCGTCCCTTTAGTCAAGGGATCACAGTTCACTGGCCGTGTCTGCTGTGCGGCACCATTCTGTATGTAACTTCACTCGGGCTACTGTTCACCTTAGTGACTTGATCCCTAGCCTACCAGGAACGCAGTTATCTTGCCGTGGGCTGCGCCACGGGCATATACATCGGCATGCGCGCAGATTCCTGTGAGTAACCTCCAAATCTCACCTTCGGAACACTCATTGGCACGCACAGCATTTCGGAAGATCTTGCCACTAGCGCATTCGACGACCATGCTCGCCCTCCCGCAATTCAATCGATTCCTTGTCCACCATGAGACGACGTTACTATCCTATCCGCTTGATTTGCTTGTCCAAGTATACCTAGGCAACGGAACCACCCAGAGCTTGAACGACTCTGCGGAGAAGCCGGCGCAAGATGACGGCAATGTTCTGTTCTTGAAGGCAGGCCGCATCCGTGAACAAAGCGGAAGCCGAACTCTCAGTAAGTTTACTTGATGTTCGGTATTGTCATTGCGACCCTTAAGCAAGGTCAAAAGTTGTCTTTGCGACTAAGGGTTTCAGCAAGCACACGTTGCACACAAAGGAGTTAGTTGACCAACAATCAGTTGCATACATCCCGGGACGTCGCCGCACATCAGCGTACCGGACTTTCGGCCTTGTAGGTCTCGCATCTTTACACAACAGCTAACATTGATCGACCCTGTGGTAGCCAATGCCCATTCCACGCGATAGTCACGACGTGACGTTCATTGGAAACAAGACAGTAGTCTGCACGTCTAAGACCGTTCACATACTAAGGCCAACAAAGTAAGTGACCCTTCCGAGTTACGGGCCTATGCTGATGGTCCCTCGAGTACTGCAACGTTTCCGTCAACGGTCGTACCCAACTTCTCTGAAGCTTCGATTAGCCAGAATCTCCCTATGCAGTCACTCAAGGAGATGTGCGAGGCAGCGAAGGCCCTCGGACTAGTAAGATCTGGGGGAAACGAGATACTTGTTATTTACGACGGTCAGTGTCAACTGTCGACTACTCGCTTGTTCGCAGTTTGACGTCTCCCAAGAACTTGGCTGCTACATCGACGAGTCTGGGAAGCCCGTACGCTCATCCGGGTACATCCGCTGGGAGTGCAGGGCGACAACCTACGCCCGCCGCGGACCCCACTTACTCCTTTTCTCGCCCGGGTTCGTCGAGGTGCGCAGTATCAGCACTGGTGTACTCGTCCAGGTGATAGAGGGAGACGATGTGCGGCTCCTGCATTCCGGAATCGCCCCACAAGACATGCTCATCGTTGGCATGGCCGGTAAGCGTGAGAACGAAAGTGGATTGAGCGAGCGACTTGTCGAGCTCGTGCGGACCCATGCCATTAACGAGATCGGTCAAACTCCCCGGCCCGTGGAGGTATGGGATGAGTGGTAGCGGCGTTGGTATTGCTTGGTCTCGCTCCGAACGAGGATTAACCGTTCCGTGTATTATTATACAGACATGCAGTCCCTATAGCCTTATGATTATTTTTTATCTGAATCCTAGCGGCTCGATCTGCAAGGTGCAAATTATCCCAGCAGAGATGTACTCCCAATGAACTGATACTAAGTCACACATTCTGAACACATTCTAGCCTTGATTTGTCGGACCCCGTGAGCAACTACTTTATTACCAGCTCTACTGTAGTATGTCCCGTAGGTGAAAAGTATACTTTAACCGTACCTGGCATTGCATTCCAAGATTGCACAGAGAACACGTCTCATACGTATGTACGAAGCATCATCGATTACTCTATCACAGACTGCGATCATGCTTTGACGAAAGCCGTCATACCCTGGAGATTGGCCTTGTCTGAGTGGATGTCAGCTATCCGCTCGACAAACGGTTGAACAACGACACTCACCGACAGGGAGCCGCGCACGAGCTGCAGGTCCAGCAATGTCCAAGGTTTGAAGGTCCGTCGCCTGGCCAGGTGCGTTGAGTGATTTGACCTGGATAGCAGTGGCGATGGGCATCAAGATGTACGCAAAGCTGCAGGTCCATCAGTATCCAGATTGTTCGGAACAGCGTAGCAGCACTTACTCTTTGCCACCAATTGATGCGACGTCGAGGTCGATGGTGGCGGCGTTCTCCTGCTGCTGGTATTGCTGATTGGGAACCGCGCGTTAGCCACGAGATTCCCAGAAAGAATGCGTCAACTCTTCACCTTGACGATGGACGGCTTGAGGTTGTCGTCCACGTGAACTTCAGTCACTTTCGAGGTGCCGATGTCGGTGACGTAGAAGTTGCCGGTCTGCTTGCTGAATGCCGACCAACAGGTCGCGGACTGGTTTGCAATAGGGAGGATCGAGTTCCTGCTGCTGTTGCCAGAGGACATGTCGAAAATATCTACGCCAATACCCGCATCGGTCGCGAGGATGGCATTTTTGCCCGGGATGACGGTCATAGAGAAGGGAAGGAGACCACCCTGAGCAGGAGATACCTTCTTGAAGTCTTGCGAGAGACTTCCGTCATCGGCAACATCCCAAACAGCAAGGAAACCTGGGTCGTTGGGAGGGGTACCCTTGACGGATGCGATGAGATTTTTGCCATCCTCTGAGAAGATGATGTGGCTCGCGGTGTTCGCAGGTCCGGCAGGGGGCGTGGTCTGATTGAGTCCGAGCGGGCGCACGGTGTTGGCGATGCCAACGAGGCCAGAGCTGCCATTGGTCTTAAAACATCTGGGCGGGTTGTTAGAACCAATATCAAAACACTGCCGGAGAAAGAGGTACGAACGCCACGCCGTTGACCGCGCCGCCGTTCAAGGCACAAAGCGTGGTCCCGTTCCCGTTGAAAGCCAGAGACATGGGGAACTCGCCTTCACTCCCAACGGGGAAACCCACCATCTTGACATCAGACGGCGTCTCAGGGTTAATCTGGAATAGCGATAAGGTGTTCGAGCCAGGCTAATCGATGGACGCATCAGACCATATTGGGACTTGATCGAAACCTGCACGTACGTTCACGGTGGCGAGGAGACTGGAAACCGCAGAAGCTTTCACAGACCCCTGAGAGAACAATCCATCAGGACCATTCTTCCCATCGTTCCCGTGCAGACCGCTGCCCTGTGTGCCAACAGCCCTGGCCAAGGTCTAGGAACGTACTTAAGCATGACACCGAAACGATCGCGACAAACGCACCAATTTTCCATCAGACCCAATGTCAGCCGAGACGACAAAGTTCTCCTGAGGCTGATTTGTGATGACTGAACGAATGAAAGCGCACTCAGAACACCGCGAAACGTCAAGGGGTTGGCACGTGGGACGTACAGTAGACGGCGCCCTTTGCGCCAGACGAACTCTCGTTCATCACCTTCGTCTCATTGGATGATTTCCGCGATTCCAAAGGAAGTGCCGAGACGAGAGCTGAGCTGACCAGAGCAGAGAGAACAACGAACGAGGAGGAGAGCTTCATGGTGTCAAGTTGAACGTAAGGTAAAAATCACAGCGAAAAGGAGCAAAACGAGGTAAAGCCAATTACAGAGAGCCCAGCTCTTGCAGAAGAATGCAGCCTATCGAACGAAGTTCGGGAGTAATGAGTGACCAAAGGGTACGTACCGCTGTTCCTCGGAAAGGCCTTATAAACGCAAGTGTTCATAGCAGGCGCTGGAGGAATTTGTAATGTTGGAATCAGGCGATGAAACGACTGCGTCGCAAGGGGGAACCACGACACCGAGTTTGACGAGTTCGACAGTGCGGCATCGCCATAATTTAATTGAAAGGTTGGATGTGATGGCGGTGTGAGCCAGGCGGACGCCACCCACCAATGAATTCAACGGGACGTTAGGCCTCAGATTTGTCTGCCTTGCCACCAGCTCTTCCGTGCACTCCGGGGCTTGGTCCACTGACCGCTCAGCGCTTCAGCAACAACCAAGGCGAGTCATTGTCGGCCACACCGCACGTATAGCGAGACCATTGCAGCGTCGCATGTAGCGAACCACCGAAGCTCCAGATATTGCCTTGTCCAGCTTTGATGGTTGTTTCTGACATCATTCAAACATTTCGGAGCGCCTCGGAGTTTGCTAGATTATGATCACGTGCTTGTGCATTGTCCCGGCCCGGACTTAGTCGGTGTAGAAAACCGAGGAAACAACATATACGTCCGTCGCGTGCATACGTACTCTGTCCCACTGTATATATTCCCACTGAACGGCCGCGACTGAATCAACGTCATGGCCACTGCTTAATCAGACGTGAGACATTGGGAGTTGAGTTACCCAGCAGGACTGCACTCGTTCGGGGAACTGTCGAAGGCGAAGCGCTGTGGTCTCGAGCCGGTCCGGGCAACGCAATCAACACAGCATTATTGACGAGGTTGAAGGTTCTATGAGCGGTCATGGTCTCGCATTGAACCCAATCAGCGTAGTTCTAATTAATTGTCGTACATTCGAAACCGCCATCTACGTACCCAGATCCTCTATTCCGTTCCGAATACCAAACAGGCACCGTCGTCACCAGCACTCACAACGAATTCCCCATCACGGCCCAGTGCTGCGCCATTGATAAGTTCTTGATGGCCTTTGTGTTCCCGTAGCAAAGTGCCGGCACGGGCGTCCCACGTTCGCAGGGAATTATCAGCGGATGACGAAACAATCAGGTGTGGTTTTGTCGGGTGCACCAGCAGACTCGTCACAGCGTCCTGCACGGTCCCCATAAGAACAGTCGACTAACAAGAGGTAACCCCACCCACCTGATGCTCGAGTGTCGTGCGCAGACGATTTGTATTGAGGTCCCATATGCACACTTTGCCATCTGTTGCGCCAGTGACGACTGTGCCTGCACCGGCCGCACCAGCTGCTGCACTGGACCCGTCTGCTACGGCAACGATATTGACGAACGCGATAGCCTCGACACTCTGGCCTTCAGCGTGTCCGCCGAGGGCTGAGATGACCTCTCCCCTGCTTAAGCTGACAACGCGAACGCCACCTTCTTGACCACCGACTACCACGATGCTCGACGCAGGGTTAACTGCAAGGGATGTGATACCGCCGAGATCAAATCGCCCATTTTGCGCTGTTAGCTTGAAGATGGGGGTTGGTGAGCGTGGGTCCCAATAAATGAGACTGTTATCGCCACATGCGGTCACGATGCGTTTGCCTAAGGATGGTGATCTGATCATCAGGTTTTTACTAGAGAACACTTGCGAGCCACGCTCACCGTCCGGCGTGAATTCTCCACACTGCACAGGACCCGTATGACCGGCGAATACCTGCATCGTGTTCCCAGACGGTACTGCAAGGCCATGTGAGCGAGTCGTCGGAGGTGGAACATGACCGACATACGCTGCCATAACCACACTGTGCTGTCATTGGAGCCGGCTAGCAGGACTGAACCCTTGGGATGCCAGCGCAGCCACTACAGACGATCAAGTTAGTCATACGTGCACTCCAAGGTGCGCCCGAAGGAGTGCGCACCATCACTTCATCGGGTCCTTGCAGCTCGGTCAAGAACTCCCAAACGTTGTAGTTATCTTTCCCGACCCGTCTCCAGACGCGAACTTTGCCGTCCATACCACCTGTAGAGACCATCTCGCCATCCGAGCTAAATGCAGTGGCCGTGACGCTATCAGTGTGGCCCGTGAGCTTCACGAGTGTTTCGCCATTGGTGATATCCCAGATGTAACCAAGATCGTCGCCCCCGCCAGATACTGCCAGAGGAGCGGTAGGGTGTACAGCAACAGCATACACGGGCTCCTTGTGCCCAGAGAACGCCTGAATGGAGTTGTCCTCCCAGACAATTTCGCCCTCGGGACCATCTACGCCATCTGGTAAGTCGTCATCTTCTTCCATGGGCTCATCTCCCTCCTCGACTTCGGCATATATGTCGCCTTCTTCGATGAACCCTTCCTCGCCGTCGTGTTCCCCCTCTTCTTGTATCGGCTGATTTGTGGGTGCCATATGTCGAACGCGGTAGTGATGAGCTTTCGGTGTGCTAGATGGCGGATGCGTATAGGGATTGGGCTATATAAGAGGCCTTCGAGGCTGAGTCAAGCCTGATGCGATCCACTGGCAGCCGGGAAGCGATGCATCTGACATCCACTTTTTTGCAGCACTCTGATCAAGGCGTATTCAGCTGCTGACAAAGCTGCCATCTCGGAGGTTCGAGTGCCCTCCGAGACGCCGTTCGACGTTGTAAGCTGTCTGAACGTCCGCCTGTGACTCGGATATGCTTTGAGTGCGGGTCCGCGAGAACGATTCAGTTCCATGTTTGAGCTTCCGGTGCTTGACGTCGTCTGTATCAGGAGGTGGTGCGTGAATGTGGACGGGGTCGCGGCCTCCTTACGTCGGACATGTCGACGGAGCGAGTGGCCGCGTTCGTCTTTTGAGTCGGTGCTCACGCCGCCGCGCAAGTGCGCGCAACCCACGGTCAGCCATTGGAGAGCAGGACACGCTATGATGGGAACAAGCATTGAAAGTGCCACGTCGGCTCGGGCTGGAGTCGGCCTCAACTTGGGCTGATGTAATCGCACTGACTACTAAAGCGCGGTGCTCCGAGTCCCTCCACGTCGGCACATCCCTTTGCACACACCACCTCCCAACACCATGAGGTTCTCATTGTCCATCTTTTCGTTAACGCTACTCGCCGGAGCATACGCCTCAAATGTCCTAGAGCTGGACCCTGACAACTTCGACAGCGCGATTGGGCAAGGAAAGCCTGGTCTTGTCGAATTGTGCGTGCACTTCTCTGAGTAAACACTGGACGCGGTCTGAATTTTCGCAGCTTTGCCCCCTGGTGGTATGTCTCTCGCAACTGATTCCGTCTTCCATCGTTTTACGTAGTGACTCACTCAACCCAGTGGACACTGCAAGGTGATTCGCTCGTATATGCCTTTGTGGTGGTTTCTGAACTGTATTCGCCAAGAACCTCGCTCCCATATATGAGCAGCTTGCCGATGCGTTTAGCCACGCCAAGGACAAAGTCGTCGTTGCGAAGGTTGATGCGGACGGCGTGGGCAAGCCGTTGGGCAAGAAATATGGTGTGACTGGCTTCCCAAGTGCATACTCCATCTTATTGCAGGGGTTCTTGGTACTAACCGTACAACGACAGCCCTGAAGTGGTTCGATGCACAGGGGACCGTCTCGGATTATGAGGGAGGTCGTGATCTTGACGCGCTAGCAGGCTTGTGAGTCTGTTGTCGTCGTTATGTCCTCATGTGCTTACATTTGCTGGTGATGACTTCGTCAGCATCACCCAGAAGTCGGGCATCAAGTCTAACGTTAAGCCTCCACCCCCTCCTGCAACCGTCATTCTTGACACTCACACCTTCGATGAAGTCGTCCTTGTTCGTGTTCATGCGATCCTATATAGTTCTCCGCTTATCACGTCGTCTACCAGAACAAAGAGCATGACACGATTGTTGCGTTCACTGCTCCGTGGTGCGGCCACTGCAAGCGCCTGAAGCCTATCTATGAGGATGGTACTTGCAAATATGTCTCTTACTCTGAGGTCATGCTGACTGTGTATAGTTGCCAAGACCTTCCTCTCTGAGTCTAACGTACGTGCTCGGTGTAATGTTCGGGTGTCTTTCCGTGGCTTAATCTCTTACAGTGCATCGTTGCAAACGTCGACGCCGACGCGGAAGCCAATCGCCCCCTTGCCACCAAGTATGGCATCCAGTCGTTCCCCACGATTAAGTTCTTCCCCAAGGGCGGCGAACCTGTTGCCTATGAAGGCGGACGCGAGGAGGCAGACTTCGTCAAATTCTTGAATGAGAACTGCGGTACTCACCGCGCCGTGGGCGGTGGCTTGAACGAAGAGGTATTATTCCGAATCTCCGTGGCATTCCGAGATACTCACCTGTTCTCCAGGCCGGCCGTCGTCCCGAGTTCGATTCCCTTGCTAGCAAGTTCTTCACCGCCACCGGTACCGCTCGCGATGCCATCTACAAGGAGGCATCGGTCCTCGCTGCGGAAGTTGGCCCCGCTGCTAAGCACTACATCCGAGTCATGGAGAAGGTGGTCAATGGCACAGAGGACTACGTTGCTAAGGAGTCGAAACGGTATGCACTATACGCGCTCGTCCCCGAGCGTCCTGTGATGCATTGCTAACGTGGCCGCCTCGTCTTGTAGCCTTGCATCCATCCTCAAGAGGCGCAACCTTGCTCCTGCAAAGCTCGATGAGATTCAGGCCAAGGCAAACATTCTTGCTGCTTTTGCTGCCGAAAAGGCCGAAGAGGCCAAGGAGTCTGTCGTACGTGCAGCCGAGGAGTTGTAGTGTCTTAGTCTTGCACAGCTTGTCACATGTCACAGCCTATTCCAATGCTATGATGTTTCCCAATGGTGTTTGGTTGGATGTCCGCAAGGACCATGGCGAAAGAGTGGCGCGCCACCAAGAGCTTCTTTTTTTACATAAGGGGCTATTGAGTGACTATCGAGTCGAGCGGTGATGTTATCGTGGCGCCACGAGTCACCCCGCCAGACATCGCACCCTACCCATGTATTTAACCCGGACCCGACTAGGAATCAAGACTCTAACAAAATCTACTCTCCTCAATCGCTGCCGTCCAGTCTCGTACAAGAAGCCCAGGCAAACCATGACTGACACAGGTACCAACACTGTCATTCCAATCCAAGCAATCTGGCACACGCCATCGGGCAAGTGGCAGTACGCCGCACCAACATCGCAAGACAAGACACCGCAGCCCTCGGGCGGCCGATCTACTTCCCTTGCTCTTGTGACGTGGAACGTCGACTTCGCCGCGCCTAACGCCGCCCAACGCCTCACGGCAGCCCTCGATCACCTCCAATTCCACGCGTTCCCGGGGCACCAGGGCTACCAGCCGCCGTCATGCGTCATCCTCCTGCAGGAGATCAAGGCCGATGCTTTTGGCACGCTCCTCGCGCACCCGTGGGTCCGGGCGTGGTTCATGGTTGTGCCGGGGAGCCCGGACGACGGCTGGCCGAGGGGCATAGCGTACGGGACGGCGACGCTCGTGTCGAGAAGCGTGCCACTCGCGGGCTCGACATGCGTGCGCTTCGGAGGAAGCAGGATGGGGCGCAACGCGCTGTTGACAAATGTCGTGCTTGGCGACACCGAGGCGCGCCCGCGCGTCTTGCGCGTAATCAACACGCACCTGGAGTCCTTGCCGGAGGGCACACCCCAGCGCGCCGTGCAAATGCGAGTAATCGCGGATCTACTACACGATGCCGCAGACATGGGCGGCATCGTGGCGGCGATATGAATGCGATCGCGCCGTCTGATGGCCCGATCGTGGAGGAGAACAGGCTGTCGGACGCTTGGGATGTAAGGAAGGACGAGGACGAGGATGATGCGACATGGGGCTACCAGCCCAGAAGTCGTTTCCCTCCCGGGAGACTAGACAAGATCCTTTATACCAAAGATAAAGGTTTCAAGGTCAGGGACACGAGGAAAGTGGCGGTCGGGTTGAAGATGCCGGGCGGAGGCTGGGTTAGTGACCACTACGGGTTGGCGTGCGAAGTGGAGGCCCTTGAGCCGGAGTAGGTTCGAGGAGATTCAAAGGGGGACGGAAACGCGGGCCGGATAAAACGACGACTTCAATGCGCGGAGGTTCGGTGCAAAGCAGTGGGCGCAGCGGTTGCGTTCTGTAGAGCACTGAGACATTCAACATGGATTTAAAGAAAGAACGATACTCCAGCACAGGCATCAGTGCGACAGTCTTAATTAAGTGTCCCGTATCACAAAGTGTGTGCCGGCTCGTATGACACACGGAATGCCAACGTTCAACCTGCCAAGAGGACCAAGAGTCTCAAGCCACCAAGAGCGCGCCCCAAAAGCTGAGATTGATGATTGCGGACTTGTACATCATGGCAGGGACCCTCAGGGCCTCAAAGGTTGTAAGCCAGTGACGGTAGTCTTCATCATAGAGGTGTGCAGTGATCCTCGAAGTGCGAGCGGTCCATGTCTTGATTATTCGAAATTCACGGCGAGCCGTGACGTCAATTGAGCGGAGAAGGAAGCTGCGCGCGTGCCTATACATAGATCACATCAACACGCTCACTGATGCAACGCTGAGGCGGACAGGCCAAGGGGCAGGTGTCCCAAACGTTGGAGGGGGTCTTTCGGTTGTAGGCTCGAGGCGGAGGCAGGATAACACGAGGTGGAGTTCGCCAAGGGATATGAGCCTCAATCGCATTGGATGGGGAGGGAATTGCTGACTATTGCTGACGCGATGACGGCCGGAACGGTCGGGCCATGTGGCTCCGAACAAGGGTCCGATCATTAGCTGATGAGTCCAAACCAAAATAGCATAGTTCCGGAACGCATGTGTCGTTTCCGCAGTCAGCAGGGGCTCAGGTAGCGAATATCAGGGGGTGACAACGCGTTTCTGCGGGCTCATGGCTACATTCCGGACGAGAGAGGGACTTATGGGAGGGGGGAGGGAGAGATTTAGCGGCGGTTTAGGACGGAGAGGTCGAGGTGGAGCGGCGAGCGCCAAGCGGGGGTCTGGAGGAAGGCGCTTTGTTTGTGAGGTAAATAAACTTGCTTCGGATACGGTTGTCGTTGTCACGCCATATAAAAACCTGTCGCGATTGTTCCCACTCCCGTCATCGCTGCTGGTTTCTCCCCTCAGCTCCCCACAGCCCGTCCTCGTCCTGCGCGGTTCCTTCCCAGTCACAATGAAGTCTTCTTTCCTTGCCATTGTTTCTACCGCTCTGCTCGTCGCGGGCGTGTCTGCCCAGTCCATCCCCCAGGTCAACACCCCGTATGTCCTGTCTACCGCCCTGCAGGCGACGTCCGCTCAATGATACGCATGTCAGTGGAAACGTGGTCGAGTGCCAGCCCCTTCAGATCAGTTGGACTGGCGGAACTGGTACGTCCCCTTTTCAACGACCTGAGACCCGTAGTTGATGCTCGCCTACGTGGCTTTCTAGCACCTTTCTTCCTCGTGAGCACCGTGCCTTTTCTCACCGTTCTTCACTGACCACGGCACCACCCTGTAACTGTTATTCAGAGGTATGTGCTATTTTTACTCCTGGTCGAGAGTTACCTTGTTGATTATGTGCCAAAATCAGTGTTCACCCCGGAGATTCCCCCGATGATCCTGCCCTTGAAGACTTCGGCACTGTAACCGGTACTTCGTTCACCTGGCAGGCAGTCAACTTCCCGTCTGGTAAGCAGTGTTTTACGCGCTCGCTGCGTATGCGATAACGCGGCTGACGTAATGATGGTCAGGTACCAGCCTCGACCTCACTCTCCGCGACAGCAATGGCCAGACTTCCCAGTCTGCGCCCTTCTCGGTCCAGGCAGGGAGTGCGTCCTATTCTCAGAGTCTGGTGGTTTCGAGTCTTAATTGCGAGTAGGTGACACGAGCTGCCTGAATGGCTCGTCTTCGTCCTCGTCGTCAGCTTCCTCGACGGGTACTTCGTCGAGTACTTCGAGCTCTTCTTCGTCCACCCCTGGGTCCAGCTCGAGCTCTTCTTCAAGCTCTTCTTCGAGCGTTACCTCCAGTTCTTCCTCTGCGCCGGTGTCTTCTACCACGAGACCCCCGACCTCCAGCTCTAGCTCCAGCTCGACTTCGAGCAGGTCTAGCTCAAGTAGCTCTTCCTCGTAAGTCATTGTCTTGAGGTTAGCATAACCCGGCTAATACTTCTCAGCTCGTCCACGCCGAATGCTGCCATGCCCACAGGCGCTGTGTCCTATGGTGCTGCTGGTGTCCTCGGCGCGGTCGTAGCCGCCGTCTTGGTGTAAGCACGACGTAGGGAGTGGTCAAAAAGCAGGGTCTTTGGTATCCCGGTGGCCTTCTGCGGACTGACTTTGAACGCGAACAATGATATGTTTGGACTGTCATTCCCTCATTTGCACTTCGGTTCGCTTTTACCGCTTTTCTGATTAACTCTTCTTCCCTGCCTCTCTGCCCGTACACTGAGAGAGACATTTAATGCAAGATTTACCTACTCGTTGCGTCATCTTATACCAACGTACATGGCTTTTGCGTGCGTCTCACACGGTGTTCTGACGTGTCCTTACGATCCATGATCCTGTGTGCTACTTGTATGTAAATTCGTCGCAGCCACGTCTACTCTCGATGACTTAACAATGATTTGAAACTTTCTACCAACCTATTGAAGCCTGTCTACCAGAGCCGGAAGTTGGAGTTGAATAGGTGACCGGTGACCCAACGCTGCTTTGGTTACAAGTGCTGAAGATACTTGTTTGACTCGGGCCGAGGAGCGCCTCATCTGGCCTAAATATGGCGGCTTGCCGAATTCCCAACCCGCGGGCAGTGCGCGCGATCTCGCTCGCACCCAAAGAGCGAATGCAGAATTAGCATAACGATTGCGCAGCATTGAGAGAAAGATGGTACGAGCTCGCGGGGCCTATGTAAGTGCGTGTTTTGAGTAATAATAAAAAAGATAAGTAGGGCGCGTGCCCCACGCAATGGTAGGTCCGGTCGGTGCGGTTGAGAACCCAGGACGCGCGCGGGGTCTGGGAATATTGGGCAACAATGGAGACATACGGATTTGTCTATACTGGGTCCACTGCGATGAGCACGATTCAGGCGAGCTCGCGTCCCGACAAACCGTGTGTAGCGGGCATAAGTCACACGAACGTCGCATCGTGCGCTTCGCAATTCATAGTGAGAAGACATTACACATAACTCCCATGATCGTGGACGTCTAGGCAGTGTAGCATGGAGACGGGGGGCAGGAATCGTAGCACGAAGTCGGGTGGGCGTAGTAGCCTGGGAGTCGAAGCAGACTCTAAACACTCAATCACGGTGGCCAGGTATGTGGGCAGCTGCGCGAACGCTCTTCGTGCGCAAGCAATGCGCTCCCACCAAAAGCTCAACACAAGCGCTGCTAACCAAAGTTGTAGATCTCCTTCGAGCAGGATGTGGAGTGAGAGTCGAGGTTACACGCGCGTCGCTTCCCCCGCGCGCCCTTATGTCGGTGTCCGGGGAAGAACGACTCGGACCCCCATGAACTCCGGGGCAGGAGGAAGAGGCACATCACGACGACAACCATGATGTCGCTCGAGCCTCAGACCGATACTTACAAGGAGGGGTGGAACGATTCTAAGTACCTGGTGGTGAATCTCCCCAGTAACCCGATGTCAGAAAAGCCTCGACAAGTGGTCAGCGACCCAAATTTCCCGCACACGTAAGATAACTCGAACCTCGCTAATGCCGCATATGCATCTTCCAAGAAGGAAGAACTAGGAAAACGTACGAGGCTAGAGAGAGGAACATGTAGATAAAGTTTCGAAGGAACGATACGAGGGGATGCGGTGAAGGCGCAGCTGGAAGCAAAGGCAGTCTCGAAAGCGATTCGAAGCTACCGCTCAGAATCCCATGAGTAGCTGTGGAAGACACCGCGGGGGTATTGAGTACTGCCACATCGAAGGTAGCGAGGTTGACGTAAAGCTCCATGCAAGTCAGAAGTAACGGAACAAAATTCCCCGACCGCTGAGCACTTTTTGTCAGTTTCCTGACGTGTCCAAGACAGGTTGTTGCCACTGACTGACCTTCAGACATGACAATCCTAGGCACCAGTGCTATTCGCATACGAGCGAAGGTAATCGACGACGGAGATACTGCAGAATGGGGGAATATTCCGAGTCCTCGAGAATATCGACACAGGTCCGCGAAGCTCGCAATAGTGACATGACAGGCTGAGAACCCATTTGATGCGTCCTGTAGGTCGTGAGTCCATCGGACACACATTCCAAAGGTTGCAATGATGCATAATTGGAGACAAGAGTTAAATATACCACTTGAGCTGGTGTCGCTATTGAACAGCACCAGCTCCTGCATTCAGTTCGTTATCCTGTGTTGTGCTTGTTCGTTTTCGGTGTCGTTGGCAAGGTCTAGCCTAGAGCTTACTCGCCCGCAAATGTTTATCCTGACGAAGTTCAAGGTGGTTCTCAGTTGGGGCGATGCAAACGTAGAAATAAGACGATCAAACTGTGCACAAGGATGGGACCATATACAAGTTTGATCTCCAGGAGCAACGAGCGGTCCACGTGATTGTAGCGATGCTAGGGGTGCTTTCGACTTGAGAGGGCTTTCTTTCGCCCGATGTGCATGACCACACTGCCCGAAATCAACCACTGCTTCGCGCGGCGGAAGATGCTGGAGGCATCGTCCGGCACACCAACGGGGCGTGGGGTCTGGCGCGCCTTTTGGTAGCTAGTCTAGCCACACTCTTCAGGGTTTCGGAAGCCAAGGTGCATATGAGTACCGAGGTAAAGGTGAGGCACTCCTAGCGAAAACGATCGGGGAAGATGGCTCAACAAGCCAGCGACAGCGCAGCAGTGAGTTGACAGTCATCTGGAAGCGCATCCTGAGAAGGAGAGGGGCACATGGGCGAGGACGATGGCATTGAATGTCGAGTGGTGTGAACGAGTGGTGTCGGAGAGTCGCGCTTGGAACTAGGATTGAGGAGATCTAGTACTGTAACAATACCGGGGATCGGGACGCGTGATTGAGATTGATGCAGATGCCTTCGCGTCGTTTGCCTCCGACCGGCTAGCTGCGGCCGCCCATGAGCAACATACTATACTCACCTCCCCCCGCTTTCAGGGGCCCTATTAGCGTAGAGAGTGTCTACTCCTGGTATTCGAAGAGGAAGAATTTGACCCTGCGAATGTGTGCATGATCTTATGATCGTGAGTGCAGCAGTGTATGTAGGTGTGACCTGCCAGATTGGCGACGAATGTCCGCGTGCCCAAGCTCGGGCTTTTTCCGCAGATACACTCGTTCCTGTCCAACATGCCGGTTTACCCCACATCCGAAGGCAAGCGAGCTACCAGAGGCTCGGTCGGATTTCACTCTGTCGCAAGCTCGTCTCGTCTCGGTTTGGGAAGCTGTATTTAATCCATGGGCTTATTCTGGGACCCCCCATTCTCTCCTCGGGTCCTACTTAACTGCTCGTCTTCTCGGACATTCCGCCTTCCAGTTCCCCTTCCCCGACTCGCCTCTGAGCTGGCCTGGATATCATGGCTATTCCGGAGTGGACGATCGCTGATTTTATCCACAGAGGGCCATGGTGGAGAAATCGCGGTGTGCATCCCTTCCATTCTTTCGGCTTCATGTAGTGTCTGACCCGTTGATTTTCTGAAAGGCATCTTGCTTCTAAACATCTATCTCCTGCTTCCTCTGCTCACGTCCACTGTCAACGGCTACGACTCGTCTCTTGTGAATGGTGAGGCCCACTCTGCAGGTTATTCCTGGCGCACTCTGACGTGGCTGCCTACAGGACTGCAGATTATACCGGCATGGCAGAAGCAATTTCACGACCCACATGGCAAGGCGCTAGGTATTACCCATATCCTGTCTCGCGCGTGACTCAAAATGCTCAGCCATTCTCCCCAGGTCTCATCAACTCGGCGCAGATGATAGGAAGCCTGGCTGTACGTTGTGACAACGTCTCCTTTTCACCATTGTCCTGACGTGTTGATGACCGCCAGGGCCTTCCTTTCACTCCCTTTTGCTCTGATTGGTTTGGCCGGCGCGTGACGCTGCTTATTGGCGCGCTCTTGATGTTGGGCGGTGTAGCCACCCAAGGAACAGCATCATCAGTGGCCCAGTTCGTTGGAGCGCGGGTGCTGAGTGAGGAAGACTAACTCTGGTTCACCAATCCACTAACGCTCGACATTTTTCTTTCTACACAGTCGGTGCCGGGCTTACGTTCGGTCTCAATGCAGCTCCTTTGCTAATTACGGAGCTTGCTTACCCCACCCACGTGAGTTGTAGCCTATGGTAGCGAAGGCATGACTGAACAGTGGAGCACAGCGGGGTAAAATCACATCGTTGTATAATACTTCGTGGTATGCGGGGAGTATTGTCGGTACGTGAGATCATCAGCGGTGCCTCATGTTTGGTCTGACTACCTTCAGCTGCGTGGGCATGCTTTGGAGCACTTAATGGTGCTTCTCGTTCTACTTGGTCGTGGAGAATCCCCACCGTCATCCAGGCCATGGGTCCCCTCCTACAGATAACGTTGATCTGGTGAGGAGAGCCACATCCAAAGAGATAGCTATTCGCTGAAGTGAGATACACTTGTAGGTTTGTTCCTGAGAGCCCCCGATGGCTTATATCCAAAGGCTGGGTAGGCGTTCTTCCAGCGCTGAGGTTTTCTGGCTCAACGGCTCCGAAATTTAGGAGGGTAAGGCTTCTCGGATATTGGCTCGCTTCCACGCCAATGGGTTCGATGAGCGGGATCCCTTGGTCATCTTCGAGATGGCACAAATCAGACACGCTTTGAAGATGGAGAAGGAGATAAGCCAGGGATCCTCATTCGCCACGCTTTTCAAAACGCCGGGAAACAGGAAGCGCATGCGGATTATCATCGGCATCGCCCTATTCTCGCAATGGAGGTAATAGACTCTGTCATTGACCTCCTGAACTACCTGGCCATTTGACACTGTCTTCTCCGGCTCCAGTGGGAACGGGTTGGTATCCTACTACATCAACCTAGTTTTGGATGGTGTCGGCATTTCGGGCACTTCGGCAAAGGCAGCCATCAACGGTGGTTTGCAGGTATGATGTCATGGGCTCTGTTTAGCTAAACCTTGTCTAACGAGTTGTTCAGGTCTGGAATTTTGCAGCCGCCTTAACAGGGGCTCTTCTCGTCGATCGACTTGGTCGAAGGACGCTCTTCATAGTGTCCAATGCTGGGATGCTCATCAGTACGTATTTGCAAGAGTTCGTCGTGACTGTGTGCTGACATGTGATTCGAAGCCTTCTCGGTGTGGACATTGACCACCGCCCTATTCAATACGATTCACACCTCGGCAGCCGCGAAAGGTCTGTTAAGGCTCACCAGCAGTTTCTATTGCGTTCTGCTAACATATCTCTCGCTCGGCAGCGACAATTCCGTTCATTTTCATGTTTTATCTCTTCTATGACTTGGCTTACACGCCCATGCTTGTCGCCTATACGTTGGAAATTCTTCCCTTCACCATCCGCGCAAAGGGTTTCGCGGTTATGGTTCGGCGACATCACTCTTTCCGTTCTCACCGACTGACTCTCCCGAAGAATCTGACAGTATCACTCACACTCGCGTTCAACCAATTCGTCAATCCTTGGGCTCTTGACGCCATTGGATGGAAATACGTAAGTCAGTACATTTGCAATAGAAGCTTTGACTTACAAACTACAGTATCTCGTATACTGTGGCTGGTTGGGCCTCGAGTTGGTCTTCATTCTTACGTTCATTGTGGAGACACGAGGGCGGACCCTTGAAGAAACTGCGGCTCTCTTCGATGGCGAAGAGAAACCCAACACCCTGGTTCAGACTGGCGGTCATGCCGCCACAATCTCTATGGGCCGTGTCTCCATGCCACTTGACGGACCAGACGATATCTTCGTTACCCCCGAAAAATCTCGAAAATCACATTCAGAGTTCTATGAACTTCGTCGCACTCGTTCCACCTCAGAGATGGATCGATGGGAGCACTCTGGCAGCATCGGCGATTTCAGGGCATTGTAGCACACGGAGGACGCAGATGTGTATTTACTTGTAGCCGTATTCTACATTGGGTATATAGTTGTCGATGTACGTTGTCCCGATATCATCAAATCAGTCCACGCCCAAACGATGTCTACTGTTCTGCGGGAGTGTGAGGTATCCAGACTTCGAGAGAGTTCGCATCGCATGTGAAAGTGCCCCATCCATCGGCGCCAATTGCAACACGCTTATGTGGTTCGAATAACGCTATGTATTCCGTACCAGCACGATGCTTGTAGCATCGCCGTCAATAGTGCTTCGCGAGTCCAATGAATACCCTCTCACCTCGCCAACTTTCATTCGTATAGAGTTCGAATTCGAGGGGCCATCGCCATCCCTGTGAACCAGAGCTTCAGCGGAAGCACCGAGTACACGGCATAAGACAGACCCTGTTTCTTGATTGCTTTTCGAGATGAGGACGGCGCAACCGCCATGGGAAGCATCACCCATACGCACGAACCCTATGCATGTTGGTAGGTCAAAGTAATCATGCAATGGACCATATGCGGAATTTTTTCGGGTGTGCATTAGCCGACGGAGGCCCTGGGCAGTTGCTTCGTTATAGCATTCGCCATTTGGGTAGAGATCTCCATAGAAGACGCAGCTGATTAGTGCCACCGATCAGGCCGAGTATGGAAAGGGATACAACCGGAGGAACTCACGGGTGTCCCTCTCCACGCAAAAGGATTAGGGCGTATGCTTGTAATTTGAAAGAAGCTTCGACCTGGCCTAGCATTAGTGATTGGCTCACTGGGAGTGGTAGCTACGCACCCAGCTCTCCAGAGATTGTCCTATTTGCTAGATGAGAAACAATCAAGTCTGATTCGTTTCAACGCGAGTGTGCAATTTACCGTGCTGCGGAGGGTGCGTGAGAGGACAGTGGAAAGGGATCGGGTTGCTTACTCATGATTGTCTACGAACGTCACAGCGTCATTGGGCCGAGTTTTCAGTAATGTGTTATCCAGTATGCGTCGTAGGTCGAAGGGCCCTTTGCTGGCTCGGTGGAGGTTTCCGTGCAAGGGCACGTCGAAAAAGGATGTCTGAGCACGGATCATTCGGGAAACGAGGCCAAATGGGTAGTGATAATGACCTGTCCTTGGAAAGCGTGTACCCAGGTGAGAACTCGCGCCAATCTGCGCGCAGAATCAGATCATCATATTTGTCGCAATTGCTGCCTTCGACTGACTCTGCTGACCAGTACTCTGCCACCATGAATGCGCGTGACCTATCACCACGACGCCTCGTTTGCTTGATCTGCGAACGCCACAATCAAGCACCGCATGCTTGAACCCCGGGATCATACGCACCCATTGAAGAAGGAACTTGCGATCCATATGTTTGATGGCATCAAGCCGGAAACCAGCACCCCCTGTGGTCTACCGCATACCATTAATCTGAGGCGAGAGAGCCATTGCGGCGAAACGAAGAACCTGCAAGATCCAGTCCGACCATTCGAACATATCTCTGCGAACATCCGGGTGCCGGAAGTCGACCTGTGAGCTGGGTCAACGATCGATGAACCTGGGCATACCACGCGATGCTCCCACATCGGCGCCCAATAGGTAGTCGTAATTTCCGAGCTCCTCGTCGACATTAGTGGACCAGCCTTTGTGACCTTTGCCCACGAGCTTGTATACTTCCCGCTTCTGAGAGCGGTGATCCCAGTCAATACCTGCCAATTCATAATCATCATCGGATCCAATGACACACAGTGCGTTTTGAATACGCGCCAGTGAAATGCTCTTGGGTCCATCGGAGCTCGCTATACTATGAGCACAAATGTCACTTCAAGACTGCATGGGGTAAAATATCGCTCACTTTACCACCTCTGGCAACGAAGTCGAACGCAGTCCACCCCTGAGACGGTGTGAGGCCGATGCAACTGCGACAGACTGCGTGAACAGAGGACTACCTCAATTTCCCGGGCTGGGCCAGCTTCCTTTAGGCGATTAGTGTTGTGTACGGGAATGGCTTTGAATGTTTCGGTCCTATCGGCACCAACTTTGTGCTTCATACAGTATGAAGTTCGATTTCGAACTTCATGGAATCGGGGCTTACATTCAGGACAGCATCGATAAGGACATCAATGCCGTGTAGTTTTGCGTTGGAGATTGCACTGAGAAGCTCTTCTTTGGAGCCCCACCGCGTACTAGTCGTTCCCTTTTGATGAAATTCGCCTAGATCCCACTGGGACCAAGTGCAGGCTGAGACAAGGTCACCTAAATTGCGAGCACGTGGAGATTCACCAGGTCATAAGCGTCGTAGCCCTGCCCTCTCTGGAAAAGGTTGAGGTTTAAATACAGGCAGTGCATTGAGCATACACACATTGCTTGTCGCCTTATTTGGGGGAGGTAGCCAAACCTGAGTGACGCCGAGTTCGGCGAGTCGTGGAACTTCGCTCTCAAAGTGCTTCCACCAGCTCATATCGGGGCGAAAGCTATCCCAAGTAAAGAATTGTATCTTTTCGGCTTTAAAACCCAGAACAGTGAGCGCAAGAATATGTTGACAGCTCACCATGAGTGCATTCCCGGAGTTGAGGTCGGGACCGAGAGACATCCATTCCAAAGCACCGGGAGGCTTGCGGCCACCATAGAACCACGCTACAAGTTTCGAAAGCATGCAGACCCTTGCCTAGTCACGCAACTTGAGAGTATTTCCGACGACGGAACGGTTGCGTCAGGGTTGAATCAGCTCCGTTGGTGGTACATTGCCGGTTTCAAATGCCGCCGGCAACGGCCGTCTTCTAAATGAGCCTCAGGCGGGGATCGATTCTCTTCACCTTTCATGCACCACGCGTCCTTGGGGCCTTTCAGCAGCGTTCAGCTGGGATGCAGGTCCTCAAAGGGGCGCTCTAATTTGTGGTGCATAAGATAGATGAGGCCTCATTAATCACTCTAATCACGCCAATCTACGTGGATGGGAGTTTCATGCCGTGGCTACAGTCGTCTTCTGTTCATATCTACTGCTCGTATCTCTGGATTTATAGGCCATTGCACAAATAGATCCCAATGCATGCATTTCATAGTATCTCAAGCCATGTGTTCATGTGTGTTTCCCTGGAAAGTGATACAATTAGGCTCGCCGAGCAACTGGTTGAGTGCAAGAGTGTACCGAGGTGTCCGAGAGCGTGCTAACACGACCAAACAGCCAGTGGGCGGGCTGCGCTGCAGTGGGCTGTATGCGCGCGTCACCTTGACTGACGTCCTAGCACCCGCCTGCCACTCGTTCCTCCCGTCAACAAGCCCCTCATGGAGGAAAGCATTAGTCTCGAAGAGACTAACAAAATCCGCATCTCCCTTGGCCTCAAGCCGCTCACAGATGATGCTGCTCCTGTCGATGACAAGGAGAAGCAGGCGGAGACCAACTACGCGAAACGCAGGGACGAAGAGACCAAACGAAGAGAGGCGAAGTGAGTCGCTCTCTTCTACAGTTGTTCTGGCTATACTTATATTCTCTTCTGCATCAAAGGCGGATCCAGGATCGCATTGCAAAGTGAGTGCCACTCATCCGTGCCGCCTCGCCGTTACTTCTACCCTTCCCTTCTGGGGTTCCAGGCGGCCCCCTGTTTAAGCACGGGTTTGCTCACACTATGGTGTTGGCAGGGTGAGAAACAAGCGGGAGCTCAACGCATCTCTCCAGGGAGCGACCTTGGGTGACGTCGGTGCGGACACAGACGATGCCCTGAACTGGATCAAGAAGAGCAAGAAGAGGGAGAAGGAGCTTGCGAGGAAGCGGCAAGCTGAACTTGAGAGCATGGACAAGGTCTTTCAAGAGGAATACACCGAGAGTAGGTCGAATGCTCGCTGCCCGTTGCTTCATACTAAACACCTTGATCTTCTAGAGGACCTGGAAGGCTTGAAAGTCGCTCACGACCTTGACCAGTTGGAGGATGGCGAAGCACGCATACTCACCCTCAAGGACAGCCGGATCCTCGACAACGAAGGTATCGACATCTCTCATCTCTAATTTGCGGGGCTCACCATATCGACCTCTAGACGATGAGCTTCAGAATGTGGAAATGGCTGAGGCCGAGAGAACGAAAGAAAGAAATGAGCTCAAGATTAAGCGACGCGATTACACTGGGTACGACGATGACGAGTTCGCTGCGGGTCGCGAGGGCATGAAGCGGTCGCTACTATCGAAGTACGACGAATTCTTAGAAGGACCCAAGGAAACCGTAGGCGGCTTTCAATCACTCCGTTTGTCCGTTATTCATACCGGGTGTCAGGGCTTTCGATTGGGCAGTGCTGTCTCCTCCAGTGTGGGTGCCGCACAGGTGGCGGAAGAGCAAACCGCGGCACCTGTCAATAAGGCGCTACTATCTATTGATTATACGAGTGAGCACTTTTTGTTCACGCCCGAACGATGACTGAGTAACTCTCGCAGAGAATATCGAGTCGTCCGACTACCTTCAAAAGGGTGATGTCGGCTTCAAAAAACCAAAGGTAAGATTCACTTCTTGGTGCAAGTTCGTCAAGCTGAATTGCCTACAGACAAAGAAAAAGCGCCCCACCCGAAGAGCCGCAGAGGATTCTGAGATCGTTCCCGTCGGAGACCAAATGGAAGTCGATGTCAAGCCGGTTGCCCCTCGTGTTCGTGATCTAGACGTAAATTTCGTCGATGATGATGAACTACAAACTGCGCTCGCTAGATCTCGTCGGGCCAAAATCAAGACGAAGAAGGTTTCCCCCGAAGAGATCGCCAGACGCAGTTAGTACCACTCAATAATACTCAATCCTACTTGCTGAATACTGTTTTCACTTAGTTGCCGAGGAGCGGGTACGCTCAGAGGAACCACCTGTAGTCAACATCGCCAAAACAGAAGACGATATTGCCGAAGGGGAGGGACCCGGCGGACTTGTATTCGACGATACCTCGGAGTTCGTCCGAGGAATCACGTATGATCCTATCGCAGTCAAGAAGGAGGCCTCCGATACCAGGATCCCCGAGACGAAGGGGGAGTCGCCAACCGAGGACGTTCCGATGGAGGACGCCGAGGAGCTTGAAGCCGGCGAAGTGGCGGTGAAGGAAGAAGAGGAAGAAGATGGCGATGATGATGCAATGCTGAACGCCATAGAGATGCTATCAAGATCACCGAGGCGGAGGAGAAGGCTGCCGCAGAGAGTGGAAACCTCGGTGTTGGCACCTCTTCAGAGCAGACATTCGGCAGCGGCATGGCGTCTACGCTCAATATCCTCCGGCAACAGGGTCTCCTCGCCGCTCCCAGTGCTGATCAGTTGGAGCGCGAGCGTGTGCAACTGCAGCGCGACTTGTGGCTTGCAGAACAACGCAAACGCACGGCCCAGCGAGACATTGAGCGCCTGAAGGCGCGCGGCTCGAACAAGGATCAAGCTCAGCGCGAGTATGATAATCGCTTACGGGACCAGCAGGAGGCCCGTAGCAATCTCGACGCGTTCAAGAACTATAAACCGGATGTTAACATCGTGTACCATGACGAATTCGGACGCACACTCGACGCCAAGGAGGCTTGGAAGATGCTCTCGCACAAATTTCACGGCAAGGGGTCGGGGAAGATGAAGACAGAGAAGCGGTTGAAGAAGATTCCGAGGAGAGGAAGAAGGAATCTATGGCAAGCGGCGACACTCCACTCAGCATGAACAAGGCGTTCCAAATCCGCCAGGAAAAGACTGGCCAAGCGCACTTCGTTCTCTCAGTCGGAAACAGAGGGTATGTCGACTCCTCTTATCGGTCCCTAGGTTCATCTGTGTCTAATGTGGCGTAGTGCTGTGCCTCAGGCCGCAGAATTCCTCGACGCCCAGCCTCTCTCTAAAGGCAAGACAGAGAGAGTGAAGGGCAAGAAGAAAGAGTCGGGCAAAGCGAAGAGCAAGACCCTGGATAACGGCTTCATGACCGTGCCTGCTCCACAAGCATCGTACAACGGTAGCGCAGGAGCAAGCCCTGCCCCATCCCTTCCTGGAACCGAGACGGGTTCGCCCGCTCCGCGACCTGGTTTCTCGCGGATCACATCCACGGTGGTGTCAGAGGTAGTCTCAGGGAGTGGGACTCCTGTCCCGGGGGAGCGTTCGAAGGTCGCATTTGGGTTCGGCTCGAAGAGGAAGGCTGGAGAGGAGGCGAGCGGGACACCACCACCCAAGGCTGCGAGACATTAGGAGGACTTTGTTGAAGTTGCTATCTCATCCACGCACTTTCTTACGTGAGTTCGCACGGCCAAGGGCGTAGATTATGTTGCTACACGACCGTATCGCGTCATTGTAGGGATGGGTTTAATCGTGACCATTAGCGTGTTTAAACACCAGCGACTCTACAACACCAAAGTCTGAGGGGTGGGATGATGCCCAGATGATATTATCGACAGCGAGATAAAAGAGACCATATCATAATGAAGCAGCGATCTAAGACTGTGCGAACGAAGACAAGGAACTAACTATACAGCTACGGACATCGATGGGAAGATTTATCATACATAGTGAGATGGACGGATGGAGTGTGTGATTAAAGAGCGTTCCTGGGATGGGCCAATCCGTGTTGATAGCGGGGAGGCATGTCTGAACGTTACTATGATGAGCGAGCCGCGGTTTAGCCAGCACCTGCATCTCTGGCCTGCAGCTCGGCGAGCACGCGCTCGCGCTCGACGCGCCAGCGGGAGAGCTCTTCGCGCAACTTCTCGACGCGGACCTCGTTCACCGGGTGAGCCTGACCCATGATGCGCAATGGGAACGAGCGCCCTTGGTCGTTGTGGAACTCGCGGTCTGCACTCGCAGAGGCGACGCACTCCGAGCCCTGGAGCGTATCGGCACGGCCTTCCCAGAACCGCACAGCTTGACGGGGATCAAAACCTGCGTGGGCGAGCAATCTGTCTCGGACGTCAGCACATGTCAAGGTATGACAGTTGAGGGAATTTACCGAGCAGACACGACGTCGGCTTCGATTTCCTGCTTCATGCTCGTGCAGTATTCGCCAAGTTTCGAGAGTTCACCACTGCCTGCCTTCCCGAGGTCTGCGACTGCGTCATTGACGAACGGCCCCAGGAGCATAGTCACCGGAAAAACGAGCGCGCGGATAAGATCAGAAAGCATGGAAAGGACTCCCGGGACGAAAATAGTCATCGAGGATAGCGTCTCAAGATGGTGGGACAGCACGAGGTGTGAAAGTTCGTGAGCAAGGAGAATTGCCAGGTCCGTGGTCTGCTCTGGTGTCGGCTGATGCACTTGAGGAAGAGAGGGGGCGAAGAGGCTGCCAAAAATCGTGGACCAGAGTGAAGAGTCTGGGGGATGCTGTGTAACGACACTACCTGCCGGCGCTGGGTTCTTGGCAAGTATGGCATCCAAGAAGCCAGAGAAAACGACGATGCCGCCGGCACCATCCGGTCCAAAGCCGTACGAAAAGGCGTTGCAGGCGTTCGGGTCGTCGACAATAATCAGGGAGTAAGGCGGTCCGGAAATAGTGTGGGATGGTGCTGTCCATGTGTTACACATCATTTGGCGGACAAACTCTGCGGCACGGGGCCGTGGTCGCAAAGGATAGTCCGCTGGAGGTGGGAATGGGGCGTCGTCTTTCCCCCGCTCGAGCCAAACGGGCGCTAGAGATTTCTCGTCGCCCAACTTGGGAATGACAGCCTCGAGGCTACGGAGAGTATCCCTAACCCACGCGTAGCGCCAGTCAGAAGGTGGTACGATTTTGGGGGGTCCTTCTTTGGAAATGATCTCGCCGACAGCTTGATACCAACCTGAGCCAGCTAGTTGAGTCGCAATGTCGTCCTCCTCCTCTGGGGACAGTAAGATTAGTCGCCATCTGCGGGGGCGTAAGCAGTGAGCAACTATTGGGATAGGAGGACACAAATCGGAATTACCTTCCCGTGAGTGGAGTGCGTTCCAAGCTGGCGACAACCGCCGCCCAGAATAAAAAGGCCGGTGTGAAGAGAAGGGCATGAAAGAGGATGGTACGCCTGCGTATGCCTTGTACTATGTTACCTTGTTTTGCAATAAATCTCTCCATGGTCCGAGGAAGTGTGCTGTCTGGTGATTCGCTTTTGACCATCTCGATCTTCTTGAGGAGCCTTCGAGACGCATGATTCTTGACTAGAATTACGGGAACCAATGTAAGTGCAATACGGCCCGCTGTACGGATAATCTCAAGCACGGCAGAGGTCTAGGCGGAGGGAGGCAGGTCAAATCAATGCTAATCCGCTCAGACTACGACTCAATGTACCTTGAAGGCAGCTAATATGCTAATGAAGGGAATGTGAAACGCCTCCCTTCGCGGTGTAGAATGAAAGGATCTTGAAGTTGAGTAGGACGATTTGTGGAAGGTTTGACAAGACTGAGACAGTTGGAGTAACGCCGGGATGGTCTGTAGTATGCAGTGATGGCGAGTGCATTTATAGGAAGGCCACCGTGGTGGCCGCTTGAAGGTATGCGTATGGCATGAGCGAACCAGAGGTTGAGGTCGAAGAGGACTTGGGCGCAACGCAGTGCGAACAAATGGACGGGCCATTTGGCGGAACATTGTGCATGGTGGGAGGACACAAGGTTGCAGGTGACGAGCAATACATTGGTGTAGCACTGTTTCATTACATCTTATCTGATAAATTGACGGCTCCGCCCCGTCATCATCCCTTTTGACTCGAATCAAACCGTCCCGGCCTCCGCCCTTCCCATCGCTTACTCCTCCATCAAACCGTAGACAAGCAGAACTGCATGTTGACTCAGCTTTGACAAGCTTCTCTCCGCTTTCGTCCCCTCTTCCTAGCGCCACGCTTCGGAATTCCCTCGTTCGCCGCGCGGAAACATCGACGCGCGTCCGTTCGGCAGCGCGCCGCACAGTAATCATGCATCACGGCGTCAAGCAATTGGATATGGACCCATCCTACAATCTTATTACTGTATAGTACTGCTGCGGAATAAACGACACCTTGTGCCTCAGCTATCTACTCAGAGATGAAGGTCGACTCATTGTACGAAAATCCATCAACTTCCACTCCTTTGGAAAGGCCTGGTAAGAGGGAGTCTGGGCCCGTGAGCACAAGCTTTGCCGGGTTGATCCACTAAAACGATCGATCAACAAGGTTCGTAATTTCGAGAGGTAATTGGATCGGCGCAGCACTTACTTGGTAAATATACGGCTTGGTCCCAGCAACGTAGCTCACGACCGCCTTGACCACAGTCGGGATCTCTGCAAGGACGTCGACCTTCTCGATCAGGCCCTTGGGCTGCGCGGGGTCGCCGACGTCGACCGTGAGGGTACCCTCGACCTGGCCAGGGGCATCGGGGAGGAGAGACGGCGCAGCCCAGCGGAACCGCAGTTCTGTCGGCTGCGCATACCCCGTTTCCTCGTCGTGCGCAGTCTTCAGATGCTGCGCGCGCGAGACGATATCTGTCTCCTCCGGTTCATCCTCATCCGGCCACTTGGTCTCCGCCGTGACGGCAGCAAGCTTCCCACCAACGACGAGCCCACCAACGTTGACGCTGACGTAGCCCGAGCCAGCACCCTTGCGTCCGTATGCGTCGGTTGTTGTAAACTCCATCTGTATGGCCGATACACCGCCATGCGCGGTGCTTTGGAAATGCGCGAAGTTCCAGCGCGAGGCGACGAGATTCGGCCGCATGCCCTGGATCGCGTGCACAAACATGCCGGGGCCGTCGATGGCGAGTGGTGTGCCGTCGACGGTTATGGTTCCGGACGTGGTGGTGAGCGGCCAGAAGCGATGTACGACGTAGCCCTCCGGCTGAGCAGCATCGGGTCCAAAGTACGAGTATCCGCCGTCGGGGCCTTTGCCGACCTTGAAGCCCTGAGCACCTACGGGCCGCCGTACCTCGAGGGATATTTCCACGTCCTCTGAGAGGTTCGCGGAGATGGTGTACGACTCAGGGAAATCCGTTCCGGGTGCGTCTTTGTGCGTAATCGTGAACTCATCGGCCTGGCTCGAACGCTTGTCCAAGTCCGGAGGTGGTGTCACGAAGTTGGAGACGTTAACAGATCGCCACGTCGTCTCTCCTGTGTTGGGATTGAAGACTTTGAAAGTGAACTGGATAGTAGGGTACCACACTCTGATGCAGCGTCAGTTTCGTACTAACCAAAGAAGGGGCAGCGAGCGTACCCGATGGACGAATGGATAACCTGACACATAACTGACGTTCCATCCTCAAGAATCGTGTACCATATCTGTGTTTCGGTCACGAATCCGGTGGCGCATAGCCACTCGGTGTCCTTTGGCTCCAACTCGCCGTGCAATTCATCGGGCGCGAAGAGGGACGAGACTGGAAGGAAGTTCGGCGCAGCTGGGTCGACGGCGGGCGCTGACCTGGGCGATCGTCATGTATAGCAAGTCTGGTTACACATAGCACTTACGAGAAGAACGATGAGAACATGGCGCGGAGAGTTAACGAGGACAACGTGAAGGTCGTGCTGCTAAACAATTCTGTTTATATTGGTCTCGAGCCGGGATTGGCCGGATCGCGCGACGCGCCCTCCGCCCAATGCTTAGGCCAAAGTCATTCCACTGGCAAATAGTTTACGTGCAGGCTCTTTAGGTAAGTCAAAGTAAGTATTAGCCATTATCAAACTCTCCGATCCTACGACGCTTGTGAGAGATTTCTGTATCTAACGATGATGATTCACTTTCATCCATCAACGTTGTTATCAGGTTCGTGGCACCGCCAGATGCGGATCGGCAGTTGTCTCGTGGCACGTAGGATGAGTCCAAGGGTCTTTTCTCCTCAATACCGGGAAGTAGCTCGTAGGTTCCCTTTGATGGGCGCTGCCAATCGGAAGGTTGGAAGTATCCGGAACCTGAGACTTAGGAGTCGTGGAGAAACGTTAGATATTCAATGTATATCGGCAAAGGAGGAGGCCTCTGACTGGCATGAGTTCTTCCGAGATCGCCCAGGAAAAATCATTCGCATCCGTGGTTGATCCATGGGTAGCAGACGTAGTGATAGATGAGGTCGGCCGATCACTATCGAGTCGACAGAACCTCAGCGATCCGCGAGAGAGAGCATCTCTCAGTTCTTTGTTCTGGCTCGTGGATAGGGTAGAAGGATTTTGCATTGGGATATCGGCAGGCCATCCCTCTAGGCGGACGCCGTAGACACTCAAATTACCGTGATTTGTCCATTTCATCTCGGCATTGCGGACGCCGGACGTCGCCCTGCCGTAGGTCAGTGCCTTTGTGCACGGTGAACATGGGGGCTGCCAGGCACGGACCTTAGAAGGGCGCGAGTTCTGGCATAGACGTCTGACTTCAAGGAGTGAGCCGTCTCTTTCTGGCGTGTGGGCGATGCAGCATCTGGGGGCGCGACAATAGGGGGTAGGTGGGGATTCGCGCTCCCTGAAAGAGCTAGGGCCTTCAGGGCCTTCGCACCAGCCATCCCTCCACCTCGCAGACTTCTCCAGAACTCTCTACCAAGTGAGCTCCCGCCTAGGAATCCCTCGTCTTCTGCATCATTTGGATTGACTGCGAGAAGAAACGACTGTATGCCAGCCGATGCTTGGAGAGACTCGAGAATCTGGGAAGTTGACAGAAGGACGTTACGGACTGCAGTTGCCACGGTATATCAGCGAGCGCAGCCACCGCAAGGCTGCGAACGCACTACTCTGGTGACGCGCAGATGAGCCCGTAGAGCCTCCGAAGAGGTATTGTGAATGCCTTTCTGCAACATGGCGCCGAACCTACGCGCCGCGGGGTGGGACACCATCGCAGCGGGGGAAATAGCGAGACCCACTTGATCGTACGGTATGTTCTCCCGCTCTGAAAATGCCCTGATGTCTGCTAGTGTTTTCTCGGTGAAAGCGTCCAATCTTTCCAGGAACAAGCCATTCGATGCTGACGCGTCATTCACGCCAAAACTATTCATGCAGCAGAGGGGAATTCCCAACAATGATGACTTTGCTCAACGCGAAGAGACTGGGCGAGGCTGAGTTTGGTTGAGGAGAAGAGTGTGGTGAAGCGAGTTGCGGCCTGTTGCGGCACGACTCGGGGGGCAGTTTCGTAACCCCCTCGGCACTTGCCGATGCCTTGAGCGCTTTCGCCGCCATCTCTAAATTTCCGGTCTCACCTCGCGCGGGCGGCGGGCTCTGCTCCCTCTGTCTCTGCATCTTGACACCCAGGGGAACAAATAACAATGGGTAGGACTCGCCCAAAAACGCGCAAAGCCCGCCCGCCCGCCGCAGAACCATCTGAGACCCAGCAAGAAAAGAAGTCTGAGCCGACGGTCGAAGCCTTGCTTGAAAAGGCTCAAGAGCTGGTTGTGCAGTGCGAGTATGGTCTCGCAGGGAAATTCGTAGAGCGCGCGCTGCAGCGTTCTCCAGAAAATGCTGTGGCGAAAGAAATCTTGGGCGTCGTGCAGCTTGAGACAGGACTCTTAGATGCAGCCAAACAGGTGCGTCTGTGAACATCCGAATGCTGATCTGTGCTGAGATTCTTCGCCGAAGACATTCTTGTCTCTCCTCCCCCCTGCCCCCGGGGCGCCATCGCCACCACCACCTGCCGCACATCTGTACCTTGCCCAGCTGAGCGACGATGAACCCCATACCGCGCTGAAGCACTTTGCTGCCGCCGTGGAGGTCTTGATGCTCCAACTCAAAGGCAAGGAGCGCGCGGCCGACGTGTCCTCATCAAAAGATGACGAGGATGAGACGAAGCGAACGATCGTGCGCGCGCTTATTGGCCAGGTCGAGATATGGATGGATCCCGAATACGATCTATGGTGGGCACTGTATTTCATATACTATGCGGGGCGTTGTCTCAACAGGTCCTCCTCAGCTTCGATCCTGCTGCAGAAAGTAATTGTGAGGAGCTCCTGAAAGCCGCACTGGAAATTGACCCCGGAAACACGGAGGCATTGCAATCTCTTGCATCGGTTCGCATGTCTCAGCAGCGGCCGGAGGAGGCGAAGGAGGTCCTAGAGAAGGCGTGGTCTTTATGGAAAGACCTTGAAGCGGGTCAGTTTGCCCTTGCCTTTATCGTGAGCTCTGCGCTCATCGTGCTTCACAGATGATCACCGGCTACCACCCATACCTAGTCGCTTAAACCTCACGAAGATCTTCCTCGAGCTATCACTTTTCACCCCCGCGTTGATGGTTCTGCAAGGGATCATGGCGTCCGACGACGAAGAGGTTGAGGCCTGGTATCTCGAAGGGTGGTGTTTCTTCTTGATGGCTGAACAAGCCCGCGAGCAAGGAGGAAAACTTGACGAGCTTACTTGGGAGGAGCTTGCCAAGGACTCGCGAGATTGTCTGGAGACGTGTAAATCGGTGAGTCCCTTCCGGCGCCATCCTATCTCGCCTGGCTAAGTGCGCGCATTTCAGTTGCACATCAACCAATCGCATCCTGACGTCCCCATACGCGAGCACGTCAAAGAGCTCATATCAAACCTCGAGGAGCTAGGAATCAAACCTTCACCCGAAGATGATGGCCGGCAAGATGACGAGGAATGGGAAGACTACGAAGGAAGTGATGACAGCGGCAGCGATGTAGAGATGTCATAGTAGTAATGGCTACACCTAGGTTGCACCCACTATCTTTGTTTTGTTCCTGCTTAAAAGTAGTGTATTTACTAGAAGTGACTCGTGTACACAATCCCCCGGGGCACCAGGATCGCTCCTCGGAAACGCGGAGTCGATATAATTTCTTCGTTCCGTGCCGCGATGTCTCGTCATGGATGCCATGCCGTACAACCCGGCCACGGCGATGAAAAATAGCGCTTGAAATCCTAGCTTCGGTTCGACACCTGCCCTCATCAACAGCCCCTGCCGAAAACCCAAGGCCTCAACATTCAGTTTCGAGCTCAAGGCGTATCAACCCTTGCATCTACATATTGCGGCCTACTCCCTGTCTCCGCGTCCTTTCCTTAATCCTTGGTCAAGACGCGTCAGTGATGCTCAGGTCCCGGCTATCCTCTGTGACCCGCCCTGCGCACGTTTTCAAATACGCGACCACGGTCAACAGGAGTGTACCCTTGGCCTCCATAGTCGTAGGCGCATGGCGAAGAGGGTACGCGTCTGCTGCGCCCGAGCCACCCCGGGAGACGTTCAAGCCGAAAGCGCACACCCCCCTGCGCCGCACGGCATCCGACTCTTTCTCCATTCGCTCCAACCCCAACCCGACGCGCAGCGAGATCCAGCCCATATCCACGCTCGCGACCTCCGAGCGCTACCTCCTCACACGGCTGCGGACGCACCTGCCGCAGACCGCGCGCCCGCTGCACGACGCGTACTGGGTGCCGAAGTGGAGCAGCGGGGGTCGAGAGGGCGAGATCTTCGTCTTCAGCAACGGGAGCTTTGTGTGCTGGGGCCTCTCGGAGGAGGACGCGCTGCGGTTCAGGAGGGACGTGCTGACCCCCGCGCAGGCGGAGGTCGCGCCCCTCGCCGAGCCCGAGACGGAGGAGCTGGAGTTCACAATGGACCCTTCCGAGTGCGTCCTCTCCGTGTCACCGGCATTCTCGCGTCTCACTTTGCAATAGGAAGACGCGCCTGCAGGGAGACTTGATCATCCTCGGGAGTGGCCCACGCCTCGCTGACCCGGACACCCTCCCGAAGTCGTTGCCTCCGTCTGCCTTCCCCCAAGAGACTGTCCTGGCGCGATACGCGTTCTCTCAGGCACTATCGCGCTCGACTGCCCTCTCCGCGCTCGAGGTGTCGCTCGAAAACTACCTCTCTTCCATGTCGTCACTCCCCCGGGCGCTAGAGAAGACAGGAAAGCCCGGGATGAGCAGACGCGCACTCGTCAAGAAGTTGGGCGAACTCCTGCGCTTCCGGCAAGGCCTGAACCTGAACCGAGAGAACTTCTCGGAGACACCGGACTTCTACTGGGAAGAGCCGGTGCTGGAATGTGGGAGCCGCTTCTATTGACGCGCCCAGGGGTTGACCACAGCACAGGGTACTTCAAATCTCTAAGCTCTGCACTAGAGGTGAAGGCGCGAACACATGCGGTCAACGACAAAATCACGTACGCCGCTGAGGTGCAGTCTGTCCTTCGGCAGCTCCTCCACGAGGTACGTATCCTCCTTGACACCCACACGCTGCTCAACATGCCTTTCATAGACTTCTGGTGCTCGTATGGAACTAGTCATCATCGCGCTTATTGCGGTCGAAGTTGTTATTGTAAGTGGACTCCCCCTCTCTCGTCCTGGTTGTCTGCTGATAAATCCGGTGTAGGTGCTCATCCGTGATGTCCCCGAGTTCTTCCAGTCTGAGTCTGAGCACAAAGTAGAACAATCATAGTGTTCGCGCCCATTCGCTCCCACCCAGCATAGAGCCTCGATTCGCACCTCTCATCAACCACACCCCACTCATTGACTCTGCTACACATCTCTATATTATATCCTGCAGTACGCCAGCATCTTTGAATGATATTATGGTTTCATATAGAATATATCAACTCTTCCAAAACGCTGCAGACGAAGACTTGCCCCCGAGGGAGCGCGCAGGTACCTTGACTGGCGAAAGTTCAGTGGGAATGTTCAAACTACCGTCGCCCTGAATAATGTATCAGCAAATGACAACGATTGTTGTCTTCAAAAGCTCACCATATTGAAATTTGCCCAGTCTATCGAAGTGTTCTGCGCAGACTGGAATGGTAGGTTCTGGGTCAGCTTTTTCATCTTTCTCTTCTTCGGCACCGTAATGGCCTCTTCGTCGACGTCCATCGGGACAGCCTCGGGTTCCTCGTGGCTTTTCCGAGTCTTCTTGTCTTTCGGCTTCGTCGGTTTGGCTGCCTTCGGTTGGCTGTCGCTTGTGCTGGCCTTCCGCCGCACTTTGGTAGTAGCCGCTTCGTCGTCGTCAGTGTCTGAGGTTGCCTTCCGCTTGTTCTTGCCAGTCGAAGGCGCAGGTTTGCTCTTGGGAGCCTCTTTGCTCCTGTCAGGTTTCTTCACAGGTTTCTTCTTCGTATCTCCTACGTGAGATGAGTGTGCTGATCTGTGGGAGCGACACGATCGCGTTACCTGGTCCGCTGGCTGAAGCCTTCTTCGAGGATGGTGCCTTGATAGGAGGATTCTTCTCAACAACAGAAGGCTCAGAGCCAGAATCGTCGACAACTGCTTCAACGATATCCGGTGTGCGGTCGTTCCGCGTGGGTGACGCTGATGCTGGAGCAGTCTGTAGGCGTATTTAGCATCCTGAGAGATCGCGGAGTAACGAGTCGTACGCTCTGCGAGTTCGCCTTCAACCGCTCTATCTGCTTGAGTGCCTTGTCCAGCTCACTCTTGTAGTGTTGGGCCTGCTCTTCCAGCAAAGAAGCTTCTTCTTCAGCTTTCGCCGTCTTCTCCTGCACAGGCTAGCGCGTCAGGCACCAGAAGGGAAAGTTGCTCGACAACGTACCGCTTGTTCTTCCAGCGCTGCGCTCAGCTTCTCCAGCTTCTTATTCGCCTTCGAGTCTTCGGGGCCGCTGTCTTGGCTGGACTTGGACTCTTCTGCGATACGCTGAAGCAGTCTCACCGCTCAGAAAAATATTGTACAGCAGGATGAAAGCACATACTGCCTGCTCCTCGAGGGCGGTTTGCAGCTTCTCTACCTTCTTGCGCTCTTTAGCGAGGGCCTTCTCCTGCGCGGCAGCTTTCTCCTGCTCCTCGTTTATATTGGATTCGAGCTTTTTGATATGGCTTTCCAGTGTAGCGCATTGCTTGCGAAGCTCTTCTACTTCAGCACCACCGCGGTTATCGAGAGACTTCCACTTCTCGACTTGAACCTTGAGAGCGGCCTTCTCCTGCTGAAGCTCGCTGTTCACCCGTTCCTTCTCTGCGAGGTTTCTTTGTGCGTCTTCAAGGTGCAACGTCAGCCTGTCGACGTTTGTGCGAGCAGACGCAAGTTGAGACTCTATAGCAGAGTGCTCGCTGTGCTTGAGGGTGGCTTGTCTCTATAGTCGGGTGCATGAAGCATACTAAGAGAAATGAAGAGAAGCAACGTACCTCAGCATCAGCCTTCGCCTTCTCTGCAGCTTGCAAAAGCGCAACCTTCTCTTTCAACTCCTGCACACCCTCCGCCAACTTCCCCCTGAGCTCCTCCACAAGGGCAAGGTTCCCGTCCGACGCGTTTCTCAGCTCTTCCTTCAGCTGGTCGGTTTCAATTTCGAGCTCCTTCTCCCGCGTTTGGAACAGGGTGAGGTTGAAGTCGCGTTGAATGACAGCCAGCCGTTCCCGACGCGCCACCTCGCGTTCGTGCGCGAGTGCGACGCGTTCCTGAGCGAGGAGCACGTTGGTCCGGAGGTGGGCAACGCGGTGGCAAGCCATGAGCGAGTCGCACCCGTCGGCCCATTCTTTGCGCTCGGCTTTCCACTCCTTGCGAGACGTGTCCACCTGATCCTGGAGGAGCTTTTTGTCGCGTTTCAGTATCTGTGCTTCCTGTACGAGCTCTTCGATGTGCTCTTTCTGGGACGTGATTAGGACCTCGTCAGGCTTGGAAGTCGGTGTAGAGGATATTCGCATCGTTGGCAAGCGGTTTAGGATAGACGAGGGTGAAAATGATGAAAATGCGAGTTCAGACATGGTGCGAAGGCTTGAGCGATTTACAAAGGCAGATAACTTGGGGGCACAAAGGTGGCTTTGGCGCTTCCAGGGCAAGAGTTCAGCGAAGTCAAGAGACGTTTGTGTTCAAGCGAGGCAGTCAGTGGGCGCGCAAGTCAGCAGCCAGCGCATATAGCCTGGACCCTCGAAGAAGAGATGGAAGTAAGAGGAAAGGCGCGGGAGGATGAGCAGGCACTGGCAGACAGTGATTAATTGACTCGCGGCGACTTGAATGAGAATCCTGCGCGTGCGCGCCAACTTCCGCGCTTGGCCAACACACACGACCTTCACTCAGCTCTTACACAGACCAGGCTCTATTCTCTATTTCTACTCTATTCTATACCATGTCCCCCAGCAAGAGACGAGTCAAGAGTATTAAGGTCCACGTTCCGAGGCACAACTCCCAGCGTATCGGTCCCGCACTTACCGCACAAATTGAATCCGTGGCCAAGGAGAAACGCATCCGCACGGACGTCCGACAGCCGACCAATGAAGTATCCAGCGCGATTGCTCTCGCCATCGTACGCACTTCTCCCCTTAACATCTTCACTCAAGGCTGATGTGACTGATAGGAGAACTCGTCCGAGTGGAACTCGCTACTTGCCACCGCTCGAGCCGAGCGTGGACCACAGTGGGATGTCGGCACCCAACAGTAAGTCTGCGCATCACGACTCTGTTTCTGCTACCGCTCAGCTTGTGTCTCCAGATTCCAAGTAGACGAAGGCTCCGACCTATACTATGATCCCAGTCCCTTAATGGACTACCTCAAGGACGCAAAGCCAGTTAACGTATCTGATACACATTCTGGTGCCATGAACCCCTCTGCCCACCAGCGCGGCCAGGCGATCCCCATGGCTGGACATCACTCAACAAATGGGGTTGGAATGTCACCAGTCGTGGGAACGCCAACGAGACATGGCATCCCTGGGCAGATGGGCTCATACCCTGGTGGTCCGCAATTTCATGCAATTCCGCCCAACCAATTCTATGGGGCGACGGACCGTGGTTCACCCATGGTAACGCGCGGCATGGGAATCGGGATGGGAATGGATGGTATGGGCATCACGCCAGACGTGAGGAGTTTGTCTAGAAGGCTTTAGAGCTTTTGTTTCTAGAGGTGCGCAGCCCCCCCGTCTTCTGCTATTTTGATCACTTATCACCACCGCAGGTGTATTCATACTGTCTTGTATTCTCTATCTGTAGTACTTTACACTTCTCCGAGTCAATACTAGCTCCTCGGTCAACGGCGTTTTGCTACGGTGGCTGGGGTCTCACGACACAAACAAGCCGAAACAACGCGAACGCGTCCCGAATCGTGGCACGGTTGCGGCCACGGTTTACCTACAACCACTATGTCACAATCATCGTTCCTGGACGACTTCGCTGCAAAGGAGCGCGAGAAGGCACGGAATATCCCGTCCATATCCGACAAGACAGCACCTCTCCTTTCCTCATACACCTACCACTCACCTACACCAACAGCTCCTGGCCCATATATCCTCGGTGTTGACGAGGCTGGGCGTGGGCCAGTTCTGGGACCATTAGTTTATGGCGTTGCATATTGCCCGGCGTCGTACGAGGAGAAGCTCAACGACCTTGGATTTGCAGGTGCAGTGCCATCTCTCCGATGCACCTCCACTTATTCACATGCATGCATCAGACTCAAAGACGCTTACGTCCGAGACACGCGCCTCACTGCTTGAGACTCTAAGTGGAGATAAGCCAAATCTCGGATGGTCGGTCAGAGTTCTGAGGTGAGACTCGTTTTGGTCATATGGCAACATCCAGGATGCAACCACGCTTTAGCCCAAGAGATATCTCGAGTGGCATGCTTCGCCGACCCCCAACGAATCTCAATAAGCAATCACAAGACGCTACCATCCTTCTCATTCGCGAGGTGATTCAAAGAGGCATAAAGCTATCCGAGGTTAGGGCTTTGACCCAACCCTGGTCAACTTCGATAACCTCACCCTCCATACTCTCAGGTGTACGTTGATGCGCTTGGTTCCACTAAACCTTACGAGCAGCTTCTGTCATCACTTTTCCCTGGCATCAACTTCACAGTGACAGCTAAAGCCGACTCAAAATTCAAAATTGTCGGTGCAGCGAGTGTTGCGGCGAAGGTGACACGTGACGCGTGGATTGAAGGCTGGACGTTCGAAGAGGACGTACGCGAAGAAACGCCAGAAACCCCGAAAAACAAGCGGACGTGGTCCACAGAACTTGGTAGCGGGTACCCATCTGGTACGAATTCCAGCAACGCGCCCCGTCTACAGCTGTCGTTGAACTGCGCATCCCAGATCCTAATACCAAGACATGGATAAAGGACTCCCTGGAGAAGACGTTCGGGTTCCCTTCCATCGCCAGATTCTCATGGACAACCGTCAAAGTCGCCTTGGAGGATAAGGCACACGCAGTAAAATGGTGCGTTGCTTATTGAGTCACCGGGGCCCGACACTGATCGCCTCCAAGGATTGATGATGGCCAGGCATCGCTCGTGAAAGCCTTCGAGGAAGGTACCGGTCGAGATAAAGACCGGTGTGCCGTCGCAAAGGATATCAGTTTGAGTAGCGTAGGGACATTGTGACGACGTCATCAGCTTATCTTTCAATACCATGCTGATTCGAACAAGATATCGATCAGCGGAACGTATGGGCGTGCTCTGCATCTACCTACTGGCTGTGTCATGTTAGCCTCGTGGCAGTCACAAGACTATGTTCTCGGGGATTGGAGAAGTCCCGGAAGTGACATGGCCGCGAGGCGCTTTCGATGCGCGGTTCCGCTCCTTCGTGCAGCGTGCAGCAATGCAGCAGCGCGGGCCCCGTTCGGCGCCGGGAGTTTTGAGCTCCGATTTCCCGTCGCGAGCGCAGCCTGGGGGCCTGGGCAGCGACAGCTCTGCTCTTCAAGCTTCCGTCCTCGCAAGTTGGTAGTTCTCTCTCTAAAGAGTCTAGCGTCAGAGTGCTGTGGAAGTCAAGAAGCACTAGTAAGTACCATAACCTTCAGGAGCTCTGGGAGGCCTGCGGTTCGAATACGCATGGTCTGCCACACCGCTCCACCAGTGCGCGGTAGCTTCTGCCCTGTATTTCCACGCGGCTCCCTACTGACGACTGTGATAACCAGTATTTTGAGCTAAAAATATGCTCCGTTGCCTGCTTGATCGCGTTGAGATCCCTTGTTGACGGCTGTCGGTGAAGGTCGGTGATCGTTGCATGTCGCGGCGCACGGCGTCACTGGAAGCTTCTCCACGTGGGTCTGCTGCCAGCATCGCATCCCTCTGGCTCCTTATCACCATGCGGATCCGAGTCAGCAGCGCGACGTCTTTGCTTCGCTAGGTCGCGTCCACATGTCCTCAGGCATCTCTGCGGCTCCGCCCAAACTACTTAATGAGCGCGACCCTTCCCTGCTGAGTCGTCGACGCAGCTCGCCATGTTCGGGATTTCTAGCCTCTTGGCACTCGCCGCGGCGTCGCTCGCCCTTGCATCTCCTGCTCTCATTGACAGACGCTCGTTCGAGGTCAAGGATGGTGTGAACTACACTGTCTTCGAGCATGCCGCCACTGGCGCGAAGATGTCCTTCGTCACCAATAGCGGCATCTGCGAGACGACGCCTGGCGTGAACCAGTACTCTGGTTACCTCACCGTTGGCAACAACATGGTGGACACTCTTTCGCCGTGCATTACATCATATTCTGACGCGCCTACAGAACATGTGGTTCTGGTTCTTCGAGGCCCGCAACAGTCCGACTACCGCGCCGCTCGCGCTCTGGCTTAACGGCGGTCCCGGGTGCAGCAGCATGATCGGTCTCTTCCAGGAGAACGGCCCCTGCACGTTCAACAACGTCTCCGGCTCGAAGCCCGTATTAAACCAGCACAGCTTCAACACCTTCGCCAACATGCTCTACGTCGACCAGCCCATCGGTACCGGCTTCAGCTACGGTACCGACAGCGCGACCGGCACGGTCGCCGCTGCGCCCTTCGTGTGGCAGCTGCTCCAGGCCTTCTACGCGCAGTTCCCCACCTACGAGAATCGCAACTTTGGTTTGTTCACGGAGTCCTACGGCGGTCACTTCGGTCCCGAGTTTGCTTTCTACTTGTACGTGTTAGCCATCACTGCGCTTGCAATATTGTTTGATGGTCTTCCAGCGAATCCCAGAACACCGCCATTGACAAGGGCTCTGTCAACGGCATCAAGATTCCCCTTGTCGCTTTAGGGATCAACAACGGCTGGGTACGCCCGACCCTGATACATCCCGGACGCCGACTGACGGGTGGGCTTCTAGTTCGACCCGGTCCTCCAGTACAAGGCCTACATCGACTACGCGCTCACGAACCCGTATCGCGCGCTCATCAGCAAGTCGCAGAACACGTCGTACTACAGCTCGTACACGCGCAGCTGCCTGCCCGGGCTCAACTCGTGCGCTAGCTCCGGCTCGAGCTCGACGTGCTCGAACGCGGACAACACGTGCTACGACGACATCGAGGGCGCCATCTCCGAGGACGCCGACTTCGACGTGTACGACCTCCGCTCGGGGTCGAACGACCCCTTCCCGCCCGAGACATACGTCAGCTACCTCCAGACCAAGAGCGTGCAGACCGCCATTGGCGCGCAACAGACGTACCAGGAGTGCCCCGATGCCCCGTACGAGAAGTTCGCATCGACTGGTGATGGTGCGTGTCGCCTGCATGCCCATGCCCGGACTCATCACATGTTGATCGTGTCCCAGACGCAAAGTCCTTCCTCCCCACCCTCAGCACAGTCGTGCAGAGCGGCATCCAAGTGCTCATCTGGGCCGGTGACGCCGGTACGTTCCTGTCCCCCGCGGCCATACCTGACCCCCGGATCTGACCCGCTTCCTCCCTCTCGCAGACTGGATCTGCAACACTGCTGGCGTGCAGGCGGTTGCCTCCAAGATCACCTTCTCTCAGTCCTCGACCTTCAACTCCAAGTCGCTGCAGCCTTACACGGTCAACGGCCAGCAGTACGGCACGTTCAAGACCGCGGGCAACCTGTCGCTCCTGAACGTGTTCGGTGCGGGCCACGAGGTGCCCGCGTACCAGCCCATCGTCGCGCTCCAGGCGTTCACGCAGACGCTGAGCCAGCAGCCGTTGACCTCCACCTAAGAGTGCGAGGCCGAGAGCATATGTAAAATGGCGCGGTTGTGTGTATTTATAGGGTAGAACAGGATGCTTCCAGCTGGTTGTAACAACAAGCACGGTCTACTTGGGTATCTGAGTTGTGGATGGTATATGTAATCCACAAAAATGCATGACATTGGATCAGGGCGGTGATCGAGAGAAACGATGAGAGCGAAGCGAAAGCTCTCAGTCAGAAGCAAAGCTGGTCCATGACCACCGCGCCGCTTTTGACAAGGCTACGGAACTGCTTCCTGTGCCGGCGGTTCCGCCCCTGAGACAGTTCCAAGTCGAGCAACTTGAGTATGGGCTTGTAAACAGTGGGCTTCTGCGACATGACCTTGCGGAATGCAGCCAAGCCCAACCTGTGCGGTCTGTGTCCATAGTAGCTCTAGACGCATGTATACAAACAACTGACCACGTGACAGACGTCTTGTCGACGTCGCATCTGCCGCCTTGAGCAAGGGAGACCCTGTTCTGCGCCTTGCTGCGCATCACGGCGTACGTATACCGAACAACCTGCTGGATCGTTCCTGGAATAACGAGCTCAAGTCAGGTCGGGCCGCAGGCCGGCAGACGCGAGCACACGTACGGTGGATGAACTTGGTATTCTTGCGAATATTGGCGCCCCAGCTGCGCAGGTAGTGGTGCATCCGCATCGCGACCACGAGGAAGTTTTGGTACGTGTTCAGATACACGCCAGGTAGCGTGTTCATGTCCGAGTCGCAGAATATGATGTGGCTCTTTGCTCTGCCCAGTCTGCAGCGGGGTCGTTCGTCAACAGCGAGGCTTCGAACGTAGGTGGGACGCACTGGAGCATCTTGTGGAGGAAGGCAAAGCCGGCGCGGCGCCCGCGATCCACAGTCAGCGAATCCATGATAACTGAGTAGTCGCGTCCTTGCGTTAGATAAGCGCGCAGGCACACGGAGGCAGGGGCGCACAGGTAGTATGGTAGCGAGTGTAGTCTGTAGACACAGACAGATCTTCCATGTTGATGAACAACGCGCACCACGGGAAAGCTATGACCTATGAGTCGATGCAAAAGAATAACCCCATGCCAGACGCACATTTCTGCGCTGGAGCTGTGATATTCACGATATGTGGCTCGCACTCAAAGTTCGTCAACGTCTTCTCTCGGGATATAAAGCACCCATAGTCGGGATGTCCTGGGGCTGTCAGGCAAAGGCAACAGAACAAAGGACAAGGAGCTTACCCTCCATCATGACATGAAGAAACTTCCTAGCCTTTGCCAGATCCGTTGTGATGAACAAGTAATCGTCAATGAGCCGAAGTAACAACTTTGGAAGGCCAGTGAGCCACGAAACGTTCACGCAAAGCCGTAGGGGATGGACACGTACGCTCGCTGGGTCCTGCGCGAAATGTAGGCGCGTCCTTTCGAGGTCCGCATAGAAGATCGAACAGAGCAGCGACGACAGCACCGAGCCCTGCGGAATTCCAACGACCTGCCGAAAGTAGTCCTGGCCAATCTGCCCCTCCTATCAGCTTTCTCACTTCCAACCCATTTAAGGGGAGACAGCCCACCTTGACGATGTTCTCCGTGATGTGCTCCTCGAGGAGCTCGAGCACCTCCGCCTTCGACGACGCATGGTACACGACACGGTCGACAAAGATGGTGTGCCGAAGCGTCGCCGCCAGCTGCGTGGCGTACCGCAGGAAATGTGGGTGCTCGTCTGGGCGCGGTCCCACGACGGCCCTTCAGCGTGCCTCGAACAGCCAAACAGGGGAGGAGGGCGCTGACCATCAGGAAGCGCCTTGGTCGCGAATTTCCGCTTCACCTTCCCCGCGGCCTGCATGACCTGACCGAAACGGGGGAGCACGTAGTTGTCCTGGGGCGCGGGGCATCAGAACTCTGTGCGAGCGGCACATCACGGCTCAGCTCACCTCGGAGATAACGTCTCGAAGGATCTGCAGAAGCTTCGACTGCTCAATCGTATCGAAGCACGCCTGCACGTCCGCTTTCACAAAGTACAGCTTGGGCCTGCAACCCGGGGTCAGCATCCGACGCGTCTATCAGCGGGAGTAAGCAGGCGCCTCACAGCGTCCCGGACGGGCTGGCCGCGCGCAGCCGGGTCTTGAACGCCTTGAGCTGCGTGTAAATCTCGTTGTGGCCGAACACGGACGCTCCCACGAGCGCAGGCCGCGCGGTCTGCTTCGCGTCAGGAATCTGATGCGGCGCATTGAGTTGCGACGACCTGCCTTCTCGTACGTGAGAATCTGGAAGGCGGCCTGGAGGATGTCGTTGATGGACTGCTGGCGCATGGTCGTCTTCCCCTGCGAATAGGCCCCAAGGGCGTCAGTTCAGGCGCTCCTGTGTGAACATATTACATGCAGGCACACCTTGATTTCAGTCCTTTTCCGCCGAAGATTGACGATTGGCCGCACGCCCGTGTCTTTGGGCAGAAGGCGGACAAAGGAGAAGCCCAGCTTGCGCTGACGCAATATCTCTTCCGCTTCTGACTGAAACAAGGGATGAGTCTCTGTTGGATGATCACGAAGGACGGGAGCGTTACAGGTTCAATCTTGGCAAATGTAACGCTCGTGAGCCTCTCGACGAGAGGCGCACAGAGCACGTCCCAGTCGTCTTGGCGGAAATACAGCATCTTGTTCTTGAAGGCTGATGACTCGGTTATGTAGAATGTAGTCTGTGGGTGCTGGTTGGAACGAGGGATACGGAGGTGACGAGGTAGCATACCCTCAGCAACGGGGATACGAAGGATCCGAAGTACCATAAGATGAACTCTTCAAGAAGCTCGCGCCGCTTCAAGCTGTCCGAGGCAGGGGTATGTGCTGCTGAGAGGTTACCAGAGGCAGTCCATTTACAACTGGTGGTACTCAAGCCTTGCATGATTCGATGCAGGGAGATAGTCTCGTAACGCCTATACGAAATGAAGCCCTTCAACGCTAATCCGATCGCCCATCAGCAATGAGTATGAGATTGTCGAATACAAGCAGCTGCCCACCGTCCATCACCACCTTGAAGTTGTCATCCCCTCCCCAAAAAGGCTTTGGGATGACTGCTTTGGTGACCAGTGCAACGAAACGGTATACCTGCAACCGCTGTGAGAACCGCGAACGATGGCAGCGTGACAGGATCACTACTTCTGTGTGAGAGCAGGCAAACTCGGCAAACCTAGGCTTGCTCTTTGAAACATCAACAGACAGGCGGCGAGAAGGCTCAGACGCTGGTTCTTGACTTTCTACAGTCCTCTGCGAGGGCAGATGGATGGACACTTCTGACATGAGCTCCTGCTCGACAATCAGACGTCCAGATAAAGACAAGGCCAACGAATGAGATCAGACCAGAATAACGCTAGAATCGAGCGCAGGTTCTTGCTCGGGACGTTTGAGTTTCGACGGACACGCAATCCCCCTCAATGCCTTGTACGAGCACTTCCCGTGCCTCCAAATCAGCTTTTCGAGCAAGTCCACAGCAGGTTTCACCCTCTTGGGTGTCTTGAGTGGACGGGCTCTCTTCCGAGAAACGTATTACTGACCGCGGGACCAAACATGCGATCCGTGCCCTTACCTTGATCTCTTCCTCTCGGTCAGAAAAGTCAGAGTACTTGTGTGCTTTGGGCACAGCCACAAATGCGTTTGCGAGTCCATATTCACGTGGAAACACGTATTTGGACAAGTGACGGGCGCTTTCAGTCTGCTTTTGACGGTCGGGCGGCTTATGCGGAGCTTTCTTCGATTGATAACATGGAGGGTTGAGAGTATTTATGATGTCTACATGAAGGAATGAGACTGCGCTCCCCCCAAGATACATACACTCACGCTTGGGAGGCAGGCCAGCGGCTATGGCTTCCGTTTGGGGAATATATGCTGGTCTGGCGTAACAGAGGTGCCCGCGGTCAAACAATACATCTGCGGGAGTTCGCCTGGACACACTCGTGAGATGCAGCTGCGCGACTGCAATCGACGAGACTCACGTTATACATGCAGCATTCCTTGACACAGCTCGAGTTCGCTTCTTTGAAGGCGGCGACTCCGGATGTGGGTCAGCCTTCCTCTTTCGGTCTATGGGAGGGGCCGGAGTAGCTAGTGTGCTGGTGGTGAGGTCTATGGTCGGCGATGGAAGGAAGATCAGGGGAGTGCCGGCCAACTGGCAAAGACATTCATTGGGCAGCGGTACAAATATGCTTGATTCTGTCAGTAAGTGGAATATGACGCTCTCCCCCACCCTAATACGCGTCATGAGCTCGTAACACGCGTCAAATGAACAACGGCACGCGCAGACGCACCTCTTCAGCAGCCTCTCCCAGTCCGAGCCCTGCAACGCGGTCACAACCGTATTGACGTAGAAATTATTGACGCCAGAACGCGTGTCTCCGACTCGCATCTTGGCGCCATTTTGATATGACTGCAGGGACAGCGAATTTAAGTCGACACGACACACCCTGGCATCGAAACGCGGACATACGCTGCGGTAACCCAACGTAATAGCATTGGCGGCCTTCTGCTTGGGGCCGGAGAACAGTCGCTCTTGTGCACGTGTAATAAGCTGTGATCACCAGGTCTGAGTTGAATACGGACAGGGCTGGAAGAGAGAACAAGCGTACGACGCGCATAGACTCAAGGGGTTGCGACACGGTGAAGCGTACGTCAAATGCCGGTGTGCTGCCGCCGAAAGCTACGTAAGAGCGTGCGAGAAATTCACGGTAGGAAGGGGGGTCTGTGGGCAAGAGTAGAAGATCGTCGAGCGCAATGTCGGGTGGGGGCCGGAGAACGTCGTTGAGATATGCCTGAAGAGTCAAAACGCGAGGAAAGTACGCGCTGAGGATGGAGAGGGTGATGCGTTGAGCCATCCGGGACGGAGACACGTGAGAGGGGCGACGGTTGGAGGGACACTGGTTATTGGAAGGCTGTGGAAGGGCGGTGAAGCCAAAGGAAGCAGAGCCAGGCTGCCGGGTTGTGATCAAGTGACGTCAAGTTACCTTTCGAATTTCCCGTGCTGCAAATTGTGGTTATATATACTCGACCGTCTGGCTGCAATCGACCAGTTGCGCTCTCGACGACCGACCGCGATGACGACGGGGCCACCGGAAGCTGCGACCGGCGCGGTCAAACGTCCCGCAGTGCCCCCAGCCACGACTGCGCCCCTGCCCGACGCTGGCGCCTCGAGCACGGTACGTGTCTGCTCTCGATCGCCTCCTGTGAACTAGCCATGTCCGAACTAGTACGCAGCGCCAGAAATCCCGCCAGGCGTCCGCCCCCCGTCTGCCGGGTCTGCCCCTCACCCTCCCCACGGGCGTCCCCCGCGCCGTCATGGGCACCCCCTTCAATTCCTCTCCGCGATACGAATACCCCTTCCCGACACCTCCAACGCCATCCCCAGACATGGAGCACGTATTTCCCTTTCCACCTCCCCTGGCGGGCACCCTCCCCACTTTTGCAACGCTCTCTACGCTTTCTCACTCCTTTGGCGCCACCATCTCACCCATTGGCTCCATGTTCAAGGCCCCCTCGGGCGGGACTGTCTCGCGTCCCCCCGCTGGCTCCTCTTCCGTCTCCTCATCCTCCACCTCGTCCTCCGCTTCGTTCTCCACCACGTCCTCCACGACATCCTCCACATCGACGCTGGCCAGCAGCATCAGGGCCGATCCAAAACGCACTGCAGCTGCCACAGCGCGTGACGTTCCCGTCCCGCCCTCTATCGTCCGTCGCCAGCAGGAAAGGCGAGGCACGATGGGCAATTCTTCGAATGGTCCGGCACCGAGTTAGCACACACGCACGCGCCTCGCGTTTCCCTCCGCTTCATCTACGGGTTTTTTTTTCGGTTTTTTTTTTGTGACTCTGGCTCTGTAGATATCTTGTATGCACCACGCTCTCCACACACCATGCGGCGTTGGCTGTCTCCTGGTTGTTTCGGGTCTCGCCGCTCTGTTTAATCGTCTACTACTTGGCACTGGGTTTTATCAGATCACACACGCATCTCTGTATCAATCCCTGCACTGTTCACATTCTGTATCGCACTGCATCGACTGTCCGGGTCTTCTCGAATACATGGAACCCCGTATACCACATCCAGAAACGATCGAGTTGGCAGCTCCAGTTGTATGAGATCCAGACCGGGCCGGGTGGAGCCCGACTCACAGGCACCAGGGCCCAAGTTGGGCGCTCCACCGGCTTCCACCGGTAGAATAGAATTAGAATTGGGTAAAGTGAGGCAAGCATAAGGCTCCACCACGGTGACATCGTCCCCCGCCCCACGCAGCCCCCCCATCGATGCATAAGAATTGACCCACAAGCCCAAGCGCTGCTGGCAGCACCACACACTACTTACCATCCCACCACCTCTCCGAACCTACCTCACCTTATTCAGCACATGGGCGACATCGCCGAGAAAATCGGCCGCAAGGTCTTCTCGAAACACATCCAACAATACACCCCCGCCGACCCGCTCTACGAGACCTACACGGACAAGCGCGGGCGCACCAAGCGCCGCAAGGCACGCCATCCCCTGCTTACCCAGCGCGCTCGACTGACGGCAGAGTGCGCAGCGCGAGCTCCCACCGGGGCTGTCGGACGAGGACGCGCGCATCCTGCGCTCCATCAAGCGCCGCGCGCACTACCTCGACAAGGGCTTCCGCGTCTGCGGCATGCGCTTCGGCTGGACATTCGTCATCGGTGCGCGCACGCAGCACCGCCTGCACTGCACCCGCACACACTCACCCACACGCTCCACAGGACTTATCCCCGGCGCGGGCGACGTGGCGGACGCCGCGCTAGGCTACTTCCTCATCGTGCGCAAGAGCCGCCAAGCCGGGTGCGTTGCGCGTGCTGACCGCGGCCGAACTGAACTGACGAGGAGCCGCGGCGCAGGATCCGGCGTGGCTGACGCAGCGCATGCTGCTCAACCTCGGCATCGCGACGTCGATCGGGCTCGTGCCGATCGTGGGCGACATCATATAGCGTCCTTCCGCGCCAACTCGCGCAACGCGGCGCTGCTCGAGGAGTTCCTGCGCCTGCGCGGGGCCGGGCTCGCGCAAGAGCAGACGACGTCCGGCGCGGTCGACAAGGCGATCGCGGCGCGGCGGCGCGCGCGAGGGCACGACGGCGCAGGCCGCGGGGACGAGCCGGAGGCGGTGAGGGAGGCGGCGGAGAGCAACGCGCCGAGCCCGCGCTCGTTCACGTTTCGGCGGCGGGGCGGGGGTGGGAAGAAGGCGTCCGGTTGAGGCGAGATACCTTTGTACGAGCACAGACACGCGCGGATAGGACGGCACATTCTGACGTGATGGGCGCGTGCAGTAAGAAAGGGGTGGTACATTGGTTTAGTGAGTGGTCAGGACGACAGCAAGGCACAGCGGCGTGGCGAGAACGGGGGCAGCTCAGGCCGCCTTGGCAGCGGCCTCTACGCCGGGCGAGGACACCTCTTCGACAATCTCGGCAGGCTTCTCCTCACCTCCTATCGCGCCGCGGTTGAGCCACCCTGATCATGAAATGTGATGAGTAGAGAACGCGCAGTGGGAACTGCTACAGCACCTTTGAGCTTCTGGTTGTTCACCTTCTCCCGCTCCTTGTCGATCGCGCGCAGCCGCTTGAGCTCCGCACTCGCCGCCGGCGCATCTACACCCGCACCCGTCCCATTAGCACACCACCCACACAGCGACGCCAAGCCAACAACGACGCACCCGCAGGGCTCTGCCTGACGATCTCCTCGAGGATCTTCTCCGCGCGCTCAAAGTAACCCTGCTCGCCGAGCGCCTTGCCGCGCCGGAACATCGCCTTGTAGTTGTGCTCGTTCCGCGCGAGCGCCTTCTCCGCCGTCTCCTGCGCGCGCTTCCAGTTCTCGCGCTTGATGTGGCACGCAGACATGTTCGCGTACACCTTTTCGACGATCTCGTCCGCCTGCGCGCGCGCGGGTGAGTGGCACTGCACGGGCGCCGCGCGGCGGGGCGCGCGCGCGCACGCACCTCGGTGCGCGCCTTGGGCGCCGCGGCGCTGTCCATCGGCCCCGCGGGCCCTGCGCCGCCCATCGCGGCGGCGACGCCGCCCGACCTGCAGCGCAGCACACGCGTGTCAGACGGCGACGCGCCACACGGTCCATGGCACAAAGAACGGACAGACGCACTTGTCGAGCCCCTCGGTGAAGAACAGCGTCTGCGGCGCGCTGTCAGAGAAAGAGCCCATCGGCGCGTGTCAGCGTGGGGCGTACCTCGTGGTACGCGCGCAGAGCTGTCGGCGGTGCGGGTCAGCGCGTGTGGGAGGGGTCGGGGCGCGGGGCACGTACCGGCGGTGAGGTCGCCTGCTTTGAAAGCGGCGTCGCCGACAGCCTTTTTCTCGCGTGCGGTGGCGAGTTTGATCTCGATTGACGGGTCAGCGGACATGGTGCTTGGTGTGAGCGAGGATTGAATCAGAGCAGTGTGTATTGAGTAGTGCAGATAACCGCGAGGCGCGGTGCCACTGGGAGATAGACGCCGTCTCTGCCAGAAGCGCCCGCGTGTTCGTGTATTTGTGCGTGTTGACGCGCGGCCGCTGTGGCTGCAGCTGGCACCCGGACATTCCGACTGAACCTGACTGAACCGACAACTGCGCTGTACCAGCCACCGACTTGCTAGCAACAACGACCTTGGCATGGCCCTGCTCTCCTCCATCCTCGGCTTCTCCCTCTTTGGCCTCGGCGCCCGCCTCGGCCAGCTCGGCATCCAAAAACGCAACCTCCTCGACAGTGCGCCGCCCCCTTCTCTATCCGTGACCCCGTGCTAACGCGCACGCACCCAGACCCCGGCGCACACGCTCTCTCCATGCTCGCGTTCGGCTACGTGGGATACTGGGCACACCAGTGGGACGAGCGCGCGGGGGTGCTCATCGCCGAGAAGCGCGCGGAGATCGCGGAGCGGCGTAGGCTGCGCATCGCGCAGGCGGAGGAGGCATCTGCTGCCGCGCTCGCGGAGGCCGCATAGGCCGCCCCCCGTTGGTGAGCCTCTTTCTCGCAGTTGATGGTCGGTGGTGCGGGTGCTGATGTATTTTATTTTATTGGACTTTGTGGGCTAGAAATGCCGTTGTGTGCGTGCGTGTAGTGTATAGAGGACCGTCTCCGTTTAATCGACATCCATCTGCAAACTCGCCGTGCTACCTCGGCTTTAACGACTCGAGCCTGCTGTGGATTCTCGCGCCCGTACACTTGGCGCCGGCTGTTGCCACGGGCCAGCCGCAGGGCTGCAGGTCGCTGTGCATCCGTGTGCAAGCGTAAGAGGCGGCACCAAGCATCTCGAGCACTTACCGCTGCAGCCTCCGAAGGGAGGACGCGCGCCATCTAACAATGCACACGCTCTGCCATGTGCATGAGGGCTTAATGCAGGCTACACCCGGCATTGGCCCGCCAGCTGGAGAAGCGCCGGCCGAGCACGTTTGTTTTGTGGGGCTGTCAACGCCACGAGTCGCAGACGCTTCTGACTTAGCCACGCAACGTCCCGCGTCTCCGACAAACCGCGTTCAAAGCAGGAATCTCGACAATCCAGGCAACGATCAACGCAGACTTGTGATTGATATGCACGATGGAGTACTGCCCGACCAGCGCAGCGCACTCCCCGTTCTGGGGCCGAGGCTATCCACAATAAGTAAGCTACCGAGAACTCACAGACCGAAACGAGCGAAGAAGCACGAAAAACGAAAAGAACGAAAAGATGTACACGAAGCACGGATATAAGGAGCGAGAGAACGACCAGTCGGGCCAAGCAGTGGCGGTAAGTAGTGGAGATGGTGGTGGTAGCAAGCAAGCCAAAACTATGCACAGGGCGTACACGCTGCGCAACTAGTGAACAGCGGTGCGAAAATGAACAGCCGCGCGTGTACGGGATTATGGCGAGCGTTTGAGGAACAGCTTGTACATGTGGTTCGGATATGGAGGTTTGATTTGTGTTGTACATGTGGGCAGAATATATCGGCGGATGAGCGGGTGTATACGAGCAAGCAGTGGTGTACGAATCGAGTCGAGGGTGGTGCGATGGATAGGAAAAGACCAGATCCGGGTGGTGCGAGGATGGTGCGGCCCGAACCCGTGGATTGCAGATGGGTGTACAACCATGGTATGGGCAGAAGCACTGGTGAGTATTGAGGCAACGTGAGGTGAGTGATGGAGATGAGGCGAAACACGATGGAAGCAATGAGTGTGATGCGGGATCCAGCGTCTGGGAGATCCCGGAGCAGCGAAACGACAGGGGGGAAGGAGGGTGGTGTGTGTATGTGTGTGAGCGAGGAAAACCTAGTTCCCAATAATCAGATGAACGAAGAGAACGAGTGACGTGGGGGAGCCGGCGGCCGGATGGGGGTACGGCCCGATGAGTAATGCGAGAAGACGAAGCGGCGCGAATGAACAAAAGCAGGGTGTGAATCGTGCAGGAACAAGGCGCTTAGCCCCGGCGCAAGGAAGTCAGTGCCGGGGATGCGGGCGGGGGGCGTGGCGTTGCGGGAATCAGCGAAGCTGAAATGCGCTGTCCAGCCCCCGGCCAAGACCTTCACCGGGGGTAATGTCCACGGGTTCAGACAGCATATCGTTATCGCCTAGACTGCTGAAGCTGATGCGGCGCGCCGCACGGGATGGGATTGGGCGCATGCGGCGAAGCGTGCGCTGGGTGCAAGGGGTACGGGGAGGATGGGTCGGCGGAGGTGAGAGAGCGCCAAGAGCAGGAATCTGGATGCGCAAATGAGCAGGCGCAAGCTGCGAACGAGGGGCCGGCGGAGACGGCGAGTGGTGGGGAAGTTCAGGTCCGAATATGGAGGGATTTCGCTGGACGTTCATACGGGGCCGGCGGATGGGGCTTTCGTCCGGACTCGAAGATGTCTGATCTGTGCGACGCTCGGCACCACGACGTGCCTTTTTGCTCTGCTTCATGCGAAGATGCTCTTCTTCGTCTGAGCTCGCATCGGACGTCTTTGCTGCAACACTGAAAGAGGGAGCGCGCTTCATCGACTTGCGCGGCTCGCCGAACGAGTCGGTGCGCCGCACGCCCGCACGGGGAAGAGACTGCAAGGATGACGATGAAGTCGTAGACATGGAAGACACCGAACGGCGAAACGACGAGCGCGATGGCTGTGCTTTCCATTGCGACTGGGTCGAGCGCGAAGAGTGCAGCGTGGAGGAAGAAGGCGTCGAAGCGTTGAGGGTGTGCGAGTCGGTGGAAGATGGGCGAGCGTAGGGGTGATACACTGGATTGGGGAACATGCGGTCGGAGCGGAGGAGGCGACCAGAAGCCCTGCGCATCAAAGAAGGTCAGGTTGAGAAAAGATCGTCGAGCGAGGGCGGAGGAGATACAAAGAGAAAGCAAAGCACACACACCTGGTGAATGGGTCCGTGTCGCGGAGCTCGAGGCGGGCAGACTGCATAAAGTCCATACTAGATTGACGGCAGAGGGGTCGCTTAAGGTTGGTGGTGCGTTGGAGCACCTCGCGGAACTCTTGGAGCCCCGGGTCCAGGTCCTCCTCCTCAATGGTGTTGCGGCGCTTTTGCTCGGCAGAGGCCTCCTTTGCACGGGCGCGGCAAAGCTCGACGAGCTTGGCTCGCGTCGCGCGCATAGAATAAGGCCATTCGTTGGGACCTTTGGCCTGCGCGACGCCGCGGGCGATTTTATCGAGGAGGTTTGAAGGGGGAACGGGACCAATAAAGGGGGTGAGGACGTGGGCAGGAAGGGCGTCGAGGGTCTAAGGTCCGGATATGCGATATGCGAGATTATCAACAAACAAAGCGGGGTGCAAGACGGAGAAGTGCAGACGCACCCTTGTGAGGAGCAAGACGTGGTCGAGCTTCCACTCGAGGTCCGGATCATCAGCTGGGTCATAGTTTGAGCTGTTCCAGCTGTCTGAGCTCTTCCTGTTGTCTGTCGAGGGGAGAACAAAGGGCTGCTGAGCAGGTGAACGCATAGAAGGGGTCCTTGGGGAAGGAGCGCGGGAGAGCAGAGCAGATCTGCGCCGTGTGAGAGGCGGGTGGGGCATAATGATAGCGAGGGGCGGGATAGAGGCCATAGAGTTGAGAGAGCGTTGAGGGAGAGAGGAAGAGAAAGGCAAGACGCGACGCGGGGTCGCTTCACATTTGTTCAAACTCAAAGGCACGACCGCTCCATTTCCAAATCAGGCCACCCCCGGCACCCGCCCCGGACACCCTCGCCGTGACCCCGGCGACCCCTGCCACTGACATCTATTGACATGTCCATATTGCACTGATCCACTCGCTCGGGCCCAACGCCCTCAAAGATTGAACCTTGTCCTCCCAACGCCTTCCTGCATCATCCCTTTGTCCTTAAATGTCCTCTTCTGATCGACGTCCAGTAAAATTACACAGAAGCTGCACATGACGAGGTACAGTCACCAATGCTGCTGATTGAACCGAAACTCCAGTAACTCTCTCTAGCAGTCAGCTGGTAGACAGCCAACGCAAACGAGGCATACATCGTCATCCCCCTCACATCTTCTGCGAGCCCATCTTCCGCGTCAGGCTCCTCAGCCGGTCCGCGTTTCGCTTCCGCCGTTCAATGTCCATGTCCACACTCACGTTGCTCTTCAGCACCCCTGCGTTCGACCGTGGCGCCACTGTGTACGTCCCCAGCTCCCGCTGCGGTATCATCACTGCGTTCTTCCGCGTCCGGTTTCGCTCTCCTTCCTTTGCCCGTGCTAGGATGACATTCAGGCTCTCGTGCGGAGCGCCCGAGTCCGCCGCCGACATGTCTGCGACCCGAACCGCCCGGTCGCGGTACGACGCAGACCGCTTCGTGATTGGCCGCGACCACATCGCCACCAGGTTGACCGCAGTGCGCATAATGTCCGTGTGCACCCGTTTGCACTTGGTATAGAATAGCACGATTCGGCCCAGTTTGGACTCCTTGAGCACCGCCGTGTCAATGTCGAGCGTTGGCAGGATGCCAAAGAATTCTCTTTGGATGTTCAGAGCGGGCAGCGACTTGTCCGGCAGCGGCTCGAGCCACCGCCGCACTCCCTCCATGAGGTTGTTATCGACAATCGACTGCCAGAGTGAGCTCCTGCGGGACGTAACAGTTCTGTATGAAATCATACAACAGTGCAGCGGGGGAAGTACGCACTTGCGGAGAGCGTTCATGACCTTGGACAGCAGGCGCAGCTTCATCGTCGCGGGCAGCTTCTCGCGGTTCGCCTGCTCGTCCAAGTCGGCCGCATTGAGCATCTCCTCGCGCAGCTGCGACACTTCCGCATCCGCAAATTGATCCAGGTCGTCCTCTTTCTTGCGCTTCTTCGGCCGCGACGCCTTCTTGCTCTTCAGAATCGTGTCAATCTCCATGTCCAGGCGCAGTTTCTTCGCTGCCGAACCACACGCCCATCAGTTCACACCCAGGCGGAAATAAGAAAGGGATGGAAGCCGCACCTTCCTCGGGCGGGAGCGCGAGCAGGTCCTCCTCCGTCGGGCCCTTCTTCACCTTCGTCTTGCGCTTACGCTGCGCCTTGCCAACGCTCATCACAGGCGCCTCCTCGTCGCCGCGCTCGCGCCGCCGCTGCCGCTTGCGCTTCGCAGGCATCGCGCGCGCCTGGCGGTACTCGTCCGCCGAGTCATCTGTCGACTCTTCGCCGCCATCAGGCACGGCGGACGTCGGACGGGCGCGCGAGGGCTGCGCATCCTCTGCGAATTACGAGACGGATTCAGTGGCAGGGAGGCGGGACAGAGGGAGAGCGTACCCTCAGGGGCGTCGGACAGCTCAGAGTCGCTGCCGAAAATGTCTTTTGCGAGGTAGCGCTGCTGCGCGCCCGCACGCGACTGGAAAGAAAAAAAATCAGCTTGGAACATGGGATGGAGCTTTGCAGGCGTACACCGTATCTCTCTTCGTCGTCGGACATGGTGGGCTGGGGAGTGTTGTTGTGGCCTGCCTGTGAGGAGCCTCCGCAGGGGCTCGACCCCATGCCCTGATTAGTCTGTAGTGTCTCACGCCCGGTTGCATTATGTCATCCGAACACCGCGTTGACTTGACGGAACGGTCCTGCCGCCGCCTCACTCTCACTTCAACAAAATATTGGATTGGACAATTGGAATGAACGCGGTTCTATGCATTCCTCAAAGGCCGCTGTGCAGATGCCTATATCGATTGGCGACCGTCGAGTCTCTTACTGCGCTGATGATGGCAAAGATAGATACTGGGCTCTCTTCTCCAACCGCCCGGCTCGCGAGGCGTCGAGCTCTGCCTCCCCATCTCGCATTTTCATCTTTACGCCACCGGGCCATGCGCAAACAGAGACGTTTGGGGGAAACGGGGCATGAAGCATGGTGGCGACATTTGCGAATGAGGAGAATAGAGCGCTGCGGCGGCCTATCATGGGGGATGGTCCATGACAGGGGGTCCGATGCACAGCGCACCGGGGACGATCGTGTATTAATTATATGTACCCGCTCCGAAGACGGGGGCGGACAGGAACTCACAAAAATCATCGCTAAATCACACGTAAATTATACAAAGCGTGGGTGAAGTACTGTAGTATCAACTCCTCATCCAGCCTGCAGAGACGATGCGTGTCTGCCGCGAGTCAGACCTCGGGCTGTCGGGACAGAGAGTCCAGCTGGAATGAGAGGTGCATCTACGGCGAGGATAATCAGCATCATGTGCAAGTGACTATTGCCGGTGATGGTGTACCTCTGTGCTTAGCCTCATTGGCGTCCGCATCCCGTCCTTGTCTGTTTCTTTCTTCGGGGACTCGTCGACAGTGCCTATGGTCCCGCTCACGGTACGCTCACGGTACGGTCCATGCCGGGGGTCGTAGTGCGTTTGGCGAAGCGCGGCGGCAGAGACGAATTCGGGCCGGAAATAACGACAGTTCCTGAGACCGACTGCGCGTGAATCCATGCCCACATGTTGAGCCTGTGGGACCACTGAGCCACACATAACACAAACCGCTGAGCGCAAAACACTGACGTAGCGAGCGGCGAGTTGGCGAAGCCTGAGAGCCAAAATCGCTAGGTAAGACAGCTTCTCTAGACTGTAACATCTCACATTTCACTGTCATCCAATGCAAGGCGGTGAATATAAGAGTATGTCGCATGGACATCCACTGGGTTTCACATAGAAATATGCATGAAAAGAGAATTAATTCATGGACTCGCTGTGATCAAAGTGGCCAGGCTGAAAATGCTGTGGGTGACGTCACGGATGAAACTGCTATGGAATCCAAGGACGACATACGAGGTCAGCAGCCCATTGTTGATAGTGATCATGATGAGACTATCGAGCATCCTCTTTGTGCTGTAAGGATTGCACACAGTTAAATCCGGGATACCGCGTTTAGAGTTCGACGATGCCTTGTAAGAACGTTTCGTCGACAGTCCACCAGATAGTAGCAGAGCACACATGCGATGTACACATCGGCAACAGCAGAAAGTAGAAAGGTTGTGTCGAGTAGGGGCTAGGCAAGGCGATAAGGATTAGTACCGTAGAGGCGAACTCCCACCTACAGTCAAGTGTTCACTGAAGGCTAGCAGAGACTTTGTGATATAGCTAGGCAATCCTCAGTAGATGCATCGATTACAGCCGACCGCGACATACAGTTCGACAATGATCGCTTGCCATTCAGCTTCCGGTCAGTCGAGTCGCGGAGGGTATGCAGGTAATCTTACACATGGACACGCCTGATAGAACGATAAGAGACAAGGGACGCCTCTCATGAGGGCAAAGCCAACTCACCGAATCGAGTAATGCTGAAGAATGTCTATGCGCAGATGCTCAGGGGCGAAATGAGAGCGGTCGGTGCCTAGACTCACATGCGGTGTCAACGTCCACCATGTTTTGTGGTTCACTAAAGCATCGATGGAGGGATCAATACCAGTCCGAAAGGCGGGTTGTCAAGACTCAACGTTCATATATCCGAACACCTTGAAGGCTATGGATTCAACGGTCAGTGTACTGCTACACGAATCCAGCCGTTGACCAACGTGTTGACACATGCGATCGTGAAAGCCTGTAGACTTATAAGTCAGCTGATGGATTTACAAGGCACTGCACACTGTGTGCTCATCGACGTACACCGCATGTCGTCGCGACCTTGCGGACGGCGCCCATAAGCTTGGAGCAGTATATCATGTCAACAACTTGGGGGCACTCACACACAGCGAAATGTTGGGTTCACCTTGTCAGCTGGCTCACTGGATATAAGGCAACGCGGGACGCACGTCAAGATATCCTTTATGATCAACACGTCTCCAAATGCCGTATTGCGTAGTTCCATGCGCAAACCGCCAAGCTGGTTGTCTGTATAGTGTCGATGACCCTTTGAGCATAGGCTTTATTCCAGGTTGTCTCGCACCACGAAGGTAGCCCCGCCTACCAGAAACACCAGACCTGGTCTGGATGAATTCCAAGTCCCTTCGCGATGACATAATTCGCAATACGCACCATGATCTTGTACAGCTTGCGATCGTTAGGATACCGACGGTGGTATAGGAACACCTGCACCGCCAACACTCCCGAGAGGCTACATGAGGCGGCTGTTTGAGCTCGCCCACCAGTTTTAACTACCGAGCTCACTCACGCGCAGGCGAGAAGAGCCCCAGCGAAGATGGTACCGATGGTGTTTTGCACAGTCGTCATGTTAGCCTGCCGGTGAGTTGGGCTTCGTGAGCGGAGGGAGGGTGACGAAGGAGGCCCGAGGCGTCGAGATAGATGCAAGGAATCAACAGCTAGCTTATCGGCGGGGTCGCCGCATTATTGTTAGGGGTTACCCCGGTTCTCTACGAGGGGTGCGGGACAAGCTCAAGATGTTCAGGCCGCGAGGGCTTTAGCGTCCGGCTCGATCCGACTCGTGCCCCTCCCGTCATTCCGCGACTGCCGCCGCATGTTCTGCGCCCATGGGTTGAACGTTGAACGTTGGACGGGTGGCTAGTTCTGGCGCGAAATTGTGCCGACTCGCCCGTCGCGTCGGAAATAGCCTTCTCTCGAGCGGACTTCGCCACGGCGGGCGGCGGCGGGTACAGAGCAAAGACATTTCAGCGCGCATCGTGTCTCGAGCATGCTACGTGTCTGTATGCCAGACCCGGCGCGCGGTCGCAGGCAGGCGCACGATCTAACGTTCACGCATTGAATTGCCTCAAGTGCAGAGGTGTTGGGAGCGGTGTGTTCGTTGAGCCAATTTAGACCAGGAAAGAAATGAAGCTCAGAGAGGCGAACCTGGCAGAGGATGCGGGAGCTTTGAGAAAGGCTCGGGCCCGCTACTAGCACGCGGTGGGAAGCAAAATCCTACAGCGCGTTCAAGTCGGCGACGCGCCATGGATTAGGAATTACGTGTACAAACCTTCTCCAACGGCCCCTGCTCCTGTACCATTTTGTCGCTTCGGGATCCCAGCTCGGCTGCTTCGCCTTACTCCACTCCCTTCTAGATTGGCGACCGAGTCTCGTACTGTGCTGATGATATGGCAAGCATGTAACCCAGGCACCCTTCTCCGACAGCCCGAACCGCGGGGCGTCGAACTCTGCCTCTTCCTCTCGCACCTTGCGTCACAGAGTCACGCACAGAGACGTTTGGAGGCGATAAGACATGGTGCATGATGCATGAAGCTTGAAGCACGGTGGCGGCGTCTGCGAAGCAGGCGGATCGAGCGCCGCGACGACCTGTCAAAGTAGAGGGTCCATGGCAGGGGGTCAGATGCACAGCGCAGCGGGGAAGCTTGCGTAGTAGTAATATACTGTATGCCCGCAAGAAAGGCAGAGGCAGAAAGAAAATCGTGAAGATCGTCGCTAAATCACACGTAAATCATAAGGCGAGGGGAATAATATGTGCTGTAAGAGCTCCCCGTCTATCCTAGAGATGGAAAAGCCGAGTGTCCGCTGCTCAGGCCTCCTCGGGCTGTCGAGGCAGAGAGTCTAACTGGAACGACACTGGCCGAGAGAGGCGCATCTACGGCGAGGATGATCAGCATCATGTGCAAGTGGCTGCTGACGCCGTGATGGTGTACCTCTCTGTTTAGCGTTATTGGTGTCCGCATCCCGTCCGTGTAGGCTTCTTTCATCGGGGACTGGCCGACAGTGCCCGTGGCTCCGCTCACGGCGTGGTTCATGCTGGGGGGAACAGCGCGTCCGGCGAAGTGCGCCTGCAGGGACGAATTCGGGTCGGAAACAACGGTTCCCGAGATCGTCCGCGCGTGAATCCATTTTCGCATGTTGAGTCTGTGCAGCCACTGAGTCACAACACAGATCGCCGAGCGTAAAGCACCTACGTAGCTAGCTGCGAATTGGAGAAGCCTGAGAACCAAGATCGCTAGGTAAGACAGCTTCTCGAGATTGAATGTGACACCTCACATTTTCCTGTCATCCAATGCAAGGCAATGAATATAAGGTTATCTTGCATGGACATCCACTGGGTTTCACATAAGAGTATGCATGAGAAGAGAACTAATCCGTGGACTCACAGTGATCAGAGTGGCCAGGCTAAAGATGCTGTGGGCGATGTTACGAACGAAACAATTGAGGCAAGGATACGAGGACGACGTACGACGTCAACAGCCCATTATTGATAGTGATCATGATGAGACTATCCAACATCCTCTTCGTGCTGTGAGGATTCGCACAGTCAACCCAGAATATGGTGCAGTATTTGGCATTTGGCAATACCTCGTAGGGACGTTTCGCCGACTGTGCACCAGATAGTAGCAGAGCACACATGCGATGTACACATCAGCAACAGCAGAAAGTAGAAAAGATGTGTCGAGTAGGGGCTAGGCAAGGCGATAAGGACCAGTGGCATGTCGTTGAGGCGAACTCCCACCTACAGTCAAGTGTTCACCGAAGGCCAGCAGAGACCTTTTGACATAGCTGGGCAATTTTTAGTAGGTGTATAGTTGCAACCGACCGCGACATACAGTTCAACAATGATCGCTTGCCATTCAGCTTCCGGTCAGTCGAGTCGCGGAGAGCATACAGGGGGTGGTCTTACACGTAGACACGCCTAGTTAGACGATGAGACGGGAGACTCCCTCGTGAAAGCAAAGCCAACTCACCGAACCGAGCAATGCTGAAGAATATCTATGGGCGGATGCTCAGGAGCGAAATGAGAGCGACCGGCGACCGGACTCACATGCGGTGTCAACGTCCACCATGTACGGTTGTTTACTGGAAGTATCAGCAGATGGGTCAATACCAGTCCGAAAGGCGGTTTGCCAAAACTCACATTCATATATCCGAACACCTTGAAGGCTATGGAATTCAAAGATCGGGCGTAGTTTGACATGAATACTGTGGTTCACCCACATGTTGACGCATGCGAGCGTGCAAGCCTGTACGCTCAGACGTCAGCTGGAGAATTTACAAGGCACATGTGCTTGTCAACGTACACCGCATGTTGTCGCAATCTTACGTACATAAGCTTGGAGCAGCCCATAACAGCAACTTGGGCACACTTACAGACAGCGAACTGTTGGGGTCAACATGTCAGTCGGTTCATTGAATAAGACAACATGGAACACACGTGAAGATATCCATCAGGATCGAGGCGTCTCCAAAATGCTGTATTGCGTAGTTCCATGCACCGACTGCCAAGCTGGTCGTCTGAATTGTGTCGATGACCCTTCGAATGCAAGCGTTATTTCGGGTCGCCTCGCGCCAGAGGTAGCACTGCTTACCAGAAACACCAGACCTAGTTGGAATGGATTCCAACCCGTTCCTCCGCGGCAATAGAGTGTACAATACGCACCATGATCTTGTACAGCTTGTGATCGTTAGGATACCGACGGTGGTATAGGAATACCTGCACCGCCAGCACTCCCGAGAGGCTACGTGGGGCGGCTGTTTGAGCTCGTCTGCCAGGTCGAACCATCCGAGCCCACTTACGCGCAGGCGAAGAGAGCCCCGGCGAAGATGGCACCGATGGTGTTTTGCACAGTCGTCATGTCGGCCTGTCGGTGAGTTTGGGCTCCGTGAGCGGAGGGAGGGCGACGAGGGGGACACGAGGCGTCGAGATAGATGCACAGAACCAACAGCTAGCCTATCGGGGCCGCCGATACGTGACTGCATTATTGTCAGGGGCTCGGGTGTTATCCCGATTTTCTACGAGGGACTCTGCGCAGTGCGGGGCAAGTTCATTGAAGACACCTCGGGCTGCGAGACCTTTTGCGTCCGGCTCGATCCGACCCGCGTCATTCCGCGGGGCGCGGTCCCGTGACCGCGTCTCATCGACATCTTATCTTCACGCGTGCTCGAGCGCCCAAACCCCAGCTCAACTCGACCACCGCGAAACCGACGGACATCGCGGACTCTTGATCGGCTCTGCCAAACTCGGCGCGAGGATCATGCATGGACAAGGCGACAACATCATTTCTTGAAGCGCTGTTCGGACCAAGCGCCCACGGGCCGCTGATCGCCGGTCATGCTAAAAGCATGTCCCAGGGCGGTAACAAGTTGTCGGCCGGCGATCAAGCTTGGGCGTTATCTCGGTGCATGTGCAAAGTGCGCAGAGGCGGAAGGGCGCAAAGAAGGAGGCCCATCGGCGAGGTTGCCTCGAGTCCAAGGGGTCTCATCGCCGGTGTGCGAACTTGAGTTGCTTGATCGTTCTCACATCTCTCCCGGCCAGCAAGCAAGGAGCTACCGGAGTGCTAAGCGGGAGTACGTTCGACCCTAGATATATAGCCTCAGAGCAGCACAAGGCCGCGTGCCAACCCTGGAATCGCACGTACTGACAGTCATGGCCGCTGGCGTTGCATGCACCGGCAGTGCACCGGCGACCCGCCGGGATGGCATGCATGCAGCATCTGATAAACGTCAGGCACGTAAACCTAGATCGTGTCCCTGAACGGGTCCAAGCGCAGTGGTCAGTTGCAGTCTTGCGGGTTTTTGCGCATGCATTGAGTGCGAGCAAACCACAGGCCGTCCAGCATAGACAATCTAGATTAACCTTTGTTCTACATGAAGGCGCTGAGCCACAGGCGCACATACAACGCCGTTGGCTGCCCTCGCATTGGGGGCGCTCTCCACCGCCCGATTTTCGGACAAATATAGCCCGAAAAGGTAGACACGTCGGCCCGTTTGTGGGCTGTCAAGCCTGTCATGCATGTCATGTCAGTTGCGCATGAGCACGCGATGGCACCCTGTAATTTGCGCTACCCGATTCTGCAATTTCGACAATCGGCAGTCGCCAACATACAGACGGTGCAACCGTGGGCAGCCCCGAGGATCTAGGGCCACCGGCTGTGTGACGTGAGCGGGGACTTGGGGAAGAATCAGTGCCGACACAAATAGGCAGCATAAGAGGCTAAAGTAGATGTCACGTCAGATAAGCAGGCAGTACATGTACCTGATCCAGCTTGTGGGCGATGCAGACCGCCTGTTCATCGTGCTTTCATGCAGGATCAGCTGAGCCTGTTTGGGCGAACGGGTGAACTGTATGTAAGCGCCAGGACAAACGCTGGTGGGAAAGTCGAGAAAGCCCCCGGTGCGGAAGCAGTACGGGATGTGTGAGCACCGTGTCAGATACTAAAAGAGACGACGCATAGGACTGGAGAGGGACTGGGTCAAGCTGGGTCGTAGCAAAGGGGCTGGCGGGGCTGGGGGCCGACATGCAGGTGGTGCGGTGTGGCGTGCCGCTAAGCGAGCGCCAGGCCAGCATGGCGCCTAACCAACATGACGGTGTTGTGGACTCGGACATCGTTCAATTCTATTTATTCAGCTGCCATCGGTTTCCCCTGGCTTTGATCTCATGAAGCCCTCTCGCCCATAGCATAGACGCCCCGCCTCTTTTTTTCTACCCATACTTACCTCGACCGCTCGCCATGTCCAGCGTCGTTGCTCTACCAGCGAGCCTCGATCGTGTCCACTCTCGTCGCCTTCCCCCAACGCCTCCCTCGGAGACGGCCCCCCTCTCTTCAAACCGCCATTTTCCCCTGTCGTCAAGGCCCCCGTCCCTCCACCATGGCCACCCGGACCCCTCCGAGCCGGGTCCGTCGAGGTTGAGCATGCCTCCGTCCTCCGAGGGCATCAGGCTGCGCACCTTCTCCGCGTATAAGCTCGCTTCGAGCCGCTTCTCTCTGAGCAGCGTGCTTCAGAAGCCGCGCATCCTCGCCAACTTCCTTCGTTATACTTCATGGCCAGAGTTCCGGTCTCTTGCTCTCACTTGCAAGGCATGTAGAAACGTCCTCAAGCACCCCGAACTACGGGATGCTGTGTTGTCTGCTTTCATCCCTGGCTTCGACTACTGCCTTCGCCGTGCCGACCTGGATGCGTACAGAGATATTGAGGTGAGGTTCATCGATCTCAACCATTTCAGTAAGTGTGCACTTTTACGTCCCATGTGCAATGGAAGCTAATGGCAGGAACGCCAACCTATCAGTGGCTTCTCTCCAGCTCCAATTACATCGCTACCCGACACATGCCCTCGCCGCCCTTTCGTCACTATGGGTGACGCCAGATCTGGAAGACAAGACGAAGCGATATGTTGCTCTCTCGCAGGCCCACTCGCGCATGGTCCTGTTGCTGCAAGCCCTCATCCACAGCTCTTCGTCACCAGTCCCTGAGGAGCCAGAGGACCCGTCTTTACGATATCGAGGTTCTACGCAACAAGGAGGAAGGGAACTCGTGTTTCCGGCGCCCCTATCCTTTTTCTCGAAGGACGCCGACACCAAGGGTCGCGTTTCTCGACAGCCGACCAAGAAACATGGTCGTTTCCTTTCTCTGCCTGCAGTCTCCACGCGTTCTCCACGCGTCCTCGAAAGTGATGCGCCGAAGCGGAGCCGCTCGCGTATGTCTGTATTCGGAAGATCGAGGGTGCCGCTCCCACCTCCCTCTGCCGACCCGCTCGGCTTGAAGCTCTACGCCAGTAGCTGGCGAGGCTGGAGGCGCGCGCTCGCTACATCCGGTTCAACGTCCGAGGATGACGAAGCGCTGTTCCGGCGACCCACCCGCCGCTTCACCTCCACGACGCCGTCCAGCCGCTCGTCGATGGACAATAGCAACAGCAGCCCATCGCCACATTCTTCTCGCCTTTCCGAGTTTGTGCCGACCCCTCCGAACGTCACGTCCCCACATGATATACGCTCTGCCATATCCCGGTTGCGAGCGCCAATCTTGCGCGTCTACTTTCCTTGTTCGGAGCTGGATCAGGACGCAATCACCGCCTGTGAAGCGCAGCTCGATGACGCGGGGCTATGGCAGCATCTTTCCATTGGCGATGTCGTCTGCAATCTTGGGTATCTTCCTCCCGCAGAGAGGCAGGGATCGAGCAGCGACCTGTCTTCCGACGGAAAGCCGCGCGCCGAATCATGGCTTCTCTTTGACGGCACGGGCCTCGTGCCCTACGCCCCCACGGCGACCCTGCCCTTGTCCGAGCCTCTTTCGTTGCCCTCGCCGCTCTACTACGCGCACATCATTCCGCCGCCTGTCAACCCGCAATTTGTCGCGGTCCTCCCGCACGAGGAGCCGGAGCTGTCTCTTATGCTGCTTCCGGCAAGGGTACGCAGCCCGCACTCCCCAATGGCATTGCGCGCATCAAAAAGTACATGTGGCTGGCACGCCTGGGCGCACGGGCTCGACCAACGCTCGGAGAAGGCTGGCAATGTGACTGGATTCTAGAAGGAGAAGGCACCAAGGAAGGGCGACAGTCCCTCCTGGATGCTTTGCGTGGCGACGCTAGTGCGGAACGAGAATGGGAGCTCGTTATGGAGAAGAGTACGTCGACTAGAATTTGGCTCAGGTTCGTCCTAGGTCAACTCGGAGACCTGCTTTCGAACTGACGGACCTTCTTTTCCAGGCTCCTGTCTGCCACACACCCTTCCACTATTTCGAGTCACCACGGACATTGACTCCGTAATCACCCACCCCCCTTGCGGCGTAGAACGCTTACGCACCACCGCCCTGCTGGCACGCTCACCGACTGTTACCTCGCCCAAATAGATAAGATCTCGTCTCATTCCGCATTGCTACGGACCTCTTTTTCCATTTACAATTGGCATCAGCATACACAAGGAACAATTCCCTGACCATTTATACTTAATCGATTTCACCATGCATGTACTATGCCTCATCACCACTGGACCATTGCTATTCTTGATACCTTCATTTGACGCCACGATGCTGACGCTCGCCTGTATGCCCGGCAGATCATACAATACTGTATATACTACTGAGAGGTTGCAATGGAGTACGTCCACCGAGCTTCGGTATCATGCTTGGCCTGTGTCGCTTAGCGGTAAGCATACATGTAGTACATACACCTTCCTTCTTGTGCCGTCCGCATGTCGCGGGGATATCAAGTCAACTTGACCACTTCTACGTCAACAAAGTTTGCAATGTCAAAGCGGCCGCCTTCTGGTGCCTTTACCACGCCGGCCTTTTCAAGGACGCTGTCCGGAAGGTACACATCAGTTTGCCAAGGCTTCGACGGTGCTCCTGTATCATACTTACGTCAATGTGTCGCTGATAACGCTCTCCGGGATTGCAGCGCAGTCCGCAGGATAGCCCACAGTTGCCAGCCAGGCCTATACAGATGAGCAGCGCACGTGGACGGTCCCAGTCAGCATCGAAAGAGTCATGCGCCCATCATCACAGAACCAAGTCCACCTTGATGTCCTCCTCAGGGTACCCAAACTTATCTTTGATAAATTCGACGTTGGGTCCGGCGCGCTTCTCCGGTGTATTGAAGGCGGCCACGTAGGTGGAGAGCGTCTGCAGGAAGACGCGCACGTCCTGGGATGGCGCGCGCTCTTGCGAAGGGTGCGCTGCGATCAGCCATGACGGCCACGGCGTGGGCACCGACCCTATCTGCGCAGCAGCGTGCGCGCGAGCATGAGCGCAGGCGTCCCAGCGGAGCCCCTCATAGCGCGCAGGAAGACGTACGAATCGCACTTCGCCCGCGTCTGCGAACGGTTTGGTGGTAAACCACTCCCACATGAACGCGCTCGTCGTGCCATCGTTGACAGAATTGATCAGCCCGCGGATGTCGTTATTGACTGGCGATATTACTTGGGTTAGATGCATGCCCAGGCGCGTGTTGCTGTGGGCGCGCACGCACCCTTGAATTGTAAATTGTCCGTGGCCCAGCCTGCTGCAGCGCCGTCACGTACGCCATCGTCTGGCTTCCGCTGCCGATGCGCGAAATCCCGATTGTCGTGCCTTCGAGATCGGAGATGCTCTGGTACTGGGACTTTACGCCCGTGATCACGGCCCTGCGCTGGAGATCAGCCAGGCACACCGGACAATAAACACTATAGACCAGTTGAGAGGTGTGTTCACGAAGCTGCCGACGAGCTTGTATGCCTTGGAGCCATTGGCGATGCCAGAGATGAGCGGATCGGTGAGTGCACTGGTGTGTAGGTTGAAGCGGTTCGTGTCGTGGGATTTGCGCATTTACTCACATGGCTATGTCATCTCATCGTTGTGAGTCGAGAGATGAGCTGCCCGGTCCCGCCTTGGGTCCGTCAATGCACAGCCGGGGCGATCTAGCCAAAGACACGCACTGGGACACTCGACGAGGGTGAACGTCTTGTCCCCGTCATCGGCGGCGAACTGCAAGAGCGGAGACGAGAAGTGCTCGCGGACTGGCTATGCAAGTCAAATCCAATTCGCATGCCGGTGGCACGCTAGGCGCACCGTAGCCGACTCTGAGAGGCATGGCGGGTTGATTGGAGGTCAATGGACGAGTGGGATAATCTAAGCGCACAATGCGGGCCGGCGGGCTGCCGAAGCCTGAGCTCATTGCTTACCACGATGGCGGCGACGGAGACGCGCTCTCCACCGGCCGAGCAATGGAGTGTTCTGTTATCCTTCTCGCCATCATCACTGGAAACCCACACATTGAATGAAGGCAATACGCGCATGGCACCAGTTACAAAGTACTCCATCTCTGCCCTCCCGCTCCCGCCTCCGTCCAAGCTTCTCATCCATAACCTCACTCCGGACACAGCGACTCCCTCGGTGTCTGCGTTCAAGTATACTTTGCAGAACAACCCATCCATACAGCGTCGTGCGCGCATAATTGCGCCGCAGTCACATTACTCACATGTCTCGCCATTTCCGCTGCCGTTCCCGTACGAAATAGAGCCTCCGGAGGTCATCCCAGACGACTTTGACAAACAGGAGTACGTCGAGCAGTGGCTTTCTGAACGCGAGGCCTTGAAACCGCGGGGGCCTCCCACGCCGGCTGATGCTGACGGAAATGAGTCTTTGGAGAAGCGCTACCCGGCCAAGCGGGAGAATCCAATGGAGCTTCTCGGTCTGTCCGAGACCGGCTTGAGAGACTGTCTGCCACACCTTGACGTTGGGGACGCTTTCGAGATTCTCGGAAATCCGTCTCTTCTTGGTGAACCTGAATCACAGGTGCAGCGCGAGGAGGACAGCAAGGCCGTCGCCGCGCGCCAGGAACTCGTCGACGTCCTCGGTGGACACGCGCTCCTCATTTCAAGCGACAACTCGGATGGATCGTTTGCTCCGTGGTCTCTCCGGTACAGCGGCCATCAGTTTGGTAATTGGGCTGGACAGCTTGGGGATGGTCGGGCAATTTCAATCCGTGCGTCTGCCCTCCATGGCTTGTGGTCTCAAGCCCCTGACGTTCTGGCTGCAGAGTGACCCCCACCCATCGGACCCGGAGACCACTTATGAGTTGCAGCTCAAGGGGGTGGACGCACACCCTTTTCGCGGGGCGCTGATGGCCTCGCGGTCGTGCGCTCGTCAATCCGCGAGTACTTGTGTGCAGAAGGCGCGTCACTTTGTCTTCTACGATGAGGCTTCTAACACGGACGTCCAGCCATGAACGCCCTTGGGTTCCACGACACGGTCTCTCTCCATTGTCTCTGTTCCGTCGCTGCCAGTGCTACGGGAGCGCCGGGAATCGGCGTGCATCGTGACGCGGGTCGCACCATCTTTTCTGCGTCTCGGCTCGTTCGAGGCGCTAAACCCTCCCGTGGAGTTGTACTTCTTCGGAGGCGGGCAACAGCCAGCGACCTGGAGGCCTTGCGCGTCCTCGGCGAGTGGGTTGCCAATCAGGTACTTTGCATCCAGAGGGCGGAGGGCGGCGCATGGGGGGCGCACTCATACTTGAGTCAGCGAAGAGGAACGCGCGGATGGTTGCGGGGTGGCAGGCTTATGGCTGGATGCACGGCGTCATCAATACAGACAAGTAAGAGCAGAGCCGAATTTGCCGCACTCTACTGATAATGGAATTTGCAGCGTGTCTGTGCTGGGATTGACGATCGACTATGGTGGGTGCAGCATCCTGTCTTATGGACCTGAGATTTACCAGGTGTTTATCAGGACCCTTGCATTATGGACGTGTTTGATTCATGCATATCTGCAACCACTCGGACGGAACTGGCAGATACGCCTATAAAGTACGTATCTCTAAACTTCGCTTATTCCTTCCTCTGACATATACGATTAATCAGCTCCAACCGGAGATGATGTGCGTGTTTGATCCTTGGCGCATATACCGTGCTGACACGATGGACAGCCTGTTCGCTCTGAAAGCTCTTCTCAACGCGTTGGCACCTCTAGTCGGGGCTGAGGCCGAGCTCGGAGGGAAAGCCGTTTCTGCAGGATGGTCCAAGGACGTAGAGAAGATAAGGTCAACGAGTGGAAGGCCAAGGGTATAGACTGGTTAAAGAAGAGCTTGAAGCTCTTTTTGCGTGAGTATGAAGCAGAGTATATGCGGGATGCGCAAGGTGAGCTAGAGCAGCACCTCCGGCCCTCTGCACTTGTATTATCACATGATATCAGCGACTCGGGCTCCGGGCTGCAGGGGAGAAGGATGGCGCGCTGTGGTGCAGCCCTGCTTGCGATGATGGAGGACCAGAAGCTGACTTTCACTTGACCTTCCGACACCTGACGGCATTCCGCCCAGGCACAGCATCCACAGACTCCTTCGTAGAAACGCTCCTTGCTTGACCTCTGAGCCCAGTATGCTGCGACGCGACACGGCACAGAAGCGATGGCGCGACTGGCTCGAGAAGTTTGCCGCTCGTATAGAAGAGGAGAAAGAAGAATGGGGGGCGGGAATCCTGGAGACGACTGGCTTGTGCACGCGAGAAGGAAGCTCGCTCCGCGAATCCCCGCTTTGTGCTGAGGCAGTGGGTGTTGGAGGAGGTCATTGCAAAAGTGGAGGAAGATCGCAGGTCGGCAGAAGGATACTGTCGAAGGTTATGCAGGTGAGACCTGGTGTCCCTCCACGCTCCCTTCAATTCGGCTAAGCATCTTGGCCGCCGTTTCAGATGGCATGCAAGCCGTTCGACCCTTGGGGTGCGGAAAGCGATAACAGACCGCTGAGGAGCTGGATGCAGAGACTAGAGAGGAGAGACGGTTCTGCGGAGTCGGTGATAAGAAGATGTTTGGATTCCAATGCAGCTGTTCGAGCTAAGGCACTGCAGAATTGTTGTTATGTACCGCTAATTAGACCTCATCGAGGCACATGCTTTAACCCACCACACAAATTCAGAGAACGCACCTTATGCTCGTCGTGAGCTCATACGTTATACATTACAAACAAACACAAGGTCTCATTGCCTGCCCTTATCTTGGTGCGACTTGCCGTTCAAACTCGCATGAATGGATGGTATGCCAACGACTTTCCGCCATTGTCGTTTCGAGTTTCACGGTGCTCGTGTCCCCTGCTAAGATGGACCCCAAGTCGGCCCAGGACAGCCCTTCCGACTCCTGACACATACAGTGCGGTTGGTGGCCTTCAGATTTTTCACTCCCCGAATGAACCGCCAAGTTCGCCCGCAGCGTACCCGAACGTGATGCCGGGTCCTCCCGTTCGAACTTCATCTTCTCCTCTAAAGGGAGACTACAGTATCCCCTACTGGTAAGCATCTCCTTCGAGAGACGCGCCAACTCGGTGACATACTACCAAAAACCGAGCTCGGTGGCGGCCTTCCAGAGGTTGCCGACCCCTTCTCTGCCGCCGGACCTGATTAGAGCGAAGCCAAGACGAGCAGAGGCACAGCCGGCACATAATCGGAGGGCGAAGGGAAAGTAGTCTCGCGCATTGCCAATCACCGGGTGTTAGAAGCCTGAGGTGGTGTGGGTAGATTCAGGTTCACAGTGCGCTCGAGTTATGCTAGGCCGCATGGGCGTTGGCCTCATCCCCATTCGCTTTGGTTATAGAAAAATTGGGCGCCTAGACACCAAAGGACTGGATTGTCTCCCAGGGAACATAGAGTGCAAGGAAGACAGTGACTTGGCCCGAAGTTTGGGCTTCAATCCTTAGATAGTTGGGTGGCCGCGAGGATACCCACAATCTAAAAAAACTGCAGTTTGAACACTGGACTACTGCTTGAGGTCCACGAGAGTCGAGAGATATCAGAATGGCGGATCCGGAGGGCGTAGAGCTCTCCCCGGACAAGAAGCACGGACGTATTAGAGCTGAGGCATGTGCCTGAAGGCCTGACCTGCCAGTAACATACGCAGAGAAGCAGCAAAGATACTTGATTATTGGTTGGTACGCCAGTCCGTGATTAATGGCAGGGCATCCAACGCGGAGTTGTGGCAGGGTCGTCCCAGCGGGCAGTGAAGAGCACCTTCGAGGTGCCAGTGATACTTGGAACACCAAGGCAGACCGTACGAGTGGCTCCGGTGGAACTTGACTCAGCCCCCGAATACTCGAGTGGGTCACTATGTTGAGTCAAAAGGCTCGCAGCAAGACCGCTCTACTGGTTCAAGGCTGCGAGTACGCACGCCGGCAGCGCCCGAACAGCACGTGCCCCTCGGGTATCGATCCGATGACCCGATCCTCGGGCGCCATCTTACCGCATCCGCCGGCTGCTTGGCTGTCGACCATTTCATACGACGCGCGTCCACAGCGACACTAGCACGACAATTAACCATGTCTCAGGAATCGAACGCAACACTCTGCTTGGCCTGCTCCTCCTCGCTGCCTCCCCGGCTACTCAAGCAAGCCCAACAAGCCCGAGACTCCTCGCTCCAAGGCCAAGTCGAGGGGCCGAGCTCTGATCTGTTCCTCACGCGATGCTGCGCGCGTCCTATCTGTCCCCCCTGCCTAGCTTCGAACCCTCGTCTAGCGAGGTACGACCCCTGTTAGCCTGCCTGGGAGGCACTGACGCCCTCGGAATGGCCAAGGCCGGGAAGGAATCGTCTGCGTATGCACAGCGGGCAGCATCCAACGTCGACGGGGCTGTGCGAGATGAGGATGTCTTCGTGGTCGGGGACGAGGACGATGATGAACGACAGGTGCAGAGTGATGGTACAATAACGACGACGCATAGCCCGGTTGGGTCGGGACCACTGGAGCACGACCTCACGAACAGCCCCTCCATGGACACTCAATACTCACCAATTTTGGATAAGCTAGACGAGCCCTCCGGGAACGGACGAGCTGGGTCGGGAAGGTATTACATTCAACCGGACGACACTCTGCTCGGTATTTCGCTGCGCTTCGGGATCGACGTAAGTGTCGCCTTGACCTCGTTGAAACCAGCTGACTTCCGTTGCACACCAGGGGAGAACACTCTGCAGACTAAACAGCCTTCCTCCGAGCACACTTCGCACGACGCCACACTTCCTGCACACGCGCACGTACCTCATCCTCCCGCCATCACATTCACAACATGCGACGAGTAAGCCCACGCTTGAAGAAGAGATGCAGCACGCGAGCGCGCGCGCACAGGCCGTATTCCGACAAGTAACGAAAGAGGCAGATTGGGGTATCGCGCAGGCGTACGTCGCGCTCGCGGAGGACAGCGACTCTGAGCCTGACGCACTCTCTCCCAAACCTGAAGGCGAGAAGAAGTCACAGGACACCGTGCGAGCGGGTCGAACTGGAGCGGCGCTGGAAGAGCGAGCGGTGGATCGGTACTTGGACGACGACGAGTGGGAGCGTCGGGAGAGAGCTGAGGGGCGGGGTGTGCACATCCCGAGTTTTCCACTCGGCGGCCCCTCTCGGACAGCAGTGAGTAAGGGCGGAGAGGGCAGTGGGCATTGGTGGCAACGTTGGGGAGGTTAGCGCGACATCCACGCTGCTACATAAGATGGCAGCATGGTACATCGAGGTTGGGCTCCGCGGTCAGGAAACGGACAGGAACGACCTTGCGGCCCCGGATGTCATCATGCCATCAACTTCACGATATACACAACGAACCCCATGGGGTTGCCATGATGACTTGGGCCGCGAATCAGAGCTCGCCAGTTTGCGATCAGCTGCGGGGAAGGAGGCAACAGAGTCAGGGGTGGTGTGCAGTGCACTGGGGCAGCCATCGGCAACGGAGTTGATTTTCGCGAGTGTGCCCCTGCAAAGCGCACTGGATGTTCGTGCACCGAGTGCGTCGGGGAGGGAAAGACGCGAGGAGATGCAGGGAGACGCATGTGTAACTTGTGCACTGGTGTACGATCCGAGCCGGCTGTTACGTCGAATGGTGACCGAGAGAGGCTGGCGCAGATGCTCCGCTGCAGATCTGTTCACTCTCCGATTCGAAATCACATGCAACGATCAACAGCCCCTCGCCGGTGCTTGTCATCTCCCGTCCCTCGCTATAAAGCGTCTGATCCTGGCCCATCCAACTGTCTTCCAATCATCAACATGGCCTCGAAGCAGCTCCAAAAACTCACCCGCGACGACGTGCAGAAGCACAACAAGGAGGGCGACCTCGTAAGTCTTCGATCATCTACAACACCGACTCGCACGGCTCATGAATGCTACCTTCCCAGTGGGTCATCATTGACACGAAGGTTTACGACCTTACTCGCTTCAAGAACCTTCATCCTGGAGGCGCCGCCGTCCTCCTCGATGACGACATCGGTCTGTCAATTCCTCGCCATGTCTTTCGCACCCAATCTTATCCCTTCCTACACCCAAAGCTGGCCAGGACGCGACCGAGGCCTTCTACGGTCTCCACCGCCATGAAGTCCTCGAGCGGCCCCAGTATCAACGACTCCAGGTCGGCTATATCGATGGCGAGACGTCTTCTCTCCATGGCCGCGTTCCCGCCCAGCTCAGCAAAGTACCATACGCCGAGCCTACTTGGTTGGCAGACGGCTACCACAGCCCTTACTTCACAGAGGCAGGTTCCCTTCATCTTTCCTGCCAGGTAGCACCGTGCTGATCCGACGTCCCACAGAATCATCGCAAGTTCCAGCAGGCCGTCCGCAAATTCCAGGACGAATACATCTACCCCGATGCGCAGGCTCGTGAGGAGGATGGCAAGCGACCGAGTCTGGAAGTCATTCAGAAGATGGCGTACGTACGACGTGCCTAACGCGGCGCCAGTCCAGCTAAGCGGTACATATCAGGGATGTCAACCTTCACGCGATGCGTTCTGGGCCAGGGAAGCACCTAAAGGGCTTGACACTCATGGGTGGTATCGTAAAGCCGGAGGAGGTACGCCATTGATTGGCATACCCGTGACTGTAGGCTTACCGACCTTCTGTTCAGTTTGACTACTTCCATGAGGTCCGTTCGCCGGGCCGATGGTGCAACGGCGAGATACTTACTCTGGTTTCTTCGCTAGCTTATCATCCATCAAGAGTTTGCGCGCTGTGGTGCTCGAGGTTATGGCGATGGTATTGTCGTCCTGCCTCATTGTCGTCCAAGACTCACCAGTTGCATTTCGACAGGCCTTCAGGCTGGAGCGATCATCGGCCTTCCTCCCGTGCTGAACTTCGGTTCACCTGAAGTTAGGGCACGTGTAATTCCGGAGGTTCTGACTGGGAAGAAGTTCATCTGTCTTGCCATCTCGGAGGCTTTCGCGGGTAGTGACGTTACGAGTATCAAGACCACGGCGAAGAAGACCGAGGACGGCAAATACTGGATCATCACTGGTACGAAGAAGTGGATCACTAACGGACAGTGCGTCAACTTTTTCTGCATTGCTTTGAAGCTGAGCTAACTCTATCCCACCGATAGCTTCGCGGATTACTTTACTGTTGCGTGCAAGACCGATGACGGCTTCACTATCATTCTCGTCGAGCGCGGCGAGGGCGTCGACACATCGGCGATCAAGACCAGTTACTCCTCGGCGGCTGGTACGGCATATGTCACCTTCCACAACGTCAAGGTGCCAGTCGAGAACACCCTTGGTCCTGAAGGTGGAGGACTTTTCGTCATGCTCAGGTGTGCTCCCTCGTATTCATGCTCACTGCAGCTTGCTGATGATCTTGGCGCTTAGCAACTTCAATCACGAGCGCTGGGTGATGGCTACTGCTAGCGCGCGTTCCCAACGCTGCGTTGTCGAGGATTGCTTGAAGTGGATCACCCAGCGCAAGGCCTTCGGCAAGCCTTTGTCTTCTCAGGCTGTCATTCGCAGCAAGCTCGCTGCCATGATCGCCCGTGTGGAGTCCGTCCAGAGCTGGCTGGAGAACATTACCTACCAAATGAATAACATGGTCCGCCCCTACGCGCCATGAAATATGAGATGCATGCTGACACCCGCCATAGTCGTACAAAGAACAGGCCAAGCACCTCGCCGGCCCTATCGCCCTGTTGAAGATGTATGCGACGCGGTCAGCCCAGGAGACAGCGCGAGATGCAGTGCAGATCTTCGGTGGTCGAGGCATCACGCGGACAGGCATGGGCCGATTCATCGAGCATGTAAGTGTCAAGCGCGCATGGACTTTATTGCAGTTGGCTGACTTGAAATGCAGTACCACCGAACCGTCACCTTCGACTCGTTGCTCGGCGGTGCGGAAGACGTCCTCGGCGATCTCGGTGTACGACAGGCCCTTCGCGCGATGCCGCCAACGGCGAAGTTATGAGCCACGCGTGGGCAGGAGCAGCTAAGCCGTATTTCGAGAACACTCTTTGTCGTTGCCTTCTTATTGCACAACACATCTGTAATTTTACATTACCAGGGGGTCAGCCTCACGAACGGCTTCTAATATATCTATCGTTGAGGCCACTAAAGTGGGAGTACCATTATTCTATAAACAGGATATAAAATCCAATGCATGTCTGTCGTACGAAGGATGACAGCGTGCTCGGTTCGAGCGAAGCTACAGAGACCTCCCGACCGCATTACTGCCGCCCTCGTGGCGGGCGCGCGCCGAGCCCTACATTCGTCGCCACCGATGGGCCCCAGCCAAGCCACCCGACGACGACCGTCTTCGCGAAGATCTCGCCAAAGCCGAGCATCACGCCATTCACGAACGGCAGCAGCATGTTGATCGACAGCGACGAGACGAGTGCCCAGGCGCGCTTGCTCACGGGCAGCGTGTCGTCGAACACGGCGAGCGTCGCGGCCGCCGCATTCGGGGGGCGCGCTACGGGCATTGTGGTGGTGGGCACGCGCGGCGCGGGCGCAGGCGAATGCGGGCGCGAGGGCTCCGGGAAGGACATGGACGGGAAGGACGACGTCGGCGACGACGGCACGTGTTCCCAATGCGGCGAGCCAGATGCCTCCGCCGCGTGCGTTGACACGGGGTCTGACGCCGTGGCCACCGCTGGTGCAGCCTCTGCCACCTGCGCCGCGGGGGCGGTTGAGGGGCCAGGGAGGATATCCTGTGGTGCACCCGCGCGCGTGAGCCCCGGCGCGCCGGGAGCCGGCGCTGGACACACCTCAACGAAGCCCTGCGAGTGCGCGCCCTCGTGCTCGCCCGCGACGAGGTCGCGCGCGTCCGCGGGGCTCGGCGAGCCCGCGGGCAGCGGTGGCGGCGCCGCGGGCGCAGACGCGGGAGGCGTGCTGACTTGCGAGACGGCCTCCCAGCCGTTGCCCGCCTCGTCCGCGTCCGCGTCGGGGCCCTCGCGCGCGCGGCGCTCCTCCCACCGCGCGCGCTCCGCCTCGGCGCGCTCGTTCGCGTCCGCGCTCTCCCGGCGCCACCGGGCGACGTGGCCGTCGTACTCGGCTTGCCACGCCTCGCGCTCCGCTGCGGAGACGGCTGGCTCAGGCGCGGACGCTGCGTCTGCGTCTGCTGGCGCTGGGGCGGGGGGTGGCGCCTCTTCGGTGGGCTGGGTGGGCTGCGAGGGCGAGACGCGGGGGAGGTCGGCGACGGAGAAGGGGTCTGCGAGCGCCGCCTGCGCGGTGCGGTTGCAGCGTCAGAGACCAGAATGGATGCTATCTGCTGGGCGTTCGCACCTGGAGAAGGTCCTCGCCCTCTGGACGCAGGGGACTTGCGTGGTGGTCCATAATTATTTTTGGAGAGGGTCGGGGAGAGTGTCGGTTGCGCGCTCGACGTCGGGGTCGGACGCGCTTTGGTTCGGCTGCGCTGCCCCAGGCCAACGCCGGCCAGCGTGTAAATACGCACAAATTCGGTTTATAATTTCTGCTGGGCGCTCGTGCGGGTCGACGGACGCCACCGTCCTCAGTCTCCTCCTCAGGGGCACAAACACACACACTTTTCCTTCCCCGCGGTCTGCGCGGTCTACGAATGACGCCAGCGGCGGTAGCACGTTATCGCGATGCCTTCTTGCGATATGCTGCACAACTCTGATTGATAACGCGTGCACGCGCACGCGCACGAACTAATATCCTAGATGGTATGGTCAGTCAGATGATTGTCTCCTGTATCTCTAGTGCCAAAACATGCCGCCGACGCTGCACCATATGAATCTACACTTGCTTGGGTTCGCGTTCTCATGCGGCTATGTGCCGTCTGCGCGCCCTACCCCACGTTGGCGTCTCCGGCGTTGCTGACGAGATGACCGTATATTGCCCTCACCTGGTCACCGGCACCTTTGGCGTCGCAACTGCCAGCGTATCACTCCATACATACACCACATCCGTCGGAATAATCGCCACTCAAGGCAGGCGTAACGCCGTTCGTTCTGCTCCGTGTCGGAACTGGTGCGTTCCATCGGATACCGTCGAACACGCTCGTGGGGATCCAACAGCCGGCGAGGCGCGAATGCCTCTGCCTACTGCCGCAGCCGATGCTACCGCCCGAGGCCGTACGGACAATTCAGAGAACAGAACCCATCAGGATGTTCCATTGCATTTCGGCACGAGTAAGCTTTCAGAGTTAAGATCTTGAGAGCCTGAGGCTGTGGCGCTACGTAACATGCCTAACCTGGACGCCGTTCGCGCTCCTGCAAAATTTGCACCGTCGACCGCATGGTACAGTGACCTAGTGACATCTCCCAGCGGCATCTTGCAGCGTTTGTCGACCCAATCCCATGCAAGCTCACGTAGATCGTCACTTGCTGTGTTACCCGCTCTGGCAAGCCGAAGAAGCGAAGGCACTTCAGACACCGGCATAGGCTGCAGAGACGTAAAATGTCAGTACTTCAGTGCGCAACGCAGGCGTCCCGCTGTTCGCCATCATGATCCGCGTCGGCGCTGCCGCTGTGTTCCAACCCGACGGGCGGGGTCAGGGTCGGAGTCCGCGAGCATGGAGCGGTGCATGAGCGGTAGGTGGGGCTGGCACTGATATTCCACGCCATTTTCCGATGGTTTCTGATCGTGCGTAATCTCAAGTACTGTAAGACTTTCTCGACTCCCGAGGAGATAGCCTCCTCGGGCGGTGCCGTCGCGACGGTGTGTATCGCCTACCGACTCTGCGAGCGATGCTTCTCTTCTCATAAGATTGGGGTATACTTGCGATGTTGACTTTGTACGGCCAAATGATGCCTCGGTCTCCGGTGCCGTTGGAGGAAAGAATTCATGATACCCGCTCACGAAGGATGTTGCCTGTCGGTAACACGTCGACGATGTCGAGTCGCAATGGGGAAATTCTGTATGCGACCACCCAAGTGGTCCCCATGTAACGAGTGCGGTCGCCAGGTGCGGACTTGAAGGTCGTAAACAAACGACTAGGAACATTAAGCCTGATGGACCGATTCCGTTCGAACACATGTGAACCCCTTGTCATATCACGATTCCAGCGAAAAGAGGGTCTTCCCACGATCTGCAGTATGTGCACGAGGTCTGAAGTATTCTGCGTATCAATACCTCCCCTTCGTCGAACAAAGGTGCGTCCCGCCCGTCTGGTCATACATCGCCGTCAAAGGCAAGGTGAAAGACAATACGCAATACCACGCCACCCGCGATCCCGACCGGCTAACCCAGAGCGTGAGCCTCAACTTTACTGCCCAGTGCTCACACAGTGCGCTACATCGCAGGAGCACCTGCTCCATTCAGGTGCAAGAAACAAAGTTTCAGGGACGGATTCCAATGCACCAGAGCGCCGGGGTCGGAACTTCCCTTCGAGGCCCGAAGGGAGAGTGGGAGTGTGTAATGCGAGGTACATGGAGCGGGCAATACCAGAGTTTACCAGGATTGGTCGGCGGAAAGCGGAAGGCGCTCTCGTCTCCCTTGGGGCGCAAAGGGCGTACCTTCTCTGTCAGTTGCTCCAACAGGACAAAAGACAAAGTGGCCTTCTCTAGGAGATTGCAATTTCGGCCCGTGGCGTAATGTTTACATACAAACCGCGCTGCTGGGTCGTTCTGTTACGAGTGCTCGGTTGTGTCAAGTATTACGAGACGGAAGGGAGAGGACTGGGCAAGTTGGGCGTAGAGGTCGCGTTTCTTGCGGCGAGTGGTGTGATTCTGGTCTATGGGAGAGATGATTATCAAGATGGCACATGGTCCGAGTCTGAATGCATAGGAGCCGCGTCCGCAGCAAGGGTACACGATCGTCGCCGTGGCCTAGATGCAAGCTGAGAAACAGAAGGTCCTGCAATAAGAGCTCTGTGGTTTACTTTGAAGCTCGTTGGACGGATTTGGAACCTTCAAGCGGAGGTTTTAGACCCCCAGTAAGTCCATGTGGGTGCACAATGGAGAATATCGTCAGACGGACGCAGCGGAGGAGTAGCTAAGCTATGAAAGCCGATATATACGACCCGGTGATTGGATTCTTGCCTGATGCAGGGTTTTGTAACACAGGCACTCATGGTTGCGTAACTGAATCCTGCAACGAACGAGACGTGGATGAGACCGTGATCAAACGCAGCGATAAAGGCAAAGCAAATCCCGGATGAGCGATTTGACGACGACAAAGCTTCTGTGCTGAAGCACACCCCTTGAGGATGTTGAAGGTTCGTGTAGGGGGTAAAGTAAAGCCCAAGACAGGCTCAAGCACTGCATGAATGTTCTGCGGGGAAGCACTAAGTATGGACCCACTGGTCACTGGCCGAAAATTGGCCGGAAGCGTGCCGCACAGATAAGTGGAGGTGGCACATGCAGACTTCACGGAAGGATGGGGGACTCAACGTGTCGCACGGGACTGAGCGCTTAGGGGAGCCGATAAGGCTTGGGGTTGGACGGTTGAACGTGATCGACATCTCAGGCCCACGCGGAGCCCGCGATTGTGGGACAAACGTGAATTTGTGGCCGGTACCTTGGAGTGGATTTGACGCTCTGAGAAAACGATCTTCTAAACAGAAACAGCCTCGTCGTTCCGTGGGTAGATGTCGGACGTACAATTCAAACAAACGTGTTGCCCGAGGACCGAAGAAGCGTGTAACAAGGGTTCGGGTGGTGAAGAGAATCACTGCGGATTTGGCGCCTGTGTCAATATGCCAATAGCCCGAGTCAAGGCGGCAGTAACCACGCAAACGCCGCTGGCAGTCCAAGTTCATATAGAGATCTACCACGAATCTTGTCAGCGCGCGATCCGAACAAATCGACAAGAGGGACTCGCTGGAATAAAGCCACATATATCATTAGCATACCATCCTGGAAACTTGGGCCAGCGCAAACGACTCGAAGGAAGCGTTGTTGGCGCGATTGGGTGGCCATTGGTTTGCAGGTCCCTCGAATTGCCGGGATGATCGAACTTGAAATCGCACTGCTGTTCTGCATCCGAGGTGTCGTTGACGCATGTTTGGCGCCATCCGGTTTGCCACGGGGTCCCGCCTGGCCCCTCGCGACTCTACCGTGCTTTCTTATTTCCACGTCCTTACTGTCCGAACCGTCGGACTTTCCGACATCTAGCCTCTTCTCCACATACTTACGACTCTAGGGGCGTTTGCATGTCTATACACAGGGCCAACTCGGTGCCCGTTCAGCTCTCTCACGTAGTGGTCGTCGCCGCGCCTTCGAGAAGGCGGTTGTTGTCAATATGAAGACCTCGCCATTGCCTGGAATGACTCTAGTCGAACCCAACTTACTTGGTTCCGCCCCAACTGAATTGCGGACGTCGCGCCTGTTGAGCGCGTGATCCTAGCACGCAGGTCCTGTGCCGTTCCGGGGTTTGCCAATGGGTCCGGCTTGTCAGCTCCACAGCTCGGGGTTGCAATCATTGGCTTCTCATCCTTACGAGTCACTAGTCAAGGTCGAGATCACTCTAACCTCAATACAGTCCTGCCTAGTTGAAGGCGAATGAATCAGCCCGGTTTATCATATCATCCTTGACGTGCGGATAGTGCGCGAATAGCTGTTCTGTATGTCTGGCCCTCATTATTCTCCGACCTCTCCGATGATCACGACTCCCTTACTGTCAGCTTCTTGACAGCAGCGTCCTCCTGGGCCGCCCTTCGATGATCGTCTCGCGTCGGAATGCACCTGAATGCGATGAGGGGTGATGTCATCTAGTGCTGGACCGGCTTCGCTGGAGGCCCCTCGCCGCGATTCGCATTGAGTCGCCCAGCGTCGACCGACTGAAATACCATGCCCCGATTTGATGCTTTCAAACTTTGTAGTCACACGCCCCGTGCACTGCGGGGAAGTTCTCAGTCCGACTCTTTGCCGCTGAACGTGCAGGTGTGCATGCTTACTCTTCCTCGTGACAGGGCCCATGATCCCGTGCGGGCGAAGCCGCTCACACTTCGGGGCCGGGGCCCAGGGACATTAAGCATTCCCGAGTGGAATATTGTGCGGCAGCCCCGTTCATGTTGCAAACTGTTCCCTCGGTCAAGCGGGATGAGAGGTAAAACAATTTCCCATCGTTAAATGAGGCACTGGCACAATGACTCCAGGATGTGGCTCAATCAGAAGCTGACCAAGTGGACGCCAAGCGCCCGGTCCGTGGCCCGATCGGCTCAAGATATCGAGCTATACTCAAATTAGTGCACTGTCACCGAGGGCTCGGAGCGCAGCCAAGCATTTGTGCCGGTTTTGTCTTCAGGGCGTCAGTCAAGGTCAGGCCCCGGTTGACCGAGATTGTGACATCAGTCGCTGTGCGACGGCCCACATTTATCCCAGTTCACTCTGTACCACCGGGTCAAGCGCGCCCGTGATAAAGAACACACCGGAGCGATGTTAGATTCCCAAGCCACGGATGATGTCCCGGCGTTAGTCACGGGGACACTGCCGTTGTGTCCGAAAGGAACACTGATTACAGGGAGACGCCATAGAGATAACAAGAGGAAATATCCAGTTTCCGAGTCTGCGACCAGGTGTGAATCTTGACACATGACAAAAAGATTCGGAGGAAGAGCAGATGCCTGACCCGCAGAACCTCAACGGGGTTCCCTAAACGGGACCCGTTCTAGCATGTCCCAGTCGTGGCGAGCACCGTCAGCCGCTGTGTTCCCAATCCACGTTATGTCTACCTCCACGTTTGCTGATCTATAGCCGATCTTCGCGACGTGGCGCCCAGGCTGGACTGCGATCACCTTTGCTCGTCACCATCTCGTATACTTGAGCGTCCACATTACTTAATTCGTATCCTTGCACAGGACAATGGCGGCGACGGACGGACATATGATCCCGCTTAGATCCCCCTTGCTTCCTTCCGGCCCTCGTATTCAAGCCGGGATCTCGGGTCGAGTTCCCCATCTGCCGTAGTGGATTCAACGATGGGCGCTTACAAGGCCGATAGCAATAAGCTATGTTGCCTTTCTCCGCACTGATATAAAGCCTCTCAGTGGACGCGCACTCTCTGCCATTCCGCTTTGCAACTCCTCGCTGTCATCGAGCACCTGCCCCTCCGCAGAGCCGTGCTATCCTGTCGAGCATCCTCCTCCCCGCTCAACCCTTCGATATGTGTAAAGAAGAATGGTGTGTGCTACACAGTCCTTGGATGACGTGGTAGGGTCTTGTCTGATTCTGAAGACGACTATCCTCAGCTTTGGAAACCAATACCGGGGATGTGGGGTACGTCCCATCTTTGATCAAGAAGATCGTTCCTGACTTCGTCATTGTCACGCTGACACAGCACTACGTCCGGCTATACTCCACAGGGAACAGAACAGATTGTGGCTCGCCAGACTGTTTTCACAGTGGTGCACACAAGCACAAGACGGCACGCTCGTGCTTCTGCAGTCGAGTATGACCCTTTCGCGCGCTACCTGTCCGATGCTGATCACGACGTTGACGTCTTGTCACGCTGTTTTCGTGCCACAGGCTATATTCGATGATCGACGTGTGTTGAACCTGTTCCAAGAGCAGTGCGACAACTGCAAGGAAGCTAATTACGATCGCGGTCGACGCCGTTAATTGGCAGGGCCATATGGCCCTCACCCCTTCTTACTCGGAACACCCCCCTCGCTGTCATCCGCCGCTGTCCCGCTCTGCACTCTGCTTTGTGTTCGAAATCCTATTACCGTACGATCCATACTTCCATACATGCAATCTCATTTGTATTCGTAGCCATAATTTGGCCTTGCGCTGCGGCGTTCATCAAACATCACATGCATCACAAGTGTCACGCCCGTCGAGGCAACCGCAGTTACTCCATCTCCGCGCTGAAGGAAGTGGCTCTTGGGATGGATGCCGCACTTTCGTCCATTGAATCGGGCGCGCATAACCCCGCTTAGATATGTGTGCCCTCGGGGGTGTGCAGCGAACCGCCCTGAAGGTTCCAACACAGCTGCTTCGGAAACTCTTCCGTTGATGCAGTTCCATTAGAAGGCTATTATTGCACCCTCGAACACCCATGCGTCGACAGAATCCATTCATGAGGGCAACAGAGCACCTGCCCGCGTTGCATGACCTTGCCGTCAATGCGTTCAGTTCGCTTCAGGTTGAGAAGCACCGAAGGCTCAGCCACACGAGTCCCATGAGAAGACTCCGATAAGGGTGTCACTTATGCCAAATATTCCGTTGTCCACCGCAAACACCAGGCGAAGTGACAGTCCACACGGCCCCCACGGAGGTGGCGAATGTAATAATATAATAGAACCACCGACGTGGACCTCCTCATATGCGAAGCAGCAGGGATGAGCTCTTGGGCGATCTGCTGCTAATATGGAATAGGTTTTAGAATCTCCGTCCCCCGCGCTTGATGGGCTGTCGTGTGCCTCGCCGACCCGTCCTGCCATGCATGGCACCGTCCCCGCTCTCATCGCTGCTGGATGATTGTCGTTTGGATTTGGCTCTTTTGTTCGGGCGCGGCGGAGAGTCGGAGTCATATGAAGGCACCTTCGAAGGCACGGCGCTTCGCGCCGCCGAAGCCGATGCCTGAGAGCGCAATGCCGGCGAGGCGGGCCTCGCGAGTCGCGGCGGGGGCTTGGTTTGGGCAGCAGGGGCCTTCGGATGAGCCATTGGTTTGCCCTTTCCCGGGTTTCTGCGGAACGGTACCAAGGAGTTGTCGTCATCGTCGTCGGTCTCAGTGGTTGAGACCATCGTCTTTGCCTGGGCAGGTGCCGGCTTTTCCGGACTCCGCTGGGGAGGCTTCATCGAGGCTTCGTCTTCCGATACCGGCGCCGCCTAGTTCAATCGATGAACAGGGCACATTAGTTAGTCAGGTGGGAGGTCGGCAGGTGGAACACCCACAGGTAGACTGAGAGACCTCGTTTGGTCTCCCTGGGCGGGCGGAACATAGGGTGCTGGGCGACCAGATGGCAACGACCTGCTTCCTACGGGCCCTGCGGTGGGCAGACTGAGGTCTAGCCGTTCCACGTTGGCAATAATAGCCGCTTTGGGGTGCATCCAGTAAATAAGCAGGTAGCGCCGCATTCAAATAAATAACAATAACATACGTAGGTTCGTGCTGAAGTCGAAGAGCGCCGATATACGGCGGAGGCTGGTGGATATCTGCGGATGCATGAATATGTTCCTGATGTGCGTGTCCATACTCCGGCGTGCTGTTCGACCTATTTGGTCAACGGCCTGTATAGATCGATCAGAATCCGTGGCTATGCGATCCAGAGCGACATTTTGGAGTGGACGAAACCGCGGGCCTAGTCGAGTGGGATCAAGGCGGGGGAGACGCGCAGAGATGGAGGTAAATGGTAACAACCAAGGACTCGTATCCCTGGGCGCCACTGCCCAACCCCAATCGCGCCGACACGAGGCAGGGATTTGGCCCGCGTCAAATCAAAACGGGGTCCCAGGGCTTGAATGGTATAAGTTCGGCCTACCTTTTCCAGATTGTTCTCGGAGATCCCGCTGATCGCCTCCGGAGAAGTGAAAGCTAGGTATACGGCACTGAGAAGGGGAGTAATAAGATGCTTCGAGAGTACGTCTGCAGACTGTCTAGGGCCAATGGAAAAGGTTTCCCAGCGCCATTTGAGTGCGTCGCCTCGGAGTTCGAAGGCCATATCCTATGAGGACAGTGAGCTTGAAACGGGCAAGTGAAACTACGCCATACTGAGTAACGCGACTCGACGACATCAAAAGACAGATCATCCATCACGCCGAGTGAATGAACATCCATGAGGGATTGTAGAACTTGATCAAGCCAGTCATCTTCTTCGAGCCTCGTCAGGTGATGTGCGGTCATGCTTGGATCTAGCGTTGACCAGCGACGCAATAATTGCTGTTTCGACAACGCTGCAGAGTGGGACAGTGAGCATACAAAACCGGGGATATGGTCGACTTGGAAACGCACCCTCAACCCATACGGTCCTAGTATCTGTGATCAGAAACACGCAGCTCTGATCCGCCAGCGTCGCGTGTACCTTCTACTAGGGGACACATTGTGTCAGGTACGTGGCGCTCCCAGTAGTAAGCGACGAACCATGAGATACGGAACAGACTTCGCGCCATCAACTTTGACCAACCACTCCTTCGACAGGAGGTGCTTCGAATGGTCCTACGGAAGCATTTTGAGTACGGTGGTCCCTCGCGGGGACGGCATGTAGCTAACCTCCGTGAATTCGTTCATCTAATTTATAGCCTAAGAACGGGGCAGCTGATCACGCAAGCCGTGTATAAGATGGTATGAGCCGAGTGAGTATAGGCTTCGATGATACACCAGACGCTGGGGGGCCGCCGAGGCTCTCAGAGACTAGAGTTGACCACCGGGGTCAAGGCCAGGGTCAAGGATACTTGGGCGCCTCGGAACAATGCCGCGGCCACGCGCCTCGGCTCCGGCCCGACCGGAGCGGACCCAGAGGGACCCAGTCCTGCAATCGCTGCACTGGCCTCACCCCCGACTATCACTCGGACGCTAGCCAGCCTACAGTCCTTCGTCGGCTCATTATCGTTCCTCACTATCTCCAAGAGAACATGCCAGGCGATGCCTCGCCCGGGAATCCAGTGGCATATGATCCCGCGTATGAGTTCCCCGGAGACGACGACAACGATCCCCATTCCGACTTCCACGCACAAGCCAGTTCAAGCAGCCCTAAAGACATTCCCATCTGCCGCCTCGTTGTCCGGGAGAGTAAACATATCCCGCGGAAAAAACGGCTTGTTGTGCTCGACGGGTACACGGAAGCCCAGTTCGGGCGAGACCCTGCGCCCCCAGGCTTCGGCACACCGAGAATTCGACTGAAGGATATGGAGGTCTCCAAGCTTCATGCAACCTTATTCTGGGATCCCCACCGGCATGAGTGGGCGGTCGTAGATATGGGATCAAAACATGGGACATTCATCAGCTCTGACCAAGCGGTGAAAGGTGCGAGGCTGTCTGCGCCTCGGATCGCAAGCATGCCCAAGCGAGTACAGCATCTGGATAGATTGTCCCTCGGAACCACTAACTTTGTGGTCCACATTCACGCGAGCCAGCTGCCCTGCGTTGACTGTTCAATGTCTGCGCAGGACACTAGCGACGTGATCCCGTTGTTCTCCCAGCAGAAAGGCGACGCAACAATTATCCCTAACAAGCAAAAACGCGGGCACAGCGAAGAATCGACCGGGGCGGTGCCTCCGCGCGATGTGAAGAAAGCGTTGACTTCATTGAAGCACAGTCTGCTCAGTCGACATGGGGATGATCACCACAGCGCACTCCAGCTCGACGAATCTTCCCGCACCTCGACCTACGTGGACCGTTCCGCACGGCGCCGGGCTTTGCACCCGCCCTCTGCAGCAGACACCCCTGGCCTTCAACCGGTGTCACTTCCGTCGTATGCGCTTCGCGTTTCCAACCCGGCAACCCCCTCGCTTACCGAATTGGAATCCCCTCGATCCGCAACACCCGCTCCACTTGGGTCTGCAAACGTCGGGCATCGGCTGCTTATGAAGCAAGGCTGGGAGCCGGGCACGACCTTGGGGTTGCCAGAAGCACCGAACGACGCCGACAGGGCAAGGCTGACCGAGCCACTGGAGTTGACTGCGACATCGAATAGAGCAGGTATTGGAATAGCAACCCATAGGGTACCTTCGGACTTGAAGATGCAGCGACGCTGGGAAGAGGCAAAGCGGATTTAGAGACTGTATAGCCGATGAGTGTAATAATTACGGAAGGTGTGTGACAGTGTCTGCCATCTGGCCTCGCTCGCCGGCCGCTGCTGAGAGCCACATGGCTTACGTTCCGTTCCGTTTAAATAGCCGACTGGTGGCCACACGTGGCTCGAGATCTTCGACGTGAAGGCCTCTGAAGGAGACAGGACCACGGTAGTTTGCTCTGGCGGTGTGCAATGTCAGATGCACGATAGTGCGTATGTTGCTGTCATTTGATTGAGCGTCTGGTTGAGTGTGATCATTGGTTGGGTATGGTTGACATCAGACACTGGTGCCAATTCCGGCCCAGCTTCCGAGCGCTTTGGGCCGGTAATCTGACGTATTGCACGCGCTCGCATCACGGCATTACTCCTGCGTAGGGGACGGCGCTGTCGGGCTTGATTCCAACTGCGGCACTGCAAGAGGTAAGAAATACAGAAAAACCTGCGAATGCCGGTGGTATGGAGAGAAAAGGTGTGCTAGAGCGGGGAAGCAAAGCGGCGAGGAGAGATCAGGAAGGAGTGTCACGCGCGTTCGACGCGTCGACGCGTTATTTGGAGATGTTAGTTTCGGTCACGTGGGTGGTTGAGAGTTGTGTCTGGCGTCGAAGTTGTGAACACAACCAACGGCTGACTTTGTCCACACCGTTTCCGACCACCAAATTGTGGTCGTTGTCTCCCACCTATATCTTCCGGGGCTTTCTCATCTTTTTATCTTAACCTCTCTTCTCCCGCCCCCGGTCTGTCGTCGTCTCTGCCTGTTCATTGTCTCTATTTGTCTATCTTCCAACCTTTAAACCTTCCAACCTTCCTCCAAGCTATCATCATCATCATCATCTCTTCTTTACTGTGCTGTTTTCCTCGGGGACTTAGATGGCTCATCGTGTACGCATTCGCACTTTCTGTCCATTGCTCGCCACATGCTCACAGGCGCTTTGCCATATCCTTTGTCCCATTAGCTCCCATTGCGTAACCGGACTGGTATCCACCGCCCAAAGAACCCAGACGAGAATGCAACAAGCAAGCTGCGTCAGTCGATTGGCATCACCCTACCTGGCGGCATCCGTGTCGGTGCCTCCGCTGCCACCTCATCCAAGGCGACTGCGGTCCAACGTCCTGCCCTTGGGGAGGTTGCCGTCAACCGTAAGGTGTGTTGGGGACTGGGTTTCTCTGCGTTGGATGCTTAGCTTGGCGTTTAAGAACTCCAAGTCAAAGCTCAACAAAGACAAGGCTCCAGAGGTTGGCCAGAAGCGCCTCCGGTCATCCTCGGTTGCGGATGGCCCCCAGCGTGTACCCCTGGCTGCCAAATCCGTGGCATCTTCCGTGCAACCGACCACAGCTGGAGCACATAACACGCTGCCTCAACGTCCTCCCTTGGCTCAGTCGGCCCCACTTCCGCGCGTCTTCATCCAACCCGAACCACCTGTCGCTCCCGTCGAGGACGATGCCCGCTTCAGTGACGCAGAAGAGGACATGGACATCGAGGAGGTGTATGAACCCGCGCGCCATTCGATGGACGATGTCGTCATCGTTGGCGATGAGGATCTCGAGATAATGATTGAAGAACAGGACCGTGCAGAGGTCGTAGAAAACCTAGTTCCCACGGAGGAGCTGGAAGCTTACGAGTACATCTGGCCCGAGGCCTCACCCAACCATGCTGCGAGGTTCCAACGTGAGATTGATGAGGTGTGCGCAAGGTTCGACGCCGAGGATGAAGAATACGACGTCACCATGTACTCCGAATACGCGGACGAAATCTTCCAGTACATGGGCGATTTAGAGGTGAGCTTGTGCTATGCCTTCTGTGTTCATTGCTGAGCATGTCAAAGGATTCCATTATGCCTACGCCGAATTATATGGACGCGCAGAAGGAGCTTACCTGGCCGATGCGCCAGACCCTTGTCGATTGGCTCTTGCAAGTTCACCTTCGCTATCACATGCTTCCTGAGACACTGTGGACCGCCATTAACATCGTTGACCGCTTCCTGTCTCGCCGCACGGTATCCTTGGTCAAACTCCAGCTCGTCGGCGTGACTGCGATGTTCATCGCCTCCAAGTACGAGGAGATCCTTGCCCCTTCAGCTAAGGAGTTCGTCTTCATGACAGAGGAAGGCTACACGAAAGAGGAGATTCTCAAGGGAGAGCGGATTGTGCTGCAGACCCTCGATTTCAACATCTCGCACTACTGCTCGCCGTACAGCTGGATGCGCAAGATCAGTCATGCGGACGACTTCGACATTCAGACACGGACGCTGTGCAAGTTTCTTACAGAGGTGACTCTACTTGATCATCGGTTCTTGCGTGTCAAGCCAAGCATGATCGCGGCGATTGGCATGTACACGGCGCGGAGAATGCTGGGTGGAAATTGGGTACGTGCCTGCTTCGTTGGAGGATACCTCGTCACGTGAAAGCTAATTTGCTTGCCCTCCAGAACGACGCGTTCGTTTTTTACTCTGGCTTCACTGAGGAGCAGATCGAACCCGGCTACTGGATGCTCGTAGAGAAGATCGCGGAGCCCGGATTCAGGAAGACCTACCTGTACGCGAAGTATATGAACAAGAAATTCCTCAAGGCCGCCGTGTATGCCTGGGAGAAGGCTCGGGAGCAGGTCAAGCAAGTTGAAGGCATGGTGCTGGCGTAATTCACCCCGTCTCCGGACACCCGAACGCGCTCTCGAATATTGCATCTTCAACATCTCTTATCCCTCGCATGCATCTCCCCGTATATTGAGCCCACACTTGCTTGTTGAAGCCCATCCCTCGTCGCTGTCTTAATCTACTCGCCCTGTCAAGCTTTCCGTCATTTTGTGCAGTCAACTCTCTTGTGCAATCACCCTCCCACACTCAACCATCTCATGCATCTCATGCCATCATCTCCCCCATCTTATGTCAATCTCGCTTTCTTCGCTGTCGGAAACCCAATGCATGGCCACCTCGCAAAAGTGTTCATGCAACAATCGCTGCGCCTACCTTTGCAGTTTCAATCCGATCCATCAGCGGGATTGGCTCTCGTCGTTCCAATGTTGGATATGTCCCGAATCTTCCCTGTGTTGATATGTTTTCTCGACAAGCTCGCGTTCTCGTCTCCGAAGCTCCCTCGTTTGTTTGCGCTGCATGTCGTCTTTGACGGCACCAATGCGTGTTACCACCCTAAGCACACCTTTCTGGCGGCCTTGCTTTGTCGACCTTGCGTTTCCTGTTTCTATTACTTGTAGTTTTCCCGCTATTCCGTTTTTCAGCCCCCCGAGCCCTCTTTGCGATGCCATTCCTCATTTCCTTTGGGACACATCACAGCATCAGGATGTATGCATACTGCAATCGATGTAAATACATCCGCGCCGAGCGCCGCCTCTGCGTATTTATTATCCAAGTTGTGTTCGACGCTGTTCAACGTCATTCAGCTGATTGATCCAAGTTGTTGATGCCGAGTGCGGGGTAACGAGCTCCGGTTGTCCCGTCCCGTCGGATGCCTCCGGGGTTCGGTATCATACATATCACATGTCGGGCCGTCATCATAGCTTGCCCCGCAGAGTCCGAGCCTAAAATCCCGGAATATCACTTGAAAGCCTCGACCGCCCCTCTTAATTCCCTCATCATCTCTGCAACCTCCCACTATCACCCCCACCATGTCCCTCTCCTTCAAAGGACACACTGTCGTCGTCACCGGGGCTGGCGGCGGTCTCGGCAGAGCGTTAGTCGTGCCCCTCGCTCCGTATTTGGAAGGCTCGGCTGGTTGACCATGTCTACATCTCAGTTACTCGCTGCTCTATGGTTCGCGTGGCGCGAACGTCGTCGTGAACGACTTCAACAAAGAGGCTGCGCAGAAGGTCGTCGATGAGATTAACGCAGGTGCGGATCTCGCGCCGGTGTTCCTCGTGCCCGGGCCGTCCTCACGTTCGCGCACCATCGCGTAGGCGGCGTCGGAAAGGCCGTCGTGAACAGCTCGTCGGTGACGGACGGCGCGGCCGTGATCAAGACCGCGCTCGACAACTTCGGTGGTGTCACCATTCTCGTCAACAATGCTGGGATCCTGCGCGACAAGGGGTGGGTTCCACCCCGAACGTGAGATACCGTCGCCCGAAGCTGACGCTGTGACGTGCAGCTTCCGGAATATGTCGGACAAGGAATGGGACCAGATCCAGGACGTGCACCTCAAGGGTGCCTTCTCGTGCAGCCATGCTGCCTGGCCTATCTTCCGCAAGCAGAAGTTTGGGCGGATAGTCAACACCGCCAGCGCTGCTGGTCTATACGGTAAGAGCGCGCGCCGGAATTTGTCGCGGCGTCGTAGTAATCGTGCTCCATAGGTAATTTTGGTCAGGCGAACTACAGCGCGGCAAAGATGGGTCTCATTGGCTTCACCAAGACGCTTGCGCGTGAGGGTGCCAAGTACAACATCAAAGCCAATGTCATCGCACCTGTGAGCTACATATTCGAGGGTCCCCGTGGGTCGATGTCTTATTTCGCGCATAGATTGCTGCCTCTGCTATGACTGCGACGGTCATGCCGCCAGATATGCTGCAGCACTTCAGCGTAAGCCCCCTTCACTGGGATTTCTGGGATCGTCTGACTTTACTTCCTAGCCTGAATACGTTGCGCCAGTGGTATCTGCACTTACCCACCCCGAAGGCCCCGACGTCAACGGCAAGGTCTATGTCCTCGGCGCCGGCTACGTCTCTGAGATCCGGTGGGAAGAAAGCCGGGGAGCCGTGTTCAGGACTGATGATAGCTTCACTCCTTCTGCGGTACGATTGGCGCATACACCCTCAATCACTTCTTCTAACCTCAGAATATGTGGCAGGTCAAGCAACGCTGGGCTGAGATCACTGACTTCACGAACCCCGGGCAGTGAGTGCTCAGATCGATGCATTTCCGCTCGGCTCTCATCTATCTGTGCAGTCCCCAGAACGTGGGTGATGTGGATATCGTGAAGAAGTTGAAGGAGTCAAAAAAAGTGCCCGCGAACAAGCAGTCTTCGCCTGAGGTCAGGTTTGATGGCCAGACTGTCATCGTCACCGGTGCTGGCAGCGGCCTCGGTCGCTCGTACGCCTTGATGTTCGCGCGCTTGAGCGCTAACGTTGTTGTCAACGATGTGAACGAGAAGGGAGCGTTGAGCGTCGTGGACGAGATCACCAAGGGTGAGTTCAAGTGACAAATCACGAAGACCAGCTGGGCTGAAGTGTGCCTGAACAGCTGGTGGCTCGGCCGCGCCCGCAGTGGGCTCGGCGGAAGATGGCGACGCCGTCGTTAAGGTCGCTCTGGAGCGGTTCGGCGGCGTGCATGTTCTCATCGCGAACGCCGGCATTCTGCGCGACAAATCCTTCACTGCCATGTCTGAGAAGGAGTGGGATGAGGTCATTGCAGTCCACTTGCGGTATCCTACTTCCCTTCTTTGGTGGGACGTTTGCTCATATCCACTTCACAGGGCCACCTACAAGGCACGCTGCATTGATTTAATGAGTTTCATGCGAATGTTGAACTTGCTTGCAGTGTGCCAAGGCCGTATGGCCCATTTTCCATAAGCAGAAGTATGGTCGCATTCTGACCACCGCTTCTGGTGTCGGAGTCTGTGCGTTTCGGTATTCGACTTCTGCATTACTCTCGCTGATTGAAATGCCGTAGGGGGTAACTTTGGTCAGGCTAATTACTCGACCGCAAAGGCTGCCATCATCGGGTTCACCAAGGCCATTGCGAGGGAAGGAAGTAAGTATGGCATCTTCGCCAACGCTTTGGTACCGAACGCTGGCACGGCGATGACCCAGACGGTCTGGTAAGTCATCAGTAGCCCACCTGTGCAGGATTCCCCCTCACCTGTCCCCAGGCCGCAGGAGTTGGTGGATGCCATCAAGGTAAGAGCCTTTGAAATCTCCCAGCATTGCAGAACTCACACATATCGTAGCCTGACTTTGTCGCTCCTGTTGTCGGTTACCTCGTCAGCAAAGGTTACTATAAAAGGCTGCACTGTCTTTATCCAGTCTGACTTTGTACGCAGATAATGAGGGAACCACCGGCGCTCTGATCGAGGCGTCTGCGGGTTGGGCAGCAGAGATACGCTGGCAGCTGGCTGGTGGTCACGGCTTCCCAGTCAATAAGCCGTTAACCCCGGAAGATGTCATCGCCAAATGGGGCGTCATCACGAACTTTGGTTTGCCCTTTTCTATGTGACCTTCACGAAAGTGGACTTACTCGCTGACCCAGACGACGGGCGCGCAACAAACCCTGCAAGCACCCAGGACGGCATGGAGCGCGTATGTCATGCTCATGGCTGGGGCGAACATGTGCTGATACTTCCCCGCAGCTTGTGGAGAACTTCACCAACCGGGCTGACGACGCGGACAGCGCAAGGAAGGCGGAAGAGGAGCGCTACTTCGATCCCGAGGATCCAGAACTCGTGAGGGAGGCAAAGCGTCTCATCCCCGACGCCGTCGACTACGTCTATGACGAGCGCGACGTCATCGTTTACAACATGGGCGTTGGCGCGACGGAGAAGGACCTGCAGTGGGTGTACGAGGGTGAACTGGACTTTGGAGCCATCCCTACGTTTGGCGTGTGCCCTCAGTTCGTGTCAAGTGCAGGCTTCCCGTTCGACTGGCTGCCAAACTTCAACCCCGTGGGTGGCGTACCCCATACGTCATGGAATTGCTCATATAGACTTCTTGGCGCAGGCGAAGCTGTTGCATGGGGAGCAGTACTTGGCGATCAAGGCCCCTATTCCTACCAGTGGAGAACTCGTCAACCAAGCACGGCGAGTGCATCACGTACTACCCAGCACACGGCAAACGGCCTTCTGACCTATGACTATGCTCTACAGGTTATATGAGGTTCTCGATAAGGGCAAGGCTGCGTCCGTGACTGCCATTTGTCACACCAAGGACAAGAACACGGGGGAGGTGATCTTCGAGAACCAGACCACGCTTATAAGTCGTGGCACAGGAGGCTTTGGCGGCAAGCGTGTCGGGAAAGGTGAGCTGGCAACGCCACGAGGCAAACGTCGTATTCTGAGCTTAAAATCTTGGCGCAGATCGCGGTGCAGCTTCCGCATCAAACACGCCCCCCAAACGTAAGCCGGACGCTGTGGTCGAGGAAGAGACATCAACTTCGCAGGCCGCGCTGTACCGGTGCGTCGCCTTCATCTCACTCCCCAGTAAATGAAAACCTGACCCTGTCGTTACGCAGTTTGAGCGGTGACCCCAACCCGCTTCACGTGCGCCCTCTTGATTCCGGGGCCGGGCACGTTTACTGAGCCTCCCCTCCTAGATCCACCCAGAATTCGCTAAATCGGGCGGCTTCGAGCGCCCCATCCTGCACGGTACGTTACGCAACGGCCGTCCACATCGACCCATACTGACGTCGCGCGGTCGGTCACGCAGGCCTGTGCTCTATGGGTATCTCGGGCAAGCATGTCGTGAAGACGTACGGCCAGTTCAAGGACATCAAAGTCCGGTACGTGACCCCTCCGTCCTTCTCTCGGAACTTGTGCGGATTTGCTCACTGGCGTGATGTTCTGTGCGGTGCAGATTTGCCGGCATCGTCTATCCTGGGGAGACGCTCGTGACCGAGATGTGGAAGGAAGGCGACAAGGTCATCTTCGGTGAGCCCCGCGCGCATGATCTCGCCTGCTCCGAACCAGAGGCGCTGATCGCCTTGCCGCATGCAGAAACGAAGGTCAAGGAGCGCGGAACGACGGTTATGGACGCTGCTGCTGTCACGCTCACGAACCCGGGTAAGGAGCAGATCAAGGCCAAGTTGTAGTTGCGGCTGCTCCCGGGCGCTCTTGGCTCGTAGTGTAGAGTGCTTTGTCATTTCGAATCGAGTTGCGACACATAATGTAACGGGTCCTTTTCTCTATCGTCATGTTGCCTGCACCCGTCGGATATACCCAAGTGCACTTTGACCCCCACGGGAAACAAGGTGAGGCACCGTGTGAACACTATTATAATTTACTTCAGAAAGGGTATCCAACGACAAGGGGGATTTAGGCAACGATGTAAGCAACTAACTTCACTAGTAGAAATATGCTCGAAGATGTCCCAGCCGCGCATATAGATTCGGAGACTGGGAACCCAAATGGATCCAAAACCGATCACGTATGGCAAGTCGCGAGCACGCCTGCTGGATCTGATCCAGGGTAGAACCAGAATGTGACCGCGATTATTAGATACAGGCCTGCGGATCTCGTGAGTCAGTCACGAGGTGGTGAGAGAAACTAGGTACGAACACATGAGGATCATGCCCTCCAGCCAATTCGACTTGCCATCCTGTACAACATAGTTGACGGTCAACACTGGTTGCATTCGTCGTCAGCAAACGTCTCTCCCACAAACACGCAGAAAGGCATCACCTGATAGGAACAACACGATCGATTCGAATGGGTCGAAAAGGAGGGTCAGCGGTTTGCCCATGATCCAGCCCAGAATGGTGATGAAACTATGGAATAAGGTAAGCCTGCTGCGACCAACAGTACAGATGGCGTATTGTACGTACGGAATGACAAAGAGGGCGATTTGCTGCGGTAGAAAGTAGGGTGAGTACAGACCAGCGACACGGAGACTGAGCTCGCACGTACGATACTTGAGCCAACAGCGACACCCAGCGACAGCGTAAGCTTGTCCTTGACCGAGACGGTGACAGCAGTGACGTGTTCTGCGAAGAGGATGCACCATGTCAACGCCAACCCAAGGTAGCCAACATGACGAGGGGTCTTACCTGCCGCGTTTCCGACGATGGGCAGCAAGATGAGACCAACGAACTCCTTACTGATACCTCCGCCAGCAACAAGGCCGTCAATGGAATCGACCAGAAACTCGGCAGTGATCGCAACAGTCTGTTCGTCGACTTGAGCCATGAGGTCTCGGGGAGGGACGGTGTGTACGAACCACGGTGACAAAGGCGAGTAGCCCGATGGTCATCGGTACGCTCATCTGGGGCTGCTCTACCTCCTCTTCCTCCTCCATCAAGCCCGCCTCCGTCTCACCAGCATCCCGCGGCGCTTCATCGCCATTCAATGCGTCGGTCGGGGGAAGAGGCGAATTGAATGCAGGATTGGGGGTGGCGCCTTCGGCTGGTTTCTCCTTTCGCATGGCAGGACTGGAAATATGTAGCTTGTGGGCGATGGTTGGCGTGTACCGTACAGACTTCACGACATTCGGGTGGTCATCCTCGTACAAGTTCTTGTGAGAGAACAGCTGGAAGACAAGGTAACACAGATAGACTAGAAGAAGTAAAGGTCACAATCTGTTAGACCCAGAAACTAAAACAAGTCTTACTGAAAAGCAAGATAACTGCAACCTGAATGAGGAATCAGTATTTGTAAACAGTCTGATCCAAGTAGGGAGCTACGAACACCATGGCTGATAGCGAGAACGTCGTGCCCTTCCTGGTCGTTCGTCAGAGGATCCTTGATACCGTTTGACGGTTGCACAGCATTGTGGAAGGCAGCAGGCAACAGCAAACCAATTACACTCAGGGTCAACAGTGATGCATTTAGCTGTGTTGCGCCTGCGCGAGTTCACGTGGACGTGCTGATGAGTCTCATGCTACGGGGCAGGTGCGGGTCATACGCACTCATGCCAAAGCCCTGTTCCGAGAACCGCGTGCCGCCAGCGAAGAAGCACATCCCAAGGACCAGAACTACCAGCATAAGGACGCAAAGAGTCAGGCGTTTGGTCGCTCCTACGTTAGTGCGGACGTACGCAGATTACTCAAAATGGATCCCACCACTGCAAAAAGGACAAGATTAGAATCAGCAATCGAATCGACTTGCATGGAACTCGCGACCGGCGACAGGCAGAATGCAGGGAAATCCCGCCGGAACGAGACAGGAAAAATGCGTCCCGCGCACGGACACTGTGACCAGCGCGTGACGTATATGAGAAGCAAACCGGGGCACAGCCTTGCCCGTTCCGTGAGACCCCAGATCCGCGTTAGTCTCGCTCGCAGCTGTAAGGTTTCCCCGCAGCACCAGGCGGTCACACACGTGCGAGACCATGCGTAGATGATAGGTCGCCCAGTCGCAGCCGCCACCATATACAACAAAGAAGACGAGGCGGTGCTTACAGGATGATTGGACGATGTTCAACTCGCACTTGACGAGGGCGATAATCTGTGAGACAGGTGAGCTGAGTGCAGACCCTGGGAGAGGATGGTACTTGCCGCCACGATCAGCTCCACGCTGAACAACACGCCGCGTCAGTGCACACATGATAGTGTGAAACAAAAGAGTACATACGCATTGCCCTATAATGATGGCGTCAGGGAACAGGAATCAGTGCGTGATGGAGCCGTCAGCCTCACCAAAGTGGCGTTGAGGAGGCCTGCGAGGGTCTGTCCAAGCCGCATTGATAGTTCATCCGTGGCAAAGGCGAGGAGCTGCTCCCACGTAAGCCGCTCCACGCTTGGCGGTACGTCAGAATGGCGTACCTTGGCAAGAGGCACAATAGCAAGGAACGAGACTGAGGAGCGTCAGAGTGTGCTTGACGTCAAGAGGGGCCACTCACAAACGAAGATTAATGTGTTGTCAAGCTTAAGGAAATGGAAAATCCACTGCAATGCGGTTAGGGGGTGAGCCGGCCAACTCGAATGCGCGGGTGCGTACGGAGAGAGGAATGAAGACGAGGAGCAGATTCAGCCCTGGATTCGACCATGGGCACGGTCAGATGGTGCAATGCGGGATTAAGGCGCCACGTACATGATGTCTTCAGGATGGCCATGATACCATGGCGGATACCAGGTGCGTCGGGAAGGGGCTGTTGGCGCCTGTGCCGCTCGCGCAGCTCACTGAACGTCTGACGGACACCCTTCCTCCACCATGGTACTCCCATCGAGGCAGTCGACTGTCGTCTACTTCGCTGACGTTCCATGGGTAAGGTATCTATGAGACGGTCCTGAGGGAGGGTGCTGCTCGAGTTGATGCTGACGGGGATGTGTAAGCTAAGAGGTGCAGGAGGGTGCAGGCGGAGCGACGAACGTGATGAGTTGGTGGTTCTCTTGAAGAGAGCCTGGGGGCGATAAACCGAGATGGGATGCACTGGAATGGGGCACCGCTGCGTGCCAAGGCGGAATTTAAACTACCGCGACTGTCAGGGTTAAACATTACGGGCGCTTACACATTCGGATTGCTCGATGTGGGTGAAACTAGCTGAAACCGAGACTGAAGGGGAGGGGAATAGAAACGGAAGGAGTGGCACAACGAAAGGAGGGAGAAGGTCTTTTAAGCAGGTGCGACTAGGCCGTAACTCTAATGGCGCGTGAGTCGCTCGTGGCAAGCCGTGGCTTTGGCACTCGGCTACGTGCGGCGAGGTGCGGCCTCTCGACCCAGTGTGGATATTGGATGCGCGTGGCAGTGCTGTGACGCCTGGCAGCCGCCTTGACACCTAGGCAGAGGCTGGCGACACTGCGCGCAGACACCCGGCGACGTCCACTTACACGCCTGTTTCGCTCTCACGACTACTACGGTTCCCCCCCATTATCCTGCCACGAATACAAAAGACCCCATGTTACATAAATCCAACAATAACCCATGCATTAGTCGAGATATCATATGTAAGTGCGAGATATTTTCCGAGTCAGACATAATACCAGTGTAGCTTCCGTTCCACAAACCAATGCCAATAGTCCCTTCGGATGCGAACGACGTCGGGACCAGTGCAGGCCCCGCCTTGTCAAATAGATACCGATCGCTCGCTGCGCCCACCACCGCCACCCCTTCACCCCTGATAAGCGAACGATACGGCGCCGTACAGGCCATCTTCTCGTCCAAGGAGGCCGTGGCCATATAACACCTTTGTGGAGAAATCGTCAGCTCGGAGATCTGTGGGACAATACGACAGGCCCAGCAGTCCAGTCCTGTGCTGGACTGCGGCCGCCGACGCACGCACCTCCATTTTCCGTGCATGCCAGCCGATGCCACTACTAACGTTGCCGTTCGCATCCGCAAGCTGGTCGAGTGCACTCCGCCACGGATGTTCCTTCTCGAGGTCCCGCCGGAGCACCGCCCCTTCAGGGCCGGAGACCCAGCCACTCGCCGTGTCCACATACCACCCGCGCCCACCCTTGCTCCGCACTATACGCCAGGCGGTTGCGCCTCCGCCGAGCACCGAGAGTAGCGGCGTCGCAAGCTCGATGACGCGCAGTCGCGTTGCCGGCGCAGCGGGCGGTGCGTTACCAGTGAGGCTGAAGCTGAACGGCGGCGTGCACAGCGGACGGATGATTTGCGAGTGCAGCGTGATGGAGGCCTGACGTGGCGGCACGCGTACAAGCTCGGGTGACGTCCCGAGTAGTGTCAGAACCTCGACCTGCGCCGCCTTGCCAAGGACAAACGCCGACACGTCCTTCAGGGGCAGTCCTGGGATGTATGACAGCCCCAACGAGCGCAGCTTGGGTTGGACAGGTATATCACCGAGTAGCTCCTCGTCCAGCGGCGCGCTGGAAATGTCCAAGTAGACGAGCTCCCCGGACGTGAAGCACGGCGCTGTTGTGAACACGTCGCGGAATTCCTCAGCTGACATGGGGTTCGGGAACGTGCTGTCGCCATAAAGGTTGAGCTCAGTGATATAACGGGCGGCAGGGGCGGACACGAGGAAGTTCCGCATGCTCGAGCCGGTCAGGCGGACGCAGCGAGCCAGGGAAAGTGATTGAAGTTGCACAGTCAGTGCCGCTGCAAGTGCAACCAGAAGATCCGGACCGACACGCGTTGACGACAGGTCGAGGTGGGTGAGGGAGGGGAACGCGGTGACAAAGGTGCTCAGAATCTGGGGTGAGATGGATTTGGCACCACGCAGACTGAGCCGCTGCAGCCCTGGGAACGTGACTGGCTCTTCTTGGAAACGGATCCTAGGAGGACGACCGCGGCGCTGCGGACGGCCATCTTCGTCCTCGCTAGAATCCGAATCCGACGGGGGTGAGAGCATGTGTGTGTTCACAAAGTCGGTGAGAGCGTTGACGAAGACAACGCTGACACAACCTGTAAGGTCGATAGCTTCCAATTCCTTACACTCCCGCCGGCGCGCTATATCCTCGGCGTCCCAGTCGTTTGGATCTTCGACGACGAAGCCGCGTCCACGAATAGGCTGGCCGCGCCCTCTAGAGGGTGTCCCACGAAGCAAAAGCTCCTTCAGAACGGATAAGGTCAATGCGCCATCCATGTACTCCGTGGCGCCAAATGAGGTGAGATTGGGGGCCTCCTAAAAGCGTAGGTGAGTCACGCAATGGAGAAAATATGGGGCGGAACGTGCCTTGAGCACCGCTTCTAGGCGCTCCCCGGTGACAAACCGGTTATTCACGCCCTCCCCGACCAGGCGACGCATGCCTATGGTCCGGAAGTGATTAAAGTCGATGTGATTGATGAAACGCCCCGGACGTGGGTCATGAATCGCGGGCACTGGGCAGTCCGAGCGTGCTTAGCATACCGTGTCCGCCACGTGAAATCGACGGCACATACCGTACACGCCGTCCCCACTGCGACCCATGAGGTCTTGCACGGCATCGCTGATGGAACGCATGAGCTTCCAGCGCGCCGGACTCTTGCTCTTTTGACGCAGGCGTCGCGGAGACGGGTCTCGGGACGCCGGGGGCGAGAGGAGCTCCGGAGGGATGGAGCTGTCGGGGCCGCCAAGCTCCTGCAGGATCGACTCCTTGATCTTCCTCTCTGCTTCAGCGTCCAGCGCCTCGCCCTGTCCGATTTTCGCGGCGAGCGCGGCGTGGGCGGCTTCGGTGATAGACTCATCGACGGCGCGGACGGCCTCTTCTTCTGCCACCTCGCCGTCCTCCACGCCTGAGATTTCCTCAACGAAGGAGAGCCAGCCGTGCGGCAGACGGACTTCGATCTTGCGCCAGAGCCATGGACGGGCAGCTTCCGACCAAGCATGGTTGACGAGCATGAGGCTCGCGAGGGTGCGACGAGAGACAGGCTCAGACCAGCTGGAAGGAGGGTATGAGGTGGGAAGAGCGGTGGGCACGCCGGCCTCGTGGAGGTACAGGGGATCGAGAGAGGGGACGCGGCTGGGTATGCCAGACGCGTAGACATACGCGCAGATGAGCGCGAGCAATTCCGGAGGGTACTCCAGGCCACAAGACATTTTTCGGACTTTTTGTAGATTTCTCCCTGTGAGGTAACTGGTGGTGAGGACGAACAGCAAGAGAGCGGAGCGATGCAAGGGATCCGGGGGATGAGACCAGCGCGGGATGGGACATGGCTTTTAACAAGGTCATCACGTGTGCGCTAAGAGAGCGAATGTGGGGTAACACGTCCGGCGCTCGGCGCAGATCCGTTGGCCGATGTCATCCGGTTGTCTCCTCCACTCCTCGTCGTCCCCGTCTCTTACGTTTCCCCCTTCATTAATGGCCGCCTGCCGTGCCCGGCCTGGATCTTTCCTTTCAAACGTTCATCGGCTCCGGCATGCGCGTGCTTCGCCATTCTTCTCGCGGATGGCTACTGGTCAGGTTGGCCTGCGTGACCCACGCGGGCCCTGCAAATCTCTATGCGGCGCGGCAGTGCAACTTGTTTCTGCTAGCACCGCGCCGGCCGGGGCTTGTTTAGCGTCCCTGTGCGTTCTGAGACGTTCTCTCGCGATTTGCCTTGCAAAGCGACGCATGACTCCAGGGCTCACCATTAACTCTAAAACTTCGACCATAGTCGTCGCCTGAACAGGCGCGTGTTGAACGTTCTCCCAGAGCGGGACCCCGCGTTTCACCTCCGTAACTGCGCCATATGTCGACATCGGCCGACCAACGTTGCTCCTTACCTCATTCCCATTTCCAGGTGAAGGTTTTTGGCACGATCTCACTTCGGTTCTCAGAAGGCGTTGCTTGCCTTCCTACACGCCGTGTACTCCGAAGTGAGCCTCGCGATGCGTCGCGAAAATAAGGACGTATACGCCACCACATGGTGATCGTCGAGTGACCAGCCATGTGCTAGATCCAGGTGACGAGGATCCACCGACGGCGGCTAGCCACCCCAGCTGGTGCCAGCCGCCCGCCCGAGGTCACCCGCTTGTTTGGCGTCAATGTGTTGTCGAGCGTTGGGGTGCCGCGAAGAATCCTCCGAACACCCTCGTGGACAGTGTGTGTAGCGCCGCGATCACGTCGTCTTGGTTCATTCACATCAAGAACGCAACGACCCCCTGTTATGGTGACATTGGAAATTGATCGAGTTAGTTCTCCTCTGAGGGTTCTTGGGCTGGGTCCAGGGGTGCTCCTTGTGCCAGGCAGCACCTTATTCGCGCTGGGAAAATCTCCTGGCGGCCAAAGTCGGCGCCGGCTTTTCTTTAGCCTCAGCCTCACTTTAGTCGCAGCATGATGATCAACCATACCCTTGAAATTTCGGAAGGATCTCATTTCCAGGCTGAACTTGGCCAGTACTGACGACCTGATCTCGTTCGTGGGGTAAGAATGACGAGAACTGGAATGACCTCGCATGGTACCCCTGAGTCCACGAGAACACCCGGCGTCGGAACAAGTCTCACAATAATAGGCTTCAAGGAGCCAACGGGCAATTGAGGGGCAAAAAGACGGATTATTGCGGTCACGTACTGCACGGACCAAACATCATCAAGCATCATGCGTGAGCGCGATGATATCATTGTCGCCAAAAGCGAGACAAGTCACCTGCGACTCGACGGTTAAAAAAAAGAACAGAAAACACCATCATGGTGCAAAATCCACCACACTAATTTGTTGCTGACGGCGTCAACGTGTCCGGTCAGTAGGTGCATACCGGTCGAGCACACGTGCCAACTGATTTTCGGTGACACTGGGGGTTGCACGTTGGGTCGCACCACATGACAGCCCTCGGCGAAAGGAAGACCACTGTACTGGTAAAGTTCAGCGCTATTGGCACTTCGGAACATGAGAATCAATTCGGCAGCGCATAGTTGGAGCAAGCACTCGTATGTAAGTGGTTCTGGTGTCATGGCTTTACGTAGAAGTCGTATTGCGAGATCATCCACACGAGAGATGTCGCTATAAAGATCAAAGAAGAGGTGACGGGGAAGGAAGTAGGGTCAGATGGCGCAATTTCTGACTGAAAGGAAACGAGACGTACTTGAGACCACGACGGGGGAGAGAACGGGGATGGACAACTTCGCAGTTCGATAAATAAGAATCTCGGACGAGAAGTGCGCAAACGCGAATAGATAGGTGAGCAAAGCCAGGTCATAGAGTCTTAAATAGTATTTCAGTGCGGAAGATGCAGCAGGAAGGCTATACTGCGTACGCTTTGTTGTGTATGTTATAGGCGGCATACAGCCGCACAGCAGATGCTGTGAGAGTCCAAATGCCGAACGTGCGAGCTTGCAACGGCGTCACTGGAGACGGCATCAAAAAGGGTTGCGTATGGGTGTATGCGTGGACTTACCTGGCTGGGTGGCTGGACATTGTTGTAGAGCCGTTTTGTAAAGTGGAGAGTGATGTAGTTCTGCACGGTGTTGAATATAGCCGTGGCCGCGACGGCGATGTGCCAGCTCGGAAGACTCCCGTCTCCTGGAGGAAGGACTAAATATACGGTGAACAAACATACGATGCAGAGGACAGGAAGGACGCACGGCTGAGTATGTTGACGGTGCTCATAACGGTCTGACCAGGTGGCTGGCGCTGAAGGGAGAGCGTGGGAATAGAACGAAAGAAGGAGAGACCGTTTTCGGCCGGCGGGGAAAGACAACCAAACAGTGACAGACAGGCCGAGTCGGCAATTGAGCAGCGCACGAGCCAAACCCTCCCAGGCATCTTCACAGTCGTCGACGACGTCCATGGCCGCCCTGTCGTCGACACTGCCCGCGACCCCCCCGCTCCCTCCTCTTCCCCTTGACCGCGCTGACTCTCTGGCGAGCAACGTCAGTGCCGGAAGCGTGGGTTCCCTGTCGCGTAGACCGCGCACCAGGGGCCGCACACGCGCCCTCACCATATCTTCCTCCCGACGGGAAAAGAGCCCCGCTAGCGCCGTCAGCGCCGGCCGCGCGCCAGTCGCGACAGCTGATGATCCTCTAGCCGACTCTTCGAGTTCTCCTCCCCCCGCGGTGTCACCTCACGCGTCCTCTGCTCCCGCTCCCTCCCGCCCCCCGCGCTCCCCCCTACGCGCCTCGATGATGCCCTCGCCGGACGACATCTCTCATCCCGATATCATCCCAGGGCCAAGTTGGAAGACGGTGGATGACATGGATGGGTCACGGCGGTCTCGGGCTGTAAGGGTAGAAGATTTAACGGTACTTGTCAACTTGGATGACCCCACCCGAAAAGCGCTCACCTCTTCTCCGCAGGAGCAACGGCGTCGAAAACGCGGTTCGAGCGTCCCCCGCGATGCGTTCCGCCTCTCTATGCTGTCGTCAACATCATCCGCGCAGACCAACACGTTCTTTACCACCATCGGCCAGATGCAGACCGTTCCCCACTTCACTTCCCTCCGCGAGGCCCGTCGACGGCTCCGGGATTCGCACGTTACTGTTCAGTCTGGCACAGCATCTTCCATATACCCGTTATCTTCCTCCACCATTTCCGGTACAGAGTCGCCCTCCTCGCCCCGATCCCTCGTCGACTCCTTCCAGGATAATCGTATCTCGTCCGTAGACCCCGACGAACCAGAGGATGATTATCATGGGTTCCGCACAGACGATGTCTCATATCGACTTCGTTTGCTCGTCAACAACAATTACTACCTCCCACCCGCACACTCCAAACCTTCACCGTCTGGCTTTGCAGCTCCTATCGCAGCTCCCCACAAAAAGCCTGCAAAATTAGTCAGTCCTGGCTTTTTGGACATCTTTCGTGTGGGCAAGTCGAGGTCAAAACCAACCACCCCGACGACTTGCACTCCTCCAGACCTTGGCCTTCCAAGGTTGAGGACGACCGCGGATACGAGCACGACTTCGTCTTGTGCCCCGATGTTCGCGCAGATCTCGTCTCTCGCCCCTCTATGCCCACTTTGACGCCTCAGGCTTCCAGAGTAGCCGTTGTCCGCGAGAAGGTCGATGACCTGGCCTCAGCCGTTAAGCAGGCAGAGCAGGAGCTCAAAGTCCGGGTGGAAGCGAGACAGTCAAGTGTGGATTACGTCGACGACTATGTTGACCCAACGGATGCGGTTGACCTTCCGCCTCCCTCCGCGGATTCGCCGTTCGCGTTTCAGGCTTCTGCGTTGCACGGGTTGGGTGTCGAGAATTCCTTGGGTGCGGCTATGCTAGCCGAGCGTCTTCCTCCTGGCAGCCCTGGCGTCTGGTCCTTGGACCCTGACGAAGAAGCATGGCGCAAAGCGCTATTACACGAAGCTGTGGATCACTCGCTCAGTAACACCCCGGCGCACTCGTCACACACGGCATCTCATGCTGCGACACCGTCCTCAGGAAGTATGGATCCGTCGTTTGCGCCGTCGACTCCAAGCCCTGCTGCGAGGACGTCGACTCCGAGCATGAAGCGAAACCTGGGGCAGCGTATCGTGGACATTCTGGAAGACCAGCACGAGGCCATCACAACGCAGCCTCCGGCCCCTGCACCCACAGAGGCAGCACCCGCACTCCAGTCACCAAGTCGGGAGCGTACGGTTTCAACAGCGTCGCGTGCGAGTCGAACGCCGTTACGCGCGGAGACGCCGGCTGAACCGCAGACGCCCCTGCCGCCTCCGCCGCGGACTCCCGGTCGGCTTCCTCGCCCTTCGACGTCGACCGACTCACCCGTGGACTCGCGTCGCGTGAGCCAGATTTCTACCGCGCCTTCCGCCCTTCGGAAAACGTCGTCGTCTCCCATGCTTCACTTCTGGCACGACATGGCTGCTCGGAGGAGTCGTGGGGTCGTGTCCATGACACCTCCGCTTCCTCCTCCCAGAGGCCGTGCATCGTCTGCGTCTGTGGCTACGTTGCCCAGCGTTTCTATGCCCAGAGACAGCATCACAAGTGGTTCGCACTATTCATTGCAAGACCACGAGTCGATGGACCATTTGGCAGAGCCGGAGTCAGTGCCAAGTCGACCATCGTTTTCGTCTTTACCAAGTCGACCGTCGACGTCTGAGTACTCGCAGATCTCTCCAACTGTCTCGGCCTTCAACGACGGGCTCTTCGCTTCTGTTCCGTCCATCAGGGAGAGCTTGGGTGTGGAAGACTCGCCAGAGTCGGTAAATGCCAGGATGTCTCGTGACCTCGTGGAATTTGCTCGTCATATGTCTCCGCCACCGAGAACGTCCTCTTCCCTTGCAATTCACTCTCTGCATCCTCCGCCACGCTTCCTTTCCTCCAGAGAGGCGTCCCCGACTCTCACGGCTGCTCAGCTGCGCTCGCTGTCCCCTCGCCCATCTCTCTCATCCTCGGACCCAGGTAGCTCTTCCGAACGACCTTCCGCATATGTCTCTGCAGCAGAACACCTGGATGTAATCAGCTCCCAAACACGTCTACCTACCCTCGGGGAGCGCCGCCACATCGTCGGATTAGGGTCGCTCTTGGCTCAGTCTTCACATTTTGTGCCTCTAATTCACACTGAACCACCGCCGGCCTCACCCCTCGAGTTTTTCGACCAAATTCAGACCGACCGCAGTGTGATGTATGATTGGGAGGAGACATCTGACGAGAGCGATACGGATGTGGCAAGTAATTCGGTCTACGTTGACGCTGCAGGGCACGCCAGCATGCAGAATTCATCACCGGACCTGCACGACCAGGCGTCCGTCATGCAAATTCCGAGGATGACCGTCACCCCCTCGCTTTTGCCCACCCCTTCGCATGACAGCTTGTCCTTGCACACGAACGCTTCGCAGGAGCGCTTGCCCGTTGTCAATGTCCCACGGCCCACGGCCTATTTCAAGGATGCTAAAGGCGAGCAGGCCCTTTCCAGCTACGACCTGTACCGCCTGTCACGCTCGGCCGTGGCATCTTCGTCTTCCCGGGCGTCGTCTGAGACGCAAGCCCGGAGTACTCTGGGGGGAGCAGGGGTAGGAGTAGGAGCAGGAGAGGGTAAGAATACGTTGAAGAGGGACGGGCGGACAGCGTCAGTGCAGCGGTTGGATGGTCTTATGTTGCAACATATCGAGGCGGAGCGGGGCACGATGAGCCGCATAGCAAAAACGGCGAAGGACGCAAGCTCGTAGATCTGTTTATATAGTACGGTATACCCTGGATGGTTCTTCAGAGGCTTATTCTTTTTTAACATTTTATAACTATCCAACTAGGAGCGCGACCGGCTACGCGAGTTTCCACTGTTCGTTACATTCCTTCGTGTAATTGCCCTTTTTCTTTACTTTATTTTGATGATTTAGGAGCGGGATAGCAATTGCGAGCAGATGTCGAGATTGTGCGAGGCCTTGCTAGACCGTGATTTTGATAGTCGAGACTCGACGCGCCGGGCAAACGCGGAAGCGTGTGACCATCCCGTGACGAGGCCGCCCAACGGTGTGACAAGCCCCCTCTCAAACCACCGACTCACTGCGACCGTCGCCCACACCTCCCAAAAACCATGTTGCACGTCGCGCTCCGCTCCGCTCGTCCTGCCGTCCTCGCTGCCCGTGCGGGCATCAAGCGTCCCTCTTCTGCCCTCCGCGCGCTCTCCAGCAGCGCAGTACGTCGCTCCGACGACCACCACGCTGCCGCCCCGTCCATCTACGGTGTCGGCGCGAAGCCCGGCGAGACCCCCACCGACCAGGCGCAGTCCACCGGTTTGGACCGTGTGCAGGTCCTCGGCCTCCTCGAGGGCGTCGACGTCTTCGACCTCGAGCCGCTCGACGCGAGCCGCATCGGCACGCTTGCGGACCCCATCAAAGTGTTGTCCGTCGTGCGTACCGCTTTTCCTCTGCGCCAACGTCACGTATCCTCACCTCTCTGTTCCCTGCGCATAGGAGCCTGAGCGCACCGTCGGCTGCACGGGCTCGCCTGCGGACTCGCATGATGTCCTGTGGTTCCATGTCAACAACGAGAAGCCGTCGCGGTGCCCGGAGTGCGGTTCCGGTGCGTGTCCCGTTTTGGGTTGGCGCTTCCCCAACGTGCCCGCTGACCTCGCCCCCTGCACCAGCCTACCTGATCAACTTCGCGGCCGACAGTGCCGTCGTGTCCGACGCCGGCTCTCAGGAGCCTGCCCATGCGCACGCGCACTAATTTGTTTGCCGGGGGGTGGGGGGGCTCGCTGCTAACGTAGAAGCGCGCGTGTATCTAAAAAATATGACGCGCGAATCAGTCTCTTTAATCCCTGCGTGAGCGATGCAGGCTACTGCGTGCGGTGCTGGCGAGATTCTTAGCTGCGGACGCGTGAGAGCGCTCAAGTTCCCCTGGTGCGGTGCACGGCTCCGCAGCCCGCGGTCGCGTGTGCACCTCTACACGGGTCGCACTCTCGTGGTGACCTGGTTGCATTGCATGACAATGTCTAGCAACCGTGCCAGCAAAACATCGCCGTGATGTCCAGTGTATCCGCTGTTAAGGGTCAGGGTCTGCTATCTTGGTGCTAGTGTTTGTCATTGCGAGGCGGCGGTGCACTTCCAACGTGAATATGTCCGTAAAGTCTGTCCATCTGTCTGCGCCTTCGCGGCGCCGCTACACGCGACAATCGGAGTGGAGCAGTAATATTGACAGGCACCGACCCGCTCTTTCGTCCCCGTCGCAGGCTTCTAGCGACCTCCCAAAAGCTTCGTCCCCCTTTCCGCGCAATGAACCCATTCTATCTTCTCGTTGCCAAAGTTTGTGACCTGGTACTTAGTACATAATGGTGACGTCGAGCGAGGAGTCCATTTTGCCTTTGTAACTACCGGATATGATAGTGCCATTCCTCGTGCTCCCACCTCTGACGAGCGTCCGTCAACAGTGGTTGGTCTGGTCCATTTTCGAGCGTATGCGGCTCGTGCATTGACTCCGACTAGATCCCTCGAATCACAGTGGCCAGCAGTGGCCGGTCTCCAGGAGTCACGTTATATTTGAGACAGCTTCCGGTCAAGTCGTAGCGACAAATCACATCCTTCGCCATACCGCTTCACACCGCTTCACTCGATAAAGATCGTTCGAGTTACATTGGCTCTCTACCCACATTGGCGCTGCGCACGCGCGACGTCTGAACACCGTGGTAGGGGAAGCGTCTCAATACCCCCGCGTCGTTAAGGCATGCCTCAAGACGCGGTTGACTGGGAAACGATGACAACACTTCCCCTCCAGAGCAGGAGATTTCTCGGCCTCAAGGCCTCATCTTCGAGCAAAATCGCGTCAACCGATATGCCCGTCGGCCGCAGGCTCGGAGCCCGGGCCAGGGGTGCTCATTGTCGAATAGTCAGCTCAGGTTGCAGCGTGGCTACGCAGGGCTCTCGCTCTTTGAACCCTCAAACGAATTCAATAGTCCACTGCCCCTGGTTCGGCACCACTTGCAAGTTGCGAGCAGCCGTAAATGCTTAATTCCGAGAAGCTTCTCGACCATTCTGATGAGGGGGTACGTTGCACTGTCGTCAGTAAATTCCGAGCAAGGACGCAACAACACTGGAAAAGGAAAGCTTTGGTCTTCGAAGTGGGTATGTTACCTTTTCTGCCTAACAACAAGCCAATAACCCCGCTCATGGGCAGACGATTGCATAACAATTGCACAGGGGAGACTCGCTCTGTGAGAACGACTGGATGTGCCCTTATATGCCCCGGATCCCCGATAGCAGCCCCCTAATCCTGAACTGTGGGTCGGAGTGCGTCAGGTGGCTATCGCAGACGACTATCGTGTTGTCGTGGACTTCCGACAAGACAACGACCCGAGACTGGGGATAGGCTCGCCAACAACACTCCAGCCGGTTCCCAGCCAGGGCCGCCGAGTCGGGTATATAAGGGTGGACCAGACCTTCGCCACCCGTCATCTCTTTCTCTTCAACTTTGCAGGTGTCGTTGAACGGCGTTCCTTCCGTATCTTCTCGTTCTCTCTTTTCGACCAGGTGTCGTTTTCTATTGTCAGCGCCGGGCCCGCTTTCCAGATCCTTTACCTTTCTCTACCGCATTGCGCAGCATTTTGCACTTGTTACTGTTCAGTATGGTTTTGAACAAGTCCTTCCTTGGTCTCGTAGCGTTGTCCGTGCTCGCTCTGTCCGACCCTGCGCTCGGGCGCATGCGTTGGTTGGAGAGGGATGGGAAGCCGGTGTTCCTTCATCCCCGTAGATTTGGTCAGGAGCATCCTGCTGTGATCGATAAACTTGCTACTGCATGCCCTGGTGCTGTTTGTGGTAAACTTTCAGGCGATGCCATCACCCCGCTTCTCGCGGCGCAGCCCGAGTGCTCTCAACAGCAGTTCGCCGACTCTATCATTGGTTAGTCGATTCCCTCACGTCGAACCCAAGGGGTCAGCTGACCGAAGTCAGATGCGAGCAAACAATTCGATGCGGCGACGCAGGCCACTATGCTCGATCTCGCCAAGGAGTATCGCCAAGCGGAGAAGAATACCCTTCCGGTGCGTTGGTCAATGAGATGCACGAACTTAGCAACTGACCCCAGGTTCTCAAGGACTTCACAACCACTCCACCAACGGACCGTAACTCTGTGTTCTGCGAGGAAGCGCCAGCGCACCCAGAACTCAATGGCCTCGTCCAGGCTCAGGATCCTGCTAATGACCCGAATGTATTCTTCGACCCTGCCCTCGGCAAGTCGGTCCTGAAGGGCTCCCAACCCAACACGGAGCCGTTTGGCGGAGTTGTGGCTGCGTCTGGTAATAGCAGCTCGGCCCAGACAACAAGTAGCCCATCTTCAGCACCCCAGTCCTCTCCTGCAGTATTGGAGGCCAAAGAAACGGTCTGTAACGTATGCTCTTAATGCACCCCTCTTGCTTTGGCATCCTGACCCGTCTTTCAGACTGCTGTGACCGTCACTGCGAGTGGCGCTGCGACTGCTACAGCCGTGGCTCCTGGCACAGCTGTCACTGTCACTGTTGGCGACTCCGGGTCGTTCGGGAACTTTGGCAGCTGCTCAAAGCCGCAGATCGTGTTTGGCCCCGGCTTTGACGACCGCAAGGAGACCAGCTTTGAGCCAGCCGATCAGAGTAAGTCCCAATCAGTCTCGCGTTGATTTCCGCGCTCAGTATTGGCTTTTTTCAGCGTCGTTCAACCATGGTTCTGCGCAGAACATCGATATCATCTCTAAGGCCATCTGCGATACTCTTGTCAATAGCTGCGGGGCAGACCAAACTGCCCTGGCAACCTGTTCTGCTGCAGAAGCTGCAGCGGATGGCGAGACGGCGAAAACGGGGGCACAGGCAGACGCGTTCAACTCTGTGTTCGGCATCACGACGAACTTCGCCTCCATTATTCCGCTGGATGATCAGGGCAACCCAGTTGGCGGTGCGGCGCCTCCTCCAGCCGCTTCTACATCAGCGTCGTCCGTATCCGCATCCGCGTCCGCATCAGCATCCGCCACTGCTGCTGCGGCCGGCGCAACGTCTTCGTCTGCGAGTTCCAACACCGGTTCCTCCTCTTCCTCAACATCTGGATCCAGTGATTCCGGAGCTGCCGACTTTGGTAAATGCACGACACCGGAAATCAAATTCGCTGCCGGTCTCGATGGCAGGAAGGAGACTGCATTTGTGCCTGTCGACCAGAGTACGTTATAATTACTTTCGTGCTTCTTGGAGGTCGCTCACTCACACCGACAATCACAGCGTCGTTCAACCACGGCTCCGCAGACAACATTGACGTCATCAGCCAGTTCATTTGCAACCAGCTGACGAACGCGTGTGGCGCGAATCAGGCTGCCAAGGACCTGTGCACGCAGGCTGAAGCTGCTGCTGACGCTGCTACAGCTCCGACCGGGGCTCAGGCCGATGGTTCGTACCTCACCGTCCCTACCTGTGCTTATGATCGATTTTGAGACGTATTTCCCCTAGCTTTCAATGCTGTCTTCGGCCAGACGACCAACTTTGCAGATGTGACGCCCATCGACAACCAGGGAAGGCCTGTGGTTAGCGCTGGCTCCAGTGCTAGTCCATCTGGATCAGCCGTCGCCGACCCTTCATCGTCTTCTACTGCTCCTGTGCTTCGTTTCTCTCGTCATCACGTGCTCCCGTAATGCTGACTGGATCTTTCCAGGCTGCCAGCTCCAGCTCCAGCTCCAACTCGGGCAGCTCAGCTTCGGCTGCAAGTGGAGGAAATCTACAGACCTTTACCGGCTCGCTCGGAGCATCTGCACCGCCTGTCACGGCAGTCGGTAACGGGCAGTTTCAGGTAGAAGGCAATTCCGTCTTCAACAACTTGCAGAGCGCACTTATTCGCTCATGGTATGGCTTTAGTGCGATCATTGGCACGTGTCTTGCTCACTGAACTATCTGCAGTGACGTGCAACAAAATTTGTGCTCTAATGCTGCGAATGCGTCGGGAAACAAGGGTGATCTGACAGTTACCGCGTGCGGAACGCAACAAAAAGGTTGCGACGCTTCCGCTCAAGCTTAGGCTCTGCCAGAGAGAAAGTGTATCAAATAGCCCGTATCTTTTGCGCTTGACTTTTTTTTAATTGTATCTATCCCTGGGACAATGAATACCGACGCACCTTAGGAAAGAGAACGCATTGCGCGATGTCTCTACGCGCGCCACACGGTATGGCCATTTAGGGCCTGATCGGTACGCCGGACTGGAATGGGTCGGACTGGAATGGGATGGCACGTGACTCTCCGACTCCCGTTCGACACAACCCGACCCGGAAATGGTTACTTGTCGTTACCTGTAGTCACAGACCTGTCACTGGGTGTATTTCTGAGCCTCACTGTTATCTACCACTACTTACCACCATCTGAACCTGATCTACATCCCTTTACTGAACAAATGGTTAAAGAGGAGGCAATAATACACTTTATACTACAAGACTGTAGGTTATATCTAGTAGATTTACAATGGGGCAATCACATGTGTTTTTGGGAGCCAGGGCTTGAATGGCCAAACACAACCAAAATGTACATAAAGTGATGATGTGCCTGCCATTTCTTTATCTGCAACTGCACAATTTTGCTTCACATTGTTACATGGTGGAGGCAGAGGCTGGGGTCGAGTCTTGCATGCAAGAACTAGAGAGCAAAGGGTGGAGTGAGGCAGAAGTGGGAGTGAGCCGGGGGAGGACGAAACGCGCGACGTGACAACTCGGTGACGTCCCGGACCGGGATTCCCGGGCTTTCTGGGGTCGGGTTGGGTTGGAGGTCGGAAACGGGACTCAGACTCATTCCGGACGCTTTCCGGTTCCCACGCTTTTTGGCGGGGGATTTCCTTTCCGACCCATTCCATTCCGGCGTACCGATCAGGCCCTTAGCTTGAGACCAACTTAGCGAGAGGCTCTGCGTTATCTCCGTGCATCGTGGGAATGTTGCATGCCCGGGCCCGGTCCCATTGAACACTGGAGCTTCCGACTCTCTGGTAGACATTGATGCGGCTTCCCCTTGCATTCCCTACGAGAGTTTTACAACGACAGGTACCCCTGCATCCCAAGCGAAAGCCAGAAATTAGTGCTGCGCGCGCCATAGAGAGATGATTGATAATAAAGGCGGCCTGGAGCGATATCCCAGTCATCAATGGATCACACATCGCGCAATCAGCGCGCTGGATGGCATGCTCCGCATACAGCTTACATCTCATATGGATGCCTCAGCCCGTACATGCAGTCACACACGGTATCCTTGCTTATAACGTCGTTCTACTCTCCTCGGGCGGCCCTTTCGCCCTTTTCGGCTCCCAATCATGCCAGGCTCTTTCGCGTCCACGCCTGGCGATAACCACCCAGCTACCCCTCTGGCGAAGCCTGCCGTCGATGTTGAGGTTCAGTCGGTCGACGAGGTCACTTCGGAAGCTGAACCAACCACTGGCGCACCTGTGGAGAAGGTGTGCGCTCACATATACTATTCGGTTGGTTGGCGTTGACCCATGGGCCTCTCGACCTTAGGTCAATCCTCTGGGCCGTGAAGTGACACTGCTCTCTTCCGTGATGCTCGACCTCGGGCAGCTTCTAGGATCCGGAATCTTCTCTGTGCCGGGTGCCATCCTGAACTCTGTCGGCTCAATAGGGCTCTCTCTGAGCTTCTGGTTCATTGCTCCAATGTTCTCGTTTGGTGCGAGAGCACTGAGCTGCTACGGTCTCCATTATCTTACCGTCCCCTAGTCGCGCTGCTTTGCTACACCGAACTCGCAAGTTTCTTTCCTCGACGATCCGGTGCCGAGGTCGTCTTTCTCGAACAAGCCTACCCGCGGCCGCGTTTCTTCGTGCCGACCACCTTTGCCATCACCGCTGTTCTCCTTTCGTACGTTCTTCGTCTAATCGCGCATTAGTGTTTCACTGACGAAATTCGCTCGTCATTAGTTTTAGTGCCACCAACTCCGTTGTATTCGCGCAGTATACGTTATCACTTTTCAATATACCCATCACGGAGTTCAGCCAGACGGCCACTGCTCTTAGTGTGGCCACATTTAGCGTGGGAGGTACAGTGGTCTGTATGGCGTTGACTTGACTACATGTCTCACTTGGCGCTCAGTTGTTGCCGTCTCTACCAAATGGTCACTTAGGGCTGTCAATGCCTTCAGCGTCTTCAAGGTTCTCTCCTTGGCATTGTAAGTATTCAATCCTTCCAAAAGGGCCGAGGACTCAGAGATATCTCCAGCGTCGCCCTTACAGGTGTTGCTGTGCTCGCCGGATTCACTCGCATCTCCGACCCGTTCGCAAATTTCCACAATATCTGGGAAGGGAGCAGTAGCAATCCTAATGCCCTCGCGGTGGGGCTCGTCAAAACGAACTTTGCGTACGTCGGTTGGCACAACGCCTTCAACGTGCTCGGGGAGGTAAAGGGCAACAGTCCTGTGCGCACTGTCCGGAACGCCGGCTTCATCTCGCTGGGGATAGTGATGGTCCTCTTCATCACTGTGAACGTGGCGTACATCGCTGCAGTCCCTATCGACGAGATAAAGGGGTCCGGACAGCTAGTCGGGGCCCTGTTCTTTCAACATGTATTTGGTGGACATTGGGCGTCGAAGATTCTCCCCGTCCTGGTCGCGCTAAGCTGCGTTGGGAATATCGTCAGTCCACCTTCACATGCGCTCTCGGCATCCCGCCCTATTCTTATCGCTGTCTCCCTTCACAGATCGCTGTGGTCAGTGCCGTTCTTAGTGAATCAGAGCGCCCTCTGGGCGATCTGACATGTATGCACCGCAGACCGTCGGCCAAGCACGTGTCCTGCGCGAGGTCGCTCGCCAGGGGCTGCTTCCCTACCCGACCTTCTTTGCGTCTACGCGGCCTTTCGGGACCCCGCTGGGGCCGGTCGCGCTGAAGTATGCGCTTACTGTGCTTGTCATCTCGGCACTCCCCGCGCGGGATGCATTCAACTTTCTGCTGGACCTGGCATCATACCCTCATCTTGTAGGCGCTTCCCTCCGTCTCCGGGGTGTGCAGTGGTCTTACGCGTTCTCTCAGGTGTTTGACGCGGCAGCGGCCGTGGGGCTCTGGCGACTTCGTGCGCGCCGGGCCCGCGATGGCCTGCCAAAGTCTCCTTTCCAAGTGTGGAACATCGCGATCACCTTGTGGCTCGTCAAATGTATATTCTTGCTCGTGATGCCATGGTATGCATCTCCATCTCTTTTCTGGTATTAGGAGTGCTGATATACCTGCGTGGCAGGGTACCACCGGAAGAGGGGCACGCAGACGTATCCTTCTGGTATGCCATGTGAGTAATTATGCCTAACTCGAGTAGAATTGGTGGGTCTAACTCGTACTGTGCGAATAGGTATTGCGTCGTGGGCATAGCCCTACTCCTTGTACGTATCCGTTCAACCTGCTACGTTTCGATCTGACTAACACTGCCTTCGCCAAGCTCTGCGCCGTGTACTATTACGTATGGATTGTCCTGCTGCCAAAGATTGGCGGGTACGCCATCATAGAGGAGGTCGTAGAACTGGACGGCGGGGCGCTCACGTCGCGACTAGTGAGAAAGTACAGCACCCAGAGTGAGGAGGAGCGCCCGCTGCTGGTGACTCAGGATGATACATAGACTAAAGTGTGCGTCGTGTACTATGTGGAGATACTATATCATAGCACTTGTGATTGTATTGGACTATTGATAGAGCATATAGAACAGAATACGCAGCCTTGTTTTGAATTACATAAGAGACCATAGGATAAGGGTATGCAAAAGGTGTTGTTTCGGAGGATAGTGAGAGGCGAAGCCATTATGCGGATCCGAGAATCCTGCTGAGACCCCGTTTCTCCTGTGATGACGCAAGTCCCATCAGGGCACAGTTGACAAGGTGATGCAAGCCAGGAACTCACATCGCCGACGAGACCTTTCACCTTGAGCACGCGCTCTCTGTCGTCCATTTGTTTGTACGCCCTGAGGCGCTCGACCTCCTCCATCTTCTCTCGGAGCATCTCGGTCGTCTCACGCGCGTGCCTGCGGCTTGCCTCCAGAGCCTCCTCGGCGGAGCGCAGGCTCGTTTGCTCGCGTTCGTTGACGTTGCGCGCAGCAAGCAGATCCATCTCGGCCTTATGTGCGTCGCTGAGCGCGCGCGAATGCTTCGAATGAGACGTAGATTCCTCCTGTAATAGATTGAGAAACGGAATGCTTGGTCAAAAGCAGACGCTAGCGCACCTTGATGGATGCCTTTTGCATTTTCTGAAGTTCTGCCAGTTCCTTCATGGCGACCTGCAGAGCGGCCTTCTCGGCCTTGCCCTCGCTCCGCACGACCTTGGACAACTTACGACCGAGACCGTCTGCGCTCAGAGTATCAGCATTCTACCCCACGAACGATGTAATGGTCGTGCATACGTTCTTCTTTGTGGATCACCGCCCTGTCTTTCGCCGCCAGCTCGTTCTCCGCGCTCGCCATGCGCTCATGGACCATCGGGTGCACGTCAGGAGGCTCGGAAGTGGCAGTCGCCGCGCCGTTGGCGAACGTGCTCCCTTGCAAGTTGTCCGCCGGGACACTGCGATTCGAGCGCCGGGACACGACGGAGCCCGAGCGCCGGGCGCGAGTCCCGGACTTGGTCTCGGCCCCGTTGCTCGCAGCGATGACGGCGCTGTTGGGGCCGGGCGGCGCGCCATCCGACAGCTCGCGGGGATGGCTCACGGGAGCCTCGGCTGTGTTTCTGAGAATAGGCTTCGAATCTGGGCTAGGCGTCCTGACGCGGACAGGGGCGACGGGGGAGCCTCCTGTGGCGGCAGGTTTGCCTGCGATGACGGGGTGCTGTGGAGGCTGCGGGGGGAGACTGGGGGACGACCGGGGGGGCTGAGCACCACCAAAGTCCTGCTGGGTCGCAAGCGGGGACCGAGGCGCGACCCTCGAGGACCGGGCCCTGTCGGCAACCCCAGGGGAGTTGTGCGTGGCGTCAGCTCCAGGCCCGCCCTGCGGGCCGTTGCTCAGAGGCTGATCTCGCATGCCAGGGGACTCGCGGCGGGGAGACGAGAAGGAGGTGTCAGGAGACGGCCCTCCAGGGAACTCTGTTTCAGATAGACTGGCTGTAGATTCATTGGTAGGATCGGGGTTAGGTCCGGACTTGCGATCGCTCGAGAAGAAATTGAACATGTGTCGCAGCTTCTGCCCTGGTTTTATGGGGAGGGGAGTGTGAAGATAAGAAGGCGGATGGAGGTGGAGGTGAGCGGAGCACGCCCGATTTTATAGTTGGGCTCGAGGTGGCTTTGGGCTGGGCTGGGCAGCGCTGACGAGCGGATCCATCTTGACTTGCTCAGGCGATCGCCCAATGACATCATTACCTGCGCCAGTCCGTTTGTTGACCCGATGTCCGCCGACTGTTTACTCTCCATTTACTCTGAGGCACACCAGCGAGGGCCGAGAATATATCCAGTGTTGCAAAGCGTCGGCCAAGGTTGTGCGTTACGTACATTCTATATGTCCCCAAACACATCTCTCTCTTCATCGACCAGGACTACTGAGTGATCAGGATACAGTGCCTTTATGACCTCACGCTCTTGCCACTTCTTCTCTGAGGGCGAAAGGGACGCGACGGGCTCGAGGGTATATTCTACGCTCAGCGCGGATAGCGCGCCACCATAGGCATGAGAGATACCTTAGACACCTATCAGTGCGCTAACCCGCAAGATATGACATCGAACACTTACCAGTATCGATAATGATGATCTTTCCGTCACAACGCGATACGATTTTCTACGTAGACGTTCGCTTTTATCTTAGGCCCGGGTAAAGCATCACAACGCACCTCAAAGTCCGGAGTGTGACCCATTATCATCCTTCTCGTGCCAGTCTTTTCCAGCACGGCGCCGACCTCTCTACACACCTTGGTCTCGCCGTTCAATGCCCATCCACGGTACCAGAGAGGGCCATCTGATTCGTAGAGTGCGTGCTCTTCGCGCGTCGCGCTAGGAGGGATTCCGGGATACTTGTGTGGCGGGTGCGGCGGCGGTTGAACACGATGCTGCAGCTTTCGCAGGAGCGAGTGTCCAATATTGTTGATATTCGAAGGGAACGGTGTGAGTTGCGGGTACGCAGGGGAGAGCCCGCCGTGCACGAAAGAGTAGGCGGCATGTGAGAGCGGTGAGGACAGCTTACTGGCTTCCGCGCCAGAGGGAGGAGGAAAGTCGTCGTTTGGCGCGCCGAGTGAGGGATGGAGGGGAAGGCGAGAAGTCGTCGTATAGTTTGCGGCCCAGGCGCGTCCGACTCGGCCGGTCGAGAGTACTGCCTGCCGCTCTTCGACACCGCCAAAGGTCTTGATTTCGCTCTCGTGGACATATCTGTCTTATAATTTAAGATGGATTCGATCACTGAAGGTAGTGTACAAACCTCCAGTCGCCTGTGCACAAGAGTCAGCTATGGCCAGAGTCGATATGCGATAGTCCGGGCAAAGCGGCGCTCACCAATGGCATTCATCCACTCATGATTCCCAAGATGGGAGAGAACACGCCCACCGACGCCGTACGCCTGCGAGCGCAGGTCTTCCATCCAGTCGAACAGTTTGATAGTGTCGTCGCCTCTACATTCCCGGATTCAACGTGCGGCCACGCAGCAGTACGGAGCACGTACCGATCAATGATGTCTCCGGTCTGCACAAAGACGTCTACTTGGCCAGACCACTTTCCGTGCGAGTCTACAACATGTGCCATCTCTAGGACCTTCTGAGCATTCCCAATGTCTCCATGCAGGTCTCCAACTGCGACGATCCTGGTCGAGCGTGGTATACGATCATGAGGGGTTTCTTGGGGTATATGCTGGGACTCGTCAACGCTGCGAGAGTATAGGAATAGAACAATGATGACCGCGAGGCATATGAAGCCAATCGCCGAGGCACGGCTAGGACGGAGTGGCATGTCGCGAAGCCGTGGCCAAGGCGCTCAGGTTCGGGAACGGCGAAACATCAATTCGACAATTGCGGTCCGTCGTTCCGCGGCTCAGCGTTCATTCGGCGCTCGACTCGAGCCCTTACATAGTGCTTCGACTCCACCTCTTCTGCAGCATGGAAGCAATCTTATCGAGTAGCTCTTGCTACTTGATCAGGATTGCTGTTGGAACGCATTGCTGATCAGGCCAATTCCATTCGATGCCTCGACGTGCAGCACCCAATCGAGGATTGGAATGCATGAGGATGGTATGTACTTAATGCGAGATGCTCTCAGACTCCGGGCTTGTCCTCCTTTCCCCCTCCCCTACTTGCCTATGGTGCCAGCTCTCGTCGCTCGACGCTGAATCCCATCCCCTCAGTATCAATCCATTGCCTCAACACACACTTCATCTATATGAGCACACTGTTGTACGTGCCTACGCCTGTTTCATCATAACCCAAGGCTAACAAAAATGTATGCATTAACTGGGAATCGAACCCAGGGCGGGTCGAAGTTAGTACTATTAGGGTAGTGACTACGCGGTCACGTGACCCATAAAGTGGCAACGACCCAGGTTACCACTACCCCATTAATGCATGTTGAAATTATGCTTATACTGCCCTAGGACGTGCAGAAATCGCATTTTGAGTGGAGAGACGCCGAATCCGGAGTTGGTGCTGCGCCGCTCCCTCCTGCATTTCTCAGCACTCTCCTGTCTTATGACCAATCGTTCGTCACGGAAGCCTACGATGGATAAGCCATACCGGGTTTATTCTCGGGGACGGCATGCTTAAAGGCAGCCACCGCCTGGCGCAACTGATCCCAGTGCGCTCTGTCGCAAGTCTCTCTCACAAGATGCCCATTCCATTCCCACCCGCTGGATACACCGAGAACGCCCAGAGGCGCGTCCGCGTCTTGTTTGGCGGAGAGTATATCGTCGACACGCGCAAGGCCAAGCTAGTGTGAGTGGGGCGTGACGTTCTCGATGGCTCTGACTCACTGGGGTCTGGCAGCTGGGAACACTCGTACTTTCCCTACTACTACTTTCACAAGTCTGACGTCCCCGAGGAGTTCCTGCGCAACCCCAAGCAGGGTGACAAGTTGACGACTTTTGATCTTACGGTGGCGGACCGCACGGCAGAAGCTGCTGTGATTGTTCACACCGAAGGGGACCTGAAGGACTTCGTCAAGGTGACGTTCGACAAGGCGGATGCTTGGCTGGAAGAGGATGAGGAGTTTTACTATCACCCCAAGGATCCCTACAAGGTGGGTGGATTTGACGGTGAGACTAGGGCTAGGGCTGACAGTCGGAATGCACAGCGAGTGGATGTGCAACAGTCCTCACGCCATGTCCGCGTCGAGATTGATGGTGTCGAGGTGGCCAACACGACCAAGCCGCGCCTCTTGTTTGAGACGGGTCTTCCCGTACGAACGTACATACCCAAGAGCGACGTGCGCCTCGACTTGTTTACCCAGTCCAAGTTGACGACTGGCTGCCCTTACAAGGTACGCGTCCCTCTGTTCATTGGCGAGCTCAGGGATTGACTCCATGCTACAGGGGATTGCGAATTATTACGACGTCAATCTACCATCGGGGAAGAAGGAAGGCCTCGTGTGGTGGTACCGCGCGCCAATTCCAGAGTGCTCGGAAATCAAGGGCCTTGTCGCATTCTACGATGAAAAGGTGGACGTGTTCCTGGACGGCGTCAAGGTGGAAAGGCCAAGAAAGGCTTGACTCGGTAACATTGTCGGTTGTAGGATGTAAGACCTGTATCCGGCTTTCCATACTACTTTGAATGACAACGGGGTGACCACCGACCTCTCGGCTCGAGTCATTCATCATTGAGACTAGCAGGCTTTGTCGTATATTGATTCCGCCCGTCGGATTGAATCAGCACCTAGATTCAAAATGCCATCCAAGCAAGCTACGCTCCAGCAACAGAATCAAGCATGCGACTCTTGGACACGGTTGCGTTTGTCTGGCTACCTTGCTGGCTGGCCGCCCCAGCCTTCGCCGTCCTAGATTCTTCCGGCCCATCGTCCGCTATCGGACAACCGTGCCTAGTCACGGCTAACCACCTCGATCCTGGTACACGAAAGTTCGAAAGCGACTGCGACGCGCAGACGTTCTGTTCGGGATCCACGAATGGGACATGCGTTCCCCGTCAATGCCGTCGTGAAGAATATCCGTTTGGCTACCGCATGGGCCAGACACCGCCAGCGCTGTGCCCCGCGGGGACCTTTTGCCCGGACGAGGGTGATACCTGTCGCCCACTCGCGGCAGTTGGCCAGCCCTGTCAATTTAACCGCGATGACCAGTGCGAGCCCCCAAACACTCTAGAGTTGACCGACTATCACAATTTCAATGGCTCCATCTGTCTGCGTTCTCTTTGCACGTGCGTACCGCCTTGTCTGTTTCCAGGAAAGTGCTGACCTCGGCCACTTCAAGGTACGCCAACGCGTCTGAAACTCAGCCTTGCGTATTTGAGGTCAGCACTTATGCCGACGTCGACGCTGCTGGCGTCGGATATACAAACACCATCACGCGCGACAATTGCCAGACGGCACGCTTCTTTTGCAACACGGCAACAAACATGTGCGAGTCGCTACGAACGGTCGGGCAGCCATGTCAGTACCATCGAGACTGTCGGTCGGTGAGTACAGTATCGTTCAAATGATAGGCAGAGTCTAAGACGGGAGCCAGTACAATTGTCTTCAGAACGTATGTGCCAACGCGCCTGAAGAGCCGTTCGATGTCGTGCTGTGGCAGTACGCAACCACGACTCTAGCCATTGTTCTTGGTAAGTATCCATCCTATGCGACAGAGTCAAGCATTCACGGCCGACCGGTAGCCATGGCCTCGACATGCGCCATGCTGACATTGATGCACCGACGGCATCGCTTGAAGCACTACCAGGAAATTCGTGACTACTGCGACGAGCAGATGAGGTGAGCCTCTAATCGTGCAAATCAGCAACGATCCTGATTCCAGCTGGGCTAGGCTGCGACAATCAGTCTTTGGGTTGAGAGCACAAGCAAGCTTGATGAGAGACAGTTTTACCAAGAAGAGATAATCAGCTCGGGTTGATTATAAGGGACGCCTTGAAGCCCACCACATAGCCCGAGGGATTGGTACATGAGCGGGCTATAGCACTAGCATAGTACAGGTCAATCAGAAGAGTGTGGATTCTCGATGGCAACTTCGGCGCTCAGGCGGGATATCTCAGAAAAAGCGGCCTTGAGGAGCTCGAGGTTCGAGTCGAGAGATTCGGCCCTTGATCTCATCTAGTGAAAAAGGGTCAGATATCCTCGCGATAGTCGCGGGGGATCTACCCACAGCCGATATAGTGTCCGTGGCATCAATGAGCTCGTGGTGGTGGTTGTAGACGAGGGATTGGCGTTCGCCATCCAGTTGTCTCATTTCTGAGAGATGATGGGTTAGGGCGAATTGTCCTGATATATGCGCTCTCATACCCGTCAAAAGTTCGTTCTCTTTCTTTAAGAGGGTCGTGAGTGACGCTGTAGTGATAAGTTGGTCGTAGTATGCCTTTGCGTCGAAAGCAGGAGAGTCTAGGGCTTCGTCAGCGTCGCGTCAAACGGTAACACGCTCGCATGCTCGCCTAGGTCCATTGGGTCCATGGGACGGCCGGTAGGCGTCGGAAGTCCAACATTCAGGCCATAGTGCTTCCTCAGGAGGTCTCTTGCCCTTGTCTTTGAGCGCTCCAGAGGAGGCGTCCCGGGTGAAGCTACGGGGCTCGCAACATGCCGCGGGGATGAAGCGGTGATAGTGGCCGATGTCTGTGCGCTTGAGGGTTGAGATTGGGACGGAGAGGACGAACGTAAAGGTGACGGAAGAGCTTTGTTCGAGGATTTTGGTCGGGGCGGTGTGCTTGGAGAAGAGGTGGAAGGGACAGACATGACGGTCAGTACGGCCTGCCGGGGCCGAGTTCCGGAAGAGAAGGAGAGTCATGTGACGCTCCCGGACGCGTCGCGACCACGCGCCACGACAGGCCACGACTTGACTGCCTGCCTGCCAATTCCGTCCAGCTCTCGTCCCACCCCCATCACCACCTCAAAGACCACCAACAGACCATTATGAGTCCGCGCGATGACTGGATAATTGAGGACAGCGAGGAGGAGGACCAGCTGGACAAGTCAGAGCCAAACCATCGCCCAGCCACCTCAGGAATCCTCCAGGTTCAGGGTGCGCATGCGCACTTTGCTCGCTTAGGCGCACGTCGTTGACGTACTCGCCCTCGTGCCCCCTTCAGAGGATCGCATATCTAGCATACAGGCGTTTACCTCGATTATCATTGATAAGACTCTGGAGCCTTCACGCATCTCTACCGTCGACACCACTGGTCATATACCTGCTCAGACAATGTCAGCCATTTCATCTTTCCCGCCTCTCCCTCAAGCAGATGTTTCCAATATATCTAAGGCTTCCACTGGCCCCAGCTCCAGGCCTCGTCCGCGACCCATTTTCAATCGCTCAGGTACTGATTCCATCGCCAACACATCTGTCAGCGACCCTGTGCTCCTCCGCACACCGATCTCAGACCGAGCACCGCAACCTATCATCGCGGCAGATTCAGAGCCACTGCGTGCTGTACCTCGCATGAGCCCTCCAGCACCTGCTATCGAAGACTTCTCTCTTGACATCGCCGAGCGTACCAAGATGCGCTCCCGCAAAGCCGCGAGGCAGCCCGTACAGTACATCGAAGAAGTCATTGACATCACGGACGACGAACTTCTCTTGCCGCCTGTGCAGAAACCGAAGCCCAAACCAAGACCGCGCCCCGTTAAGCCCGTCCAACCGCTTCCATATGACTTGCATCCGCCGTCCGATCCCATGACGGTTCCTATCCCAAGCTCGAGCCTGCCTTTGCCTCCTTCAGACCCTTTCCCTGCGAGCACGATTATCAACTCAAGTCCTCCACGTCAGCCCCCACTTGACGAATCACTGATCGTACCCGGATCGTCACCTGAGGGTAGCCCGATGCGCGAGAAGAAGCGGAAGCGCGCAGCGCGCCTCGAGTCGCCAGTAGACGAGTCGCCAATCGAGAATCGTCTCTTCGTCACGAGGACCAACATGTCACCGCCACCTCCACCTCCGATCTTTGCAGGGCCTTCCGCTGCCACCTCTGGTGCTGGACTGGATAAGGACCTGGACTTTGAAGTGCCAGAGAGCGACGACGAGTACGGGGCGGAGAAGCCTGCTAAGAAACCCAAGAAGCCGAAGAAAACAAAAAAAAGTGACGATGTCTCGAGCGACAAACCAACAAAGGGCAAACGTAAGTCTACAAAGAAGAGCATCGTCGAAGTAGTCATCATGTCTCCGCGCAAGAAGAAGGACAGGAGCAGGGCTGCGGCGAGTAGCGATGCTGGTCTGGAGGAAGGGGCCTCTGAGCGCAACAACGATCGCCTGCCGTCATCGTCCCGGGCAAAGGCACCACAGGCTGGCGACGACGACGACGACGTGTTTATGTCCCAACTAACATCCGATGACGATGAGCTGGTGCTTGCTCCCAAACGGAGGAATATGAAGAAGCCACCAGCTGCGTCGAAGGCCGATAAGGGCAAGCAGAAAGCATTGGAACCTCAAATTGAGGATGATGATGTCTTCATGGAACGGAAGTCCGGCGACGAAAGAAACGTTGCGGATCGAGAAGACGACGAGGACGATGGGGGGGTCGGGCGCCGGAAATCCAGGTCTCGTTCTATTGAACCTCACGTACCGCTCAAGGTAGGCTCAGCCACTACCTGAATCGGACCTCTTCGCTGACCGGCTCGGCAGGAGAATGTGCAGCCAAGCACCCCCGTCAAGGGTGATGACCCACCAAAGTTGAGCCCATCGAGAGAGACGCCCGGCGGCGGCAAGCCGCGCCATTTCCTCGGCCGAATGGACCGTAATTCCACCATGAAAGACATCATTCGTCGGGCGTCATCGCACACAGGCTCCCCATTCGCTGCTACGCCTCCGGCTGCTTCTGCCTCTCCGCTGGTCAAGATGGGCAGGTCGGCGCTGCGCCGCATCGCGCCTCTGCATCCCAATCGGCGCACTCCTCCGCCACCCCCACCACGACCCCCAGCGCCGAAGAAGAGCAAGAAGATGCTCGAGCTGGAAGAGAAATGGGAGATGGAGCTGGAAGATGAAGTGGAAGGGTGGTATGCCCTAACTGACGAGGAGAGACAGCAGCTAAGGGTTGCAAAAAGAAATAAAGAACTGGGTTATGACGATTAGATCTGCATCTCGAATTTGGCCTTATGCTACGGTGCGACTCCCCATGGACTTTCTTGCAAGTATGGTACTCCACAGCTGATTCATTGGGGGGAGTTTGGGCATGTAATTCATTCAGTATTCTACACTGCAACTGAAAAGTACTATCACTGGACGGGAGTTCGTTATACCTGGGAAAGATAAAATCATAAAATAATCACCATCCATCTGCGGAACCTCATATTTTGTGAGAAGGTCGGGCATCATGCCCTGCACATATCTATCCACTTTATTAAGGGTGAATCTTGCGTGCACAGAGGGAGGAAAGGGATTCGTGTGCTGGACAGGAGTTCGTGAGGTTGGTCACAGTGTGGTCACGTATGCTGCACTCGGCAGAGGTCCGATCAGACCCTGTGAATGGCCGAGGGTGGCCGATCTGTGCGAAGTGGCAGTCCGGGCCGGTGCGGAGTCCAAACGCCTGGCCCCAGACGTACATCTGAAAAAAGACTCATGGATTGCGCCGGGTTACGCCGACCGGCTGAGCACTGAAATAGGCCGAAATAGGCCGCTGTTGGGTTAGAGCCGGTTGTAACCCTGCAAAACCTTATGTAACCCCGAATTGAGCCTCGCACGGCATAACCGTGCTTTCATGTCGCTCTTATCACGGTTGTGATGGGTTGTGACCGGATTGCATCCCCATTATAATGTAACTACGGGACAATTATACAATTCTCTCATACTTCTCAAGGATGTGTTCTAAGGACATACTGTCCCCACTACCACAAAGTAGTGATTGAGCCTTGAGACTTATATACACCAAGCAGCAGTACTTCAAGCTCAAGCTTCAAGCATCACACCGGGTGGCCAGCCAGATAGCCATCAACAAGACAGATATTGATATTGAATTATACCGATCAACTAGATACTACATTTTGTTACACTTAATCAGTCTCAGTATGTTCAGAATCAACCCTGACCCTAACTCAGCACCAGTGCAGTCTACTGACCCCCGTAGTGCTCAAAAGCCTCTCGAGTCACAAACCGGTTCTGCCCGTGCAGGTCCCGGAGGCACACTCCCGCATGCCGTTGGAACGACAAATACAACAGGTGCGAGCACGCGGGTTTGAACACAAGCTGCATCCCGCTGCGGTCAGCACAACACAGCAGAGCACCCTGTGGCGTGCGGCGCACCTGTACCATACCTGCGCGCACGTCACCCACCCACGCGACAGGCCACGCGCCCGTGTCATCGTTAGACAGCGCGACATTCACCGCGAGCAACTTCTTTCCCGCGCCACCGGTGCTGTACGCTGTGTAGAACACGAGCACCGCGAAAATCCCTGTGCAGAGCCAGCATCAGCGCGGGCACAGGCACAAGAGAATGGGCATACGTGGTGCACCTTTGAGCTCGTCCTTGCTCTTCCGCGACGGTGTCCTCGCGAGGTGCTTGCCTATACCCGGGCGCGTGAGGTTGAACACCTCGACCGTACCCTTGAAGCTCGAGTATGGCCTACATACATAGCATAGTGTCAGCACCGCCCTTCATTCGGTGCGCGGCACGCACCGCTCCGCCGACATGTTGAATGCGATGCTGTGTGGCGCGACGGGCCGCTCGCAGTGGTCGACAATACGGTATGATGTGCACAGCTGCACGCGGGTGCGCCAGCAGCAGGCCGGGGCAATGGAAGGGAAAAAGTGAGCACACCCTGCCGTCCATGACATCGAGTAAGCGAGCGCACGGTGCATCGCACACAGATGCGATGAGACAAAACGAGACCAGGCCGTGAGTGTGCAATGTAAGACCTAAGGATGACAGAGGCTAATGATAGACCTACAGTGCAAACGGGTATTAGCTCCATCAGGGGTTTGGGGACGAGCACACATACCTCAAATGCAATAGTAGCCCGACTGCACACTGGTGGCATAGCATACCTACACATGACAGTTACCAGGCCTGTGACGACGCTGTCTACCTTGGAATTCACGTTCCAGTTCATAACGAAGCAACTCACGACTCATGAGAAAGCACATTACATACGGCGTGCCACCGCAGACGCTGCGCAGTCTTCACTGTGTGGCCTATACATGCACCCCTGGCACTGTGTAGAGGAGGTTATGCAGCGAGGAAGTGAGCAGACGAAAACACCGTACGCCGCACCGTGAAAGTTGACGCTGCGATCGACAAATTGTATGCCATTCGTGGTCACAATATGGTCTAGGTGGTGCAGCAGGAATACCTTTGGGTCTACGTGTTCCTGTGAGGGATAGCAAGCCGGGGGATTGCGGCTGTGATATTAAGTCAGTACGTACCTAAATCTGGCCAGTCTTGTCTCTCGTGGATGTAGCGCGGGGGCAGGGAGCGTTGGAGAGAGCGGGGGACGAACGGTTGAGGGGAAAGAATTGGAGAAAGGGATACCGTCGACGTTAGTCTCCTTAAGCAGACCTTAGTAACGGAAGATAGTCATTCCGTTATAAGCCGTCGACGTGGCAATACGCATGAGGTCATGCCCATGCCGGGTTCTGCCGGGTAGACTACGTAATGTTACGTAGGGGTAGCGAGTGAAAAAAAAAGGGAGGCATGACAGACGGCGAGATTCGAACCGAAGGCCTCGGACTTCGAAATAATAAGTATTACCATTGCACCACGAACACTATAGAAATAGAAGCAACAAACCCTTTATATCAACGCGCTCAAGATCCAGAATCGACTTCGTTATTCTTGACACTGTCACGTCTCAACCATGACTTGCTGCTCTTCACCTTTTCCCTCACCGTCTGTGTCAGTCCCTGCCATATTCTGCCGTTCTCGCTCTCGCCGAAACACACTTGCGGGTCTCACCCCTGGCATACACCTCCGCGTTCCTCCCACACCACTGCCACTGTCATTGTCCCATCCCCCTTCTGTTACTGTGCCGACTCAGTTGTTCGCATGCCGAATTGCTAGTGTGCCTCCAGTATCCCCTGCATTCCCGAGTTGCTTCCACGCCCCATCCCACCTGCGCTGTCGGTACCTGTCTTGTGTCTGCAACCACTCTGTATCCCTCAGTGCACCATCCGCACCACATTCCGCACCACTCCCTCCTTGTTCACTCTGTCTGCTGTAGACTGGGAGCGCCGGCAAGAGATCTCCATTTGAGGATAGCGAGTCGGTGTGCGCGTGGGGCGCTCGGGATGTAGAAAAAACGATGCGTTCATCTTGTGTATCAGTGTGTGGCTAATGCACCGACTCTATCCCTCCTCCATGATATCCTCTGTACTCTCTCCCTTAGCCTCCCTTCCGCCGTCACCGTCGCCCCCGTCCTCGCTCGCGCTGCACCCGCACCCGCCACCGCTGTCCTCATGCGTGGCACGTCCGTGGCGCGTTCAAGTGCACGGAGCTTGGAGGCCCGCGCGCTGCTAAGCCGGCGGGCTCTTGCCGAGGACGAGCTCTGCGAAGAGCGCGCAGTCCAGTGCCGACGTCGCCACCCCGAGCAGGATGTCGTGCGCGCCGCGGTGCTCGTCTCAAGCCTCGGGGAGACGCTCACGGCGGGGCGCAGCAGTGGGCGTGTGCAGGGCTGCTCGCGGGCACCGACGTGCCGCCGTCCCTCGTGCTGATGATTAGGCGTCGGGTGGCGGCACCTCAAAAAAGTCGAATCGTCTTGCGGGCAGCGTGCAGGCGCGCAGGCTGGTGACGACGATCTGCGGGCTCGCACTGCCCAGTATCGGCGCCCGCACGATCCGAGTGGTGTGCATTTGCGGACCGCGCGCCCTCGTGTGGCACATCTCTGCAGCGAGCACGCGCCGCAATTAAGCAAAAATGTACATATACCTTCAACGATGGTCGGAAATACACTAGTACAACCCGATTAATTGTGGTGCGCGCGAACACGGTGGGACCCCAGTTGGTCGCCAGTCGATGCTTGCGAGGTCCTTACATGCAGCTCTGACACCTCGAAAAGGTTCATAGAATGAGGTCTACCTTATGATCATTTGTAGTTTGGTTGTAACCTGGTGCAAGGTTTTGCAGAGTTGAAGCCAGTTTCCAATCACATTGGACTGAGCATATAAGCAGGCTATAATCTCAGACAATATTTCGGGGTTTCACAAGGGCGGAAACCTGGTACAAGCTACGCAAAGGATTCTAATCAGCTTGTTATCCATTGCCACTGCAACACAAGGGACTTGCAAGTCCGGACAATACCGGAACGGTTTGCAAATGGCCGGAACCGCGCGGAACCTCCGAAACTCGGGGCGATGCGCGCGTCGGATCCCTGATGTAACGCTGTGTAACGCCTCCTCGTCGAGGACGCATTCTCTGCATGAATCGGACGGATCTTGCAACGGAAAAAGGTTCACTGGGTAGATAGTAATGCGATTACTTGTCTTTCAAAAAAACAGCGCCATCGGTGGTGGGATGAACTGGTCCCTGGTAAATCAATGCCAAATTAGGCACTCAGACACACCATTCCGCCGAAAACATACTGTTCCACTTGAGCAGATGCTCCCAAAAGTTGAGACCAGAAAGGAGCACAATTTAGATGATTTGTCGAAAAAGAATAAAGGGGCGCAGGCAATAATTGCACAAACTGCAACGGATTAACGACAACTACGCCAATAACGAACTCCCGTCCAGTGATAGTACTGGTATGCTGTGCGGACCGCTTGCCACAGCCGATTATGTCCAACTCATACGACAACGACGATGCGGCTGCGGCGATACGCGACGCCAGTCCGATCTGTGCGACACCAAGCGCGAGGCTGGGGGAGCAGGACGGAGGGAAGGCTACGAAACCGGGAGCATATTAATCGGCCAAGGCAAAGAAGGAGATGTCGTGCTACATGGGGTTCTGTTACATGGGTTACGATTTATGGTTTATTTGATGGAATTCCCCGCGAACGAACTTCGTGGAAGGCCCAAATTAATTATGGGTTATCACAGGTTATGGGTTATTGCGGGTATGGGTCAAGACAGGTTTGACTGTAGCAATGTCAGGTGGCGCACGTGCATGTGGATAAGGGTCGATTGCCGCCGGCCGGACGTCGTGACGAACGTTCGTCACGATCAGGCTATGATCGAAAGGCGGATCGCACCGGCGTCGACCAGCCACCATCATCAGTCTTACTGGGGCAGGGGAGGGACGGATTGCGATGGCGTGCCCTTGGTAACCACGAAAGCGTCCAAGTTAATGGTAGTTGTCTTCCATGTTTTCTCTTCTTGTAGATGCACAAAACCTATGCCCTCTGGCTCGGGATGTCCCTGCGCCATATGAAACACTACAAGACAAGGCCACCGTCATCTACATCCTACACACGCATATGAGTTATACTGCACAGCCAGGGGAGCCGGGATGTAACTCACAGGCGGCAGCCTCGCTGCGGAAACACAGTGCTCGTCTGTGAGCAACCCTGGATCGAGAGAACTGTGCGGAACCATGGGGCGAGTATCCTTCTTGAGACCACTATCCCGACGGTGCATCTACACAGGGCTAATGACGAGATGGACTCAGACCTATGGCACGAAGTTGACTGCAGAAGGTATGGAAGAGCGTTGCCATCGTGGCAGGACGAGCTGAATCATGGGGAGTGGCCCAAGTCCGAAAGCCTACAAGATGACTACATACAACCGCCATTGGGTTGACCATCTGAATCAGGCGCAATCTCGCCAACACCAACTGTACAGTAAGTATCTAGTCCCCGCGTACGTACCAGTCCCATCCCACCTGTCAGTCGTTCGTAGCGTACGATTTATCGAGGTTTAAATATCAATATTCGTAGTCGCTCTTGCCTGGTCTTGCCCCAGACAATGAGTATTAGGACAGGACGCGCGGCCACAAGACTTCTAAACCGGCTCTCCAGCTCCGCGCTCTCTGCGACCTGGCGTTCACTGGGCCTGCTCCTCCCGACCGGCGATCGCTCTCGCCGACCAAAGCCACGTAAATAAAACTGAGATAGATTGCTGGACGACGGGACGAATTGCGTATAACATGTGCTGTGAACGAGATAGGTGGGGAAAGATTAGGAATGAGAACTACATCTCTAAATACGCGATGGGGTCCACGAATGCGATAGGAATTATTGGCGTGCACACAATGTTGAGACACAGACACCGCAAGAACCAAAGAAAAAGAACGGCAAAGTCCAGCTGCAAAGAAAGGAAAGAGACAGAAAATGCGGCGCGATCCAGGCTTCACTCCTCCGCCATCTCGGACAGCCGCAGGGCGACGTTCGTCAGCAGGGCGACGAGCAGCACCGCGCAGAGCACCGTCGGGCCGTATTTGTCGTAGTAGATGCCCTCTGCGCGGCGCCGGCGCAGCTGCAGAGCGCGGTAGACGAAGATCACAGCCGAGTAGACGATCGCGAGCAGCGCCGCGATCGTGAAGAGCGCCGCGCTCAGCAGCCCGTGCGAGTCGCCCGGCGGGACGAAATTCAGCAGCGTCGTCGCGATCGCGCCTATGTAGATGGCGAAGTGCAGCCATTTCTGTGCAGTGTTTGGTGGCTGGGTGAGTAAGCGGGCGGGAATGCGGGCAGTGGGTACGCACGAGGAACGTCCGCTCGGTCGCGAAGTATACTTTCGGCTCGATGCGCACGGGCACGGCGATGCGCTTGCCCGCGGGCGCGCGCCACTCGCGCGTGAGCACGCGGTCGTCGCTTGGCGTGCCGTCGCCGTCCTCATCGTCGCCGTCGCCCTCGTCGTCGCGCGCGCGAGCGGCCTCTTCGCTCGCATGCTTCGCCGCGCGCAGCCGATTGCGGAACGTCTCGTCGAACGCGGACGATGGCGCGAGCGGGTCGATCGATAGCGTCCGCTGATTCGGTGGCACGCGTGGTGCGGGCGTGGTGTGCGGCGCAACCAGGACAGGCAGCCGCTCGTCGCTGCGCGGGCGCGAGGGCCCTGCTTGCCGCGCGTGCTCGCGCTCCTTGAGGTGCTTCTCCCGGTACGCGATCGCGTCGGCGGCCTGCGCGCCGGCGAGACCGGTGCGTGCACCCTCATCACGTGCGGGTGCCATGTCGAGCACTTCGTCGTCCTCGCCCTCGGAGAGTGGCTCGATGTAGGCGGTGTGCTCGGCCTCTGGCGTTGCGGCACTAGAGCTGCGCCGATCGGAGGGAGTGCGGGGCGTATGAATCGCAGAGGGGCGTGCGACGGTCATGAAGCCCGTATTAGGTTTGGTGATATCAACGTCCACTGCAAGAAGGGTTAGAATCATATTGGCGAGGTGAAGCGTCAGGGACAACTTTGCGGGAGCCAGAAGGGGACCAGGTGGACGCGGTGCGGCAGGAGCGTTGCGCAGCCGTGAATGAACTTGCTGAACTTAGGCACAGCCTCAACGAGATGAGAGTTGACAAGCTCGGTTACCCATTGTGGGGGCTCCTGGCCAAACTGTGTCTGAAGCTTGACCTCGAGCACGCCGTACCTGTGTCACTGGATCAGCTACCAGCAACCGTAAGTTAAGGTCTAGGCCTTACTTGAAGAGCTCGCGATCCTCAGCCACGACCTGGTCGAACGGCCAGTCGATTCCGATGTCAGTGCGACGCCAGTTGTCGCTCGCCCGCACCGAACCGTCCCAATTATCTTCGCGAATCATTGTGAGCTCCGTGTCGAGCGAAATCCGGACGCGAGCGTCGCCGGGAAGCTGGAAGGCCGTCCGGTTGTAGAACGTCCGCATGACTAACTCGACCATGTAAGCGCGCGCAGAATAGGGGTTAAAGAAGCAACCAACCCGGGTAGAGCCTGCGCGTGAGCACAGCGTATTGCACCTCGTTCGCAAGCTGGAGCATACTGTCCACTTCCGCCTGGCTCTTCTTGCCCTTTTCGACGAGCGCGGCAAACTCCTCGTCCATGGTGTACTCTCCGTTCAGGAACGCGTTCACCTTGTCCTCACGGATGGGGAAGCGCGCCTTTACCGACTTTTCGCCCGTCCAGTCCTCGCGGTGGGTCTTGCGCTCGACGAAAATCTGATTGTTGGTGACATCGCCGTACCAGCGCAGACGGATGGCCTGTGCGCCCTCCGTCTTCTCGAGACGGCCCAAGTAGAGCTCGAGGTCTTCATTGTCGAAGTATATCGACGTGATGGCCGCGTCTTTGGCTTCGAACTCCTTGTCTGGGTTGAACACTGTAGGAATGCTACCTTAAGGGGTGGGATCTCGAGGAGGGGGGCAAGTCAGCGCACCGAGAACAGGTAGATGCCGCATGATAGCGAGTTTAAGAGGGACCAAGTTGTCGGGGTGCACCCAATACTTGGTTGTCTGGCGCACGAACGCGCTCTGCGATCCTCCGGCGGACGAGTCGCCCTGCACAGGGTGTCCGCGCGTGCGCACGAGGTCATACAACCGTGATAGCTTGACGATGATGGCATCCCAGTTGTACTTGTAGAACGGGCGCTTCTCAAGGTAGTTCTGTATGAACGGCTGCGTGAGCGGTGTCGGAGTTTGTTTCTGCAGTGCGCGCGTCCGGTCAGCACGAGGATAAACGTGGAAGGAGCATGGCGGCACACATCGTGTTTCTATTGAGATGTGAAGGAAAAGTCAGTGAATGGCCGTAGGGCCGTAGCGTAGTACATATGGAGATAAGTACTTTGAGAATCTTCATGAAGCCCGTAATGTTGAGCTTAGTGTACAGTGCGAGGTCGTGCACGTCTGCGACGAGGGTGGCAACCTCTTCCTCGAGGAAATGGAACTGCTCTTCGAGGGCATCCACGCTCTGCGCGGAGTCGTCATCTGTGCCTAAGGTGTCGTTTTCGTCGTCAGTGTCATCGTCGTCAGAGCCGCCATCCTGCTCAAGCGCGTCTCGCTTGCGACGCGCTTCCGGATCTTCTGAGTCGGGTGCCGCGGGCTTAGGAGCGCGCCGCCGGTCAGGCGACGGTGGTGCGTTGTAGTCCTCCGTGACGAGCTTCTTGACCTGCTTCTCCGCGATCCTGATGCGGTTGGACAGCTCGGTAGTCTGTGCGGGGCCGGATAGGAGATTGGGATGGGCTCAGACTGCACGGCAAAGGAGTTGCGCGCCCACCTTGGCCTTCTGAAAGTCATGAATTTTGTCAAGCTCGCCTTCGAGCATGCTGGTGAACTCTTGCTCATCGGCAGCATCCCAGCTGTGCGAGGTCGTGCGTGCCTGAGACGCGAGTGTGTGAGCAACGAACTGGAGGAGTGGGTGGGTCAGTGGGGGACCGGAGGCGACGGACCTTGAGCTCTCGTTTGAGAAGGTTATAGTCTATGTAAAACGGGCGCCATTCTGTGTAGAGGTCGTTCTGTACGGTCGAAGAAGTGGTGAGCCGGAAGGAACAATTGTTGGAAGTAACGGAAAACGTACGGTGATCTTTCTACCAAACTTCATGGCGACAGCTGGAGGGAACAGAGAAGGCGGCGAGCGAGGTACGCCGGGGATAAATTTATGTCAACCCAGGGTCTTCGAGAAAGGATGAGACCAACCTTGGACTCCCAACCGCGGCGAGCCGGCGACGAACGTGCTTCAATCTACTGGCTCGCGTATCTTAGGTAAGCCTTCTTCTCCCTCGGCCCGTTCGGAAACCGCTTCGACAATCGTCATTGAGAACTGAGTATCAATTGCCACTTGCCATCTGCTCCTTCCATGGCCGCACGCACCAACGGTGCTCCAGCGACCGCGCCAGACCATGTTCAGCGCACCAAGATCTTGCTTCTGGGCCAGCGCGGGTCTGTCTCATCCACCCTCCCCAACCTCCGGATCTCAATCTTGCGCCGTGTAGAAGCGGAAAGACCTCCATTCAACAGGTCCTTTTCAACGACGTACCTCCGAAACAAACCTTCTACCTAGAGCCGACATCCCGTATCGCCAAGCACATATACGAGTACGGTTTGATCTCACCCCTGGCCTAGTCCCCCCTCGCCTCCTATCTACTGACCCATCCCGTCCTCAGTACGGTCATCCCACTCGAGATATGGGACTGCCCAGGCAACACCTCCCTCGACACTCTCGGCGCCAGCCTGTCAGACTTTTCTTCTATCATATTTGTCATCGACATACAGGTGCCGTGCATATCTTTGATCCGCCGTACGGCATCTCGCCCTGCGTCATGCCAACCTGCTCTGCCTGCAGGATTCGTACCAGCAGCCTATCGCGCGCATGCTAGACTTCTTCACCGCAGCTTATCAGGAGAACCCTGCCACAACACTCGAGGTATTCGTGCACAAAGCAGAGTCGCTCGCGGAGGATTACAAGATAGGTGAGTGGTCGTGTGACACCTAATTCACCCCTTCCTGTCCGCGTCGTGGCCCAGGCGCGCCTCCGCATTGTTCCCGTGATGGCTGTCACCCTTCGTGGGACGTGTGCGGGATGCGCGGAGCTCCTCGGGGCATGTAGGCTGTGCTCATTCTCATGGCAGAGAATTTCCGACACATCCAACAGCGTGTCATCGACGAACTGCTCGACGCCTCGCCCGAATACGAGCAGATGTCCGTCAACTTCCATCTTACTTCTGTCTACGATCACTCGACACACGAGGCCTTCTCTCGCGTTCTACACAAGCTCATCGACTCGCTTCCCTACCTGGAGGACCTGCTCAACGTGTTCTGCTCTGTGAGCGCTGCTGCCCCCGCGTGTCCGTCTCGGGATATGCACCTGACAGGGGCGTATGCGCATAGAATTCGCAGGCGTCAAAGGCTTTCCTTTTTGACGTCAAATCAAGGCTATATGTTGCGACTGACGAGTCGCCCGTGGATGCCGGCATGCACAATCTTTGCTGCGACTATGTGCGCACGCTGAATGCATTCAGTCCTTTATATAAGTACGACCTAATTGTCCATGCCTGCTCAGCGACGCGTCTCATTCAACCTCCGTCTAGATCGGCATCTCCGGACATGGGGTCGCGGTCGTTCTATCCTTCTGCGGCCGTCTCACTTGCGCAGGGAACCACGCTTACCTACCATCTGATCACGCCGCAACTTGCGCTTCTCGCCATGCTGCACCCGGCAGTGTTTGAGGAACGCCGGGGCCTGCTTGAATACAATGTCGTGTTCTTCCGCGAAGGCGTCCAAGAGATTGCGCTCGTAGAGCGAGACGCCCGGACCGGCAATCTCTAACCCCATCCCCATGAGGTCCTGATACCGTCTGCGTAATCTGTCGCTTAAGCAGCGATGGGGAAGTCCAGTTCATGATGATGGTTATCTACAATAGCGTCAGTGATAGACGTGTGCTGCTATTATCAAGTCTTCTTTGCGTGTACGTTTACCGAATATATACCCAATCTCACCCCACTGCATCTTGGCGTACCCCACCGCTACAAGCATTTAGCAAGCTCGTCCACTAATACCGGCGGCGTCGTCACCGATCTGTCTCGGGTTAGCAATAGCCCTGTCAAACCTCATATCGGCCATGGGTAAGCCATCGCTCTGACTAGGTTGCCCGCTCCGTAACGGACGTTGGGGTGTGCGGCGCTAATGCCAGCGTTTGTGCTGGCCGACATCCGGCCAAGAGCTGACGGAAGAGCCGCGACTTCCACCGGACTTGGGAGGCGGGGTCGCGTTCTCTGATATGGGATTGTGCCGCTGCAATTGTCCGAAAATGGACGGCAGTGTTGGCTGGCAGGGCTGGCCGCTGGCATGGGAAGGTCTCCCAGGGTAATGCTCTCATCGGGCGCGTCTCCCGGAACCGGGCTACTCATCTGGCGAGAGAGATCGTCATGTTGTATGTAAGGAATCGCGCAAAGTTTGCTGGTTGTACGAAATAGAAGGTCACCGGCCACCTCTTGCGCGATGTGTGTCAAGAGTTTGATGATGCGCTGGTACCTGCACGCGCGCGCTTGAGTGTGCTTGCGCTTGCGAAGGCTGCTCGCGGGGGCGTGTGTGTCTCAGATGCACGCACGCTCGGTTATCTGGTGAGGTGGTGTGCGCCAAAGCGTAAAAGACGCGATGCTGTCCGGCTGGGGCGAGGTGCCGCACGCGAAGGGCCATCACTATTATTCGCAGGCGCGATCATGCGGGGATGGACAACGGATGAGTATGCCGGACTTTTTCTCAGCATAAAGACAGAGACGCCATGGTCGGACTTTGGAGCACACAGCTACATGCTGGATTGCAGAACTCGAATCTGATGCGCGCGCTCAGATGGGGGCCGGACCTCCGTGCTGAGGAGAGTGTGTGCTCGGTTAGGGGTGCGATTCTCGATGAGGCACGGGCGGGTGGCAGAAGGCAGGTCGTGTCGGCCAGGAATGTCGGGGGTTGATCCGTTTACGGATAGAAGACGAGATCGAAGCGCAAGCGGCGAAGGATAAAGGCGCAGAGACGAACTTCACGTGACCGTATAGTGACTTGGGGTTGCCGTAAATGGGAATACCCGCATTCCTTGGGGCGAGCGCGGTTTATTGCTCGGTTGGGGGACGTTCCGCGCCTCGAGTCTGCGCTCGTGTTGGATCCCAATCCTTTTTCTGATACGTTATAAAATCTGCACGAGACAGCATACCCCTCCGCACCCCCGCTCTCCCCTTAGACTTCTCCCAATCAGAGCACCAGGTCTTCTTGCTTCACCCCCTCCGCCTCTACCAAAATGACACAGACAGGCGGCGTTCCCACTATCCCTTCTCGCCCACTTGCCATCCAGGTCGGCCAACTTAGAGTGCGCATACATCCACCTTTGATCTCCCTGGTCCACTCACGTAACCGCATATATGTGCCTTAGGTATCGATCCCTGTCGCCACTTGCTCAGACGAGTGGATTGCGGCAGAGGTCCTTAGAGACGAGTTTATCCACGCACAACCAGTAGACGAGGCCCGGACTGAAACCGATGAGGCCGGAGAGGCCAACACCCTGTTTTTTGCACGCTTCCTTGGCTTCGTAGCCGACCGCGTTCGCGCTACCCCAGAGGGCACTGCCGAACACGCGGCCCGCCTCGCGGTCCTCCTCAAGGCCGTCTCCCATTTCGCATCGACTCTCCTCTCGGGCATCGATCTCCATTCACTTGTTGCCTCCTATGAGAACGAGGCACGCAAGAAAGTCCTGACCGCGTTCTACATTGCCCACGCGGTCCTCGTGAAGTACAAGGTGGAGGGCACGCCGAAGCTCGCGACGCCCTCTCTCCTTGCCGAGGCGCTCTCTGGCCGCGCCTCGGTGTTCGCGCTCTTCGGCGGTCAGGGTATCAACGAGGTGTACTTCGATGAGCTGCAGACGCTCTTCGACACCTACCGGCCCTTCGTCGAGCCCTTCCTCCGCTCCACCGTTGAGGAAGTCCTCAAGCCCCTCGCGGCGGCTGCCCATGACACATCATTCTATTCCTACGGACTCGACGTCCTTTCGTGGCTCACCGGAGCCGCTCCTCGCCCCCCGGTCGCTTACTTCGCTTCCGTCCCTGTTTCATTCCCTCTCATCGGCCTTACTCAATTCACTCAGTACCTCATCGCCGCGTGCGTCTCTGGCCTCTCGCCCGCTGAGCTCGGCGCGCGCTTCTCTGGTGCGTCCGGCCACTCGCAGGGCCTCGTTACAGCCATCGCCATCTCCTCCTCGAAGGATGAGGCATCCTTCCTCGACAATGCGCACAAGGCGCTCAAGTGGCTCTTCTTCGCCGGCCTCCGCGGCCAGCAGCTCTTCCCGGTCCTCGCGCTTGAGCCGAGCGTCGTCCAGGACTCGATCGAGGGCGGCGAGGGCCAGCCTACGCCCATGTTGTCCGTCAGCGGGCTGCTCCTCAAGGATCTCCAGCCCCAGATCACGAAGACGAACAAGCATCTCCCGGCTAACTCGCAGCTCGGGGTCTCCCTCCACAATGGTCCCCGCACCTTCATCGTCACGGGCCCGCCACGGGCCCTCTACGGTCTCGTCACCAACCTGCGCAAGATTCGCGCACCCAACGGCGTCGACCAGAGCAAGATCGAGTTCTCCAAGCGCAAGCCTGTCTTCAGCGCGCGTTTCCTGGTGGTCAGCGTGCCATTCCACAGCCAGTATTTGAAGGATGCCGCAGACAAGGTCATCGAGGAGGACCTCCAGGGCGAGGAGCTCTGGACTCCGGCCGGGCTTAACATTCCTGTCTACCACACCGAGGATGGTGAGTGGTGCCCGGCCGTACTCAAGAATATCAGCTGACCGAATCTCAGGCTCCGATCTGCGTAAGCTATCTGGATCGCTTACCCGGTCGATCTGCGATCAGATCTTCACCCAGCCACTTCACTGGTCGAAGGCGACAGATCTTCCGGCGGGCGCGACCCACGCTGTTGACTTCGGTGCCGGTGGCGTGAGCGGAATTGGCCCGCTGACCGCTCGCAACCTTGATGGTCGCGGCGTTCGCGTCATCGTCATCGGTGACAAGGGCCGTGGTGACGCCGAGTTCTACTCGGTGGGCGGCGTGAAGACGGAGCAATCCTGGGTTAAGAAGTGGACTCCGGGCCTCGTGAAGACCAGGTATGTTGCGCAGGCCCGATTGTCGGGATAACGGTCTAACTGGATCCTGCTAGCGACGGCAAGGTGCATATCGACACACCCTTCTCTCGTCTCCTCGGCAAGCCACCGGTGATGGTTGCGGGCATGACGCCCACGACTGTCAAGGCCGGCTTTGTCTCAGCCGTCCTACAGGCTGGCTACCATGTCGAGCTCGCGGGTGGAGGTCACTACTCCCCAGCGGCCCTCCGCGCCAAGGTTGCGGAGATTCAGAGCAAGATCTCCCCGGGCATCGGTCTGACGCTGAACGCTCTGTACATCAACCCGCGTCAGTTCTCGTTCCAGCTCCCGCTCTGGCAGGAGATGCGCCGTGAGGGCTTGCCTATTGAGGGCTTCTGTGTCGCTGCTGGCATCCCCACCACCGAGAAGGCGGCGGAGATCATCGACGGTCTCAAGTCCGTCGGCATCCGTCACGTTGCGTTCAAGCCTGGCTCCGTCGATGGCATCCGCCAGGTGGTGAACATCGCCACGGCCAACCCCGACTTCGCTATCATCCTTCAGTGGACTGGTGGTCGCGCGGGTGGCCATCACTCCTTTGAGGACTTCCACCAGCCCATCCTCGCCACCTACTCTCGCATCCGTGAGTGCGAGAATATCGCGCTCGTGGCTGGCTCCGGCTTCGGTGGTTCTGACGACACCTGGCCCTACCTGTCTGGCGACTGGTCCGAGGAGTTCGGCGTTGAGCCGATGCCCTTCGACGGCTTCCTCTTCGCCTCCCGCGTCATGGTTGCCAAGGAGGCGCATACCTCGCCCTCTGTCAAGGATCTCATCGTGGCGGCCGCGGGTGTCGACGACTCGCAGTGGGAGGGCACTTACGCCAAGGACACCGGTGGTATCATCACCGTGCGCTCTGAGCTCGGCGAGCCTATTCACAAGGTCAACAACCGCGCCTTGAAGCTCTGGAAGGAGTACGACGACACAGTCTTCAAGCTCCCCCGCGAGAAGCGTAGCGCTTGGCTCCAGGAGCGCCGCGCAGATGTCATCAAACGCCTCAATGCCGACTACTTCAAGCCGTGGTTCCCGGCTAAGAAGGATGGCCGTGCGGTTGAAGACCTCGGTGATATGACCTACGAGGAGACCGTCCTTCGTCTCGTGCGCTTGATGTACGTCGCTCACGAGGATCGTTGGCTCGACCTCTCCCTCCGCAACCTCACTGGCGACTGGCTGCGCCGTGTTGAAGAGCGCTTCGCTGGCGTCAATGGCGGTGGCCCCAAGGCGTCTGTCCTGCAGTCCTACACGAGCCTGGACAAGCCCGCGGCTTTCATCAACTTCTTCTTTGAGAAGTACCCCCTCGCGAAGGAGCAGCTACTTGCCCATGAGGACAAAGCCTACTTCCTCAATATCTCCCAGCGCTCTGGCCAGAAGCCCGCGCCCTTCATTCCAGTCCTTGACAATACCTTTGAAGTGTGGTTCAAGAAGGTACGCTCTATAGTGAATGAATACATGACAGTGCTGACTGCTTGGCCAGGACTCCCTCTGGGCTTCTGAGGACATCGAGGCCGTCTTTGACCAGGATCCTCAGCGCGTTGCCATCCTCCAAGGCCCTGTCGCCGTTCGTCACTCGATCAAGAAGGACGAGCCAATCAAGGAGTTGCTCGACAATGTCGTGTCCGGCCTCGCTGCGAAGGTTCTCGAGCGGTATTACGGCGGCGACGAGAGCAAGGTCCCCACCGCCGACTATCTCGGTGCCAAGACGGCCACTGTTGCTGCTCTCGCTGGCGTCGAGGCTGTCCAGCGTGGCGAGGAGGTCACCCTTACGGTCCCGGCTGTCGCTCCCGCCGCGGAGCAGTGGCTTCAGCGCCTTGCCGGGTCGGAGCTCAACTGGTGGCATGCCTTCCTGTCCTCCGAGTACGTCGTCCAGGGCACGTCATACGTCTCCAATCCTATTCCGCGCGTCCTCGCGCCCCGCCCGAACCAGAAGCTGGTCCTGCGCTCGTCGGCTGGTCTTCCCAGTCATATTTCTGTCTACGGCGCGGCCCGCTCCTTCGGCCCTCACCCATCGGACTTCCTCGCCGTTGACATCAAGTACTCGCCCGCCACCCGTCTTATCGACGTCACCCTTCTCGAGGAGCGCAAGGGTACTTCGGTGCCGCTCTACTTGCAGTACAAGTACGAGCCTTCGCAGCCCTATGCGCCGATTCACGAGATCTCCGAGGGCCGCAACCAGCGGATCAAGGACTTCTACTGGCGTCTCTGGTTCGGCGATGACGAGAAACTCCCCGAGCTCAAAGTGCGCGAGACCTTCACTGGCCCCGAGGTCACCATCTCCGCAGACGACGTCGAGGGCTTCTGCTCTGTTGTTGGCAACCAGCAGGAGGACTTCAAGGCTGTTCGCACCGATGAGGTCAAAGCGCCGATGGACTTCGCCATCGTCACTGGCTGGCAGGCAATCATGAAGGCGATCTTCCCTACGACCATCGACGGCGATTTGCTTAAGCTCGTTCACCTGTCTAACGGTTTCAAGGTTGTCCCCGGGTCCACGCCTTTCAAGGCGGGGGACGTCTGCCGCGCGGAGGCGAAGGTGGTCGCCGTCGTCAACGGGGATTCCGGCAAGACTGTTCGCGTTGCCGGTCATGTCTTGCGCGATGGCAAGCCTGTGATTGAGGTCCAGTCCGCATTCCTCTACCGCGGTCGCTTCACCGACTTCGAGAACACTTTCGAGACTATCGAGGAGCCCGACTACACTGTCGAGCTTGAGACGGATGCCGATGTTGGTGTCCTGCAGTCGAAAGACTGGTTCGAGTGGTCGGACGAGGTCAAGCCTCTCTCCGCTGGCGCTCGTCTTATCTTCCGCCTCCGCTCCGAGGTCACGTACAAGGACAAGGTAAACTATCGCTCGGTAGCCGTTGCTGGTGACGTCTTTGTCCGTGGTCACCTCGGCCGCCTCGTCAAGGTCGCCTACGTCGACTTCGAGCGCGACGACTGCCAGGGCAACCCCGTTGTCGCGTACCTCCAGCGCCACGGGTCCGCGAAGTCTGTTCCCGTCCCCCTCGCGTCTGAATACCACCTCACGTCTGGTGCCAATCCCTCTCTATACACGGCCCCCGCCACCAACGAGCCTTACTCCAAGGTCTCGGGCGACTACAACCCCATCCACATTAACCCCTACTTTGCTGCCTACGCGTCTCTCCCGGGCACCATCACGCATGGCATGTACGGGAGCGCCGCTACCCGGCGTTTCGTCGAGACGGTCGTCGCCTTGGGCGTTCCGGACCGCGTTCAGAAGTGAGTACTCAGTAGTGCCGTCCTTGCAGCATTTCTAACGCCTCTTACTTCAGCTACAATGTTAACTTTGTTGGCATGGTCCTCCCGGGCGATGAGCTCACAGTCAAGATCAAGCACACCGCGATGCACGATGGCAACTACATCGTCGCTATCAGCACGCTCAATCAACGTGGCGAGAAGGTCATCGAGGGTACCGCGGAGGTTGCCCAACCCCCGACCGTCTACGCGTTCACCGGCCAGGGTTCGCAAGAACAGGGCATGGGTATGGAGCTCTACAGCTCTTCTGCAGCCGCTCGCGCCGTCTGGGATTCTGCCGATGCCCACTTGATCAGTAGTTACGGCTTCTCCATCGTGGAGATCGTCCGCGAGAACCCCAAGAAGAAGACCATCCACTTCGGTGGTATCAAGGGTCAGGCAATCCGCGAGCGTTACATGGAGATGACCTACGACACGAGCGACAAGGAGGGCAACATGAAGAGCCTTCCTCTTTTCCCGGAGATCACCGTTCGCACGCTCCAGCATACTTTCATTGATCCCAAGGGTCTCCTATTTTCCACCCAGTTTGCTCAGATCGCCCTTGTCATCATGTCTCGTGCTGCCTTCGAGGACATCCGCTCGAAGGGTTTCATTCAGCCCGGCGCCGCCTTCGCCGGCCACTCTCTCGGCGAGTTCTCCGCTCTCGCGTCTGTTGCGGACATTCTCCCGAACTCCTCGCTCGTCGATGTCATATTCTATCGTGGGTTGACCATGCAGCGCGCCGTCGAGCGTGATGAGCAGAGCCGCTCCAACTATGCTATGTGCGCTATTAACCCTAGTCGTGTCGGCAAGACCTTCGACGATGCCGCCCTCCGCGAGGTCGTCGATACTATCTCGACGCTCAAGGACTGCCTGCTCGAGATTGTCAACTTCAACGTCGAGGTAAGTCACTGGTCGTAATTCTGTGCGGTGCTGTTGTTAACGGACTCCGTAGGGCCAACAATACGTGTGCGCCGGCGAGCTGGTCGCTCTCCAGGCCCTCTCCAATGTCCTGAACTACCTGAAGATCGAGAAGGTCGACATCGCTAAGGTACGTTGTCGTGAATGCACTTTGCCACGCTCACACATAATGTGTAGTTGACGGAGAAGTTCGGTCTTGAGAAGGTCAAGGATATGCTTAAGGACATTGTGAACAGCTGCTACGACCGTGCGCTAGAGAAGCAGAAGACAGAGGGCTACATCACCCTGGAGCGTGGCCTTGCTACCATCCCGCTTTCGGGTATCGACGTGCCCTTCCACTCCCGCTACCTGTGGTCGGGTGTCATGCCATTCCGAGCCTGTAAGTATCTTCCATCACTTACCATGCCCTCGCGCCTCTAACGACTCGACACAGACCTCTCGAAAAAGATCCCCGCAGATCTCCTTGACCCATCCCTCCTTGAGGGTACATACATTCCCAACCTAGTCGCATCTCCCTTCACGGTCAACAAGGCGTACGCGGAGCTAATCTACAACCGCACCTCCTCTCCTCGCTTGTCGAAGGTTCTTCGCAAGTGGGACGAGGAGCACTGGGGCGCCCCTGAGCAGCGCCAGAAACTTGCCTGGGTGCTCATCGTCGAGCTCCTCTCTTACCAGTTCGCCTCGCCGGTGCGCTGGATCGAGACGCAGGACCTCTTCTTCGCGAAGTACAAGTTCGAGCGGTTCATTGAGATCGGCCCCTCGCCTACTCTCTCTGGCATGGCTTCCCGCACCCTCAAGGCGAAGTATGAGCTCAAAGATGACTCGACGGGCCTTGTGCGCCGCGTCTACTGCGCGTCCAAGGACCAGAAGGACATCTACTACCAGTTCGAGGACGAGGCCGAGGCCGCTGCTGGGGCTGAAGCATCCACTGAGGCTGCCGCGCCCGCCGTCACCGCCGCCGCCCCTGTTGTGGTCGCTGCTCCCGCTCCCGTCGCTGCCGCCGGCCCGGCCGTCAGCGTTGAGGATGTTCCCATCCGTGCCGTCGACATCCTCGCCGCTATTGTCTCCCAAAAGTTGAAGAAGCAGCTCAGCGAAATCCCTCTGTCCAAGTCGATCAAGGATCTGTCGAATGGCAAGTCCACCCTCCAGAACGAAATCATGGGTGACCTCCAGAACGAGTTTTCCTCTGCGCCCGACAAGGGTGAGGAGCTTCCTCTTGAGGAGCTCGGCGCTGCGCTTGGCTCTGGCCACCCCGGCAACCTCGGCAAGTATTCCCTTGGCCTCGTCTCCCGCGCCATTGGCGGAAAGATGCCTGGCGGCTTCAATATGTCCAGCACGAAGGCTCACCTGAATAAAACCTGGGGTCTCGGCCCTCAGCGTGCTGACGCCGTTCTCTTGGTCGCAACGACCATGGAGCCCCCGAAGCGTCTCGGTTCCGAGGCTGAGGGCAAGGCATGGCTCGACGCTGCCGCACAAGTCTATGCCCAGCGCGTCGGGATCTCTCTTTCTTCCGGTGGTGGTGGTGGCAGCACCGCGAGTGGTGCTTCAGGAGGCGCTGTCATGAACAGCGAGGAGTTCCTCAAATTCCAGGCAGAGCAACATGACTTTGCGCATCAGCAGATCAACCTGTACTCGCGATACCTCAAGCGCGACCCCCGTCTCGGCGAGATCCTCCACGACAAGGAGAAAGCAAACTCTGCTCAGATCCAGGCTCGCCTCGACAGCATCTCCCGCGAGCACGGTGACACATACATCGACGGGATCCAGCCCGTCTTTGACGCTCTCAAGGCCCGCCAATTCGACTCGTCGTGGAACTGGGTGCGCCAGGATGCTATTCTCATGTTCTATGATATCTTGTTCGGCCGCCTCAAGACAGTCGATCGCGAGATCACCGCCCGCTGCATCGCCATCATGAACCGCGCCGACCCGGACCTGATCAAGTTCATGGAGTATATGGTCTCCCACTGCGACCCCACCAAGGGTGAGACGTACGCTCATGCCCGCAAGCTCGGGCAGGAGCTCCTCGATAACTGCCGTGGCGTCGTCGGTCAGCCTCCGCTGTACAAAGATGGTAAGTTGATGCACTGAAGTATCTATCCACTCTGACGCATTCACCAGTGACATTCCCTACCGCGCCCCATACCGAGATCACCGAGAAGGGTGAGATCGTGTACTCGGAGGTCAACCGCGAGAACGTCCGCAAGCTTGAGGCATACGTCGAGGAGATGGCGAACGCTGACCAGATCTCTGGATCTGTCAACATCCAGAAGATCCAGGATGATGTCGTCAAACTCTGGAACGTCGTAAAGTCGCAGCCCGAGATCAGCGAGGAGCAGAAGAACCGCATCAAGGCTCTTTACGATGGCGTCGTTCGCTCTCTCCGCAAGGCTCCCGACAACCGCCCGCGCCCTGGCGTTCCCCGCAGCCGTCGCTCCTCTTCTCAGTTCATTCGCCCTCAGATATCCAACGTCGCATCTGTCTCCGCGGACAAGATTCCTCTTCTTCACCTCAAGCGCCGCGTCGGCACCCAGTGGGAGTACAGCTCGAACCTCACTGGCGTTTACTTCGACGTCCTCCATGAGATCGCCACCTCCGGTACCACCTTCAAGGACAAGAATGCGCTCGTCACCGGTGTCGGCAAGGCGTCCATCGGCGTCGAGATTCTCAAGGGTCTGCTGTCCGGTGGCGCGCACGTCGTCGTCACTACATCGCGTTACAGCCGTTCCACCGTCGAGTACTATCAGGGCATTTTCCAGCGCTTTGGTAGTCGTGGGTCCGCTCTCACTGTCGTGCCCTTCAACCAGGGTTCGAAGCAGGATGTAGAGGCGATCGTCGACTACATCTACACGACTCTCGGCCTCGACCTTGACTACATCATTCCTTTCGCTGCTGTCCCCGAGAACGGTCGTGAGATTGATGGTCTCGACGACAAGTCCGAGCTGGCGCACCGCATCATGTTGGTCAACCTCCTCCGCCTCCTCGGCGCTGTCAAGATCAAGAAGGCAAGCCGCCAGATCGTGACCCGTCCGACGCAAGTCGTCCTCCCTCTCTCGCCGAACCATGGTCTCTTCGGTAACGACGGTCTTTACTCCGAGTCCAAGATATCTCTGGAGACCCTCTTCAACCGCTGGTCGTCTGAGAGTTGGGGCGAGTACCTCTGCCTTGTCGGCGCCGTCATTGGGTATGTCTGTTCTTTGCTTTCCTTCAACTTTCACTGACATGCATCCTAGATGGACGCGCGGCACAGGTCTCATGGACCAATCGAACATGGTTGCGCAGGAGGTCGAGTCGCACGGCGTTCGCACCTACTCTGCGAAGGAGATGGCCTTCAACATCCTCGGTCTCATGCACCCCATCCTGTTCAGCATCACTCAGGTGGAGCCTGTATGGGCTGACCTTAGTGGAGGCTTCGACCGCATTGCCGATCTCGCCGAAATGACCACCCGCATCCGCATTGGCATTAACGACAAGGCCGATCTCCGCCGCGCCATCGCCCGCGATAACGCGGCCGAGTTCAAGGTCATCAACGGTGCTGAGGCCGAGCGCGTTCTCCAGACCGTTAACATCACCCCCCGTGCCAACTTCCGCTTCGACTTCCCCGAGCTCCCCGATGCGAGCAGCCTTGAGCAGTTGTCGCAGCTCCGCGATGTCATCGACCTCGATAAGGTCATCGTCATCTCAGGCTTTGGAGAGGTCGGTCCTTGGGGCTCGTCTCGTACTCGCTGGGAGATGGAGGCCAAGGGTCGCCTGACCCTCGAGGGTTGCATCGAGATGGCTTGGATGATGGGCTACATCAAGCATTTCGACGGCCGCCTCAAGGATGGGTCTCTGCACGTCGGCTGGGTCGACGCGAAGACTGGGGAGCCAGTGGACGACAAGGACGTCCGCGGCAAATACGAGAAGGACATCTTGAACCACGCCGGTGTTCGCTTCTTTGGTGAGTAAGCGCAGTCTCGTACCTGATCACCGCTGACAACGCCATCAGAGCCCGAACTATTCCGCGGCTACGATCCTAAGCACAAGATCTTTAACTCGGAGGTCGAGCTCATTCACGACCTTGAGCCTTTGGAAGTCGCGGACACTGACGCCGAGAAGTTCAAGAAGGAGCATGGCGAGAAGTGCGACATCTGGGCAGGCGAGGGCGGACAGTGGTTCGTCAAGCTGAAGAAGGGCGCTCGCATCTATATTCCCAAGGCGATCTCCTACAACCGCCTCGTCGCTGGTCAGCTTCCCAATGGCTGGAACGCCACTCGGTATGGTATCCCCGAGGATATCGCCGCTCGCACCGACCGCGTCTCTCTTTGGTCTCTTGTTGCCACCATGGAGGCCCTCAACAACGCTGGTATCACCGACCCGTATGAGCTCTACCAGTACATGCACCCCTCCGAGGTCGGCACGTGTCTTGGCTCCGGGATGGGTGGTATGCACAGCCTGTCGCAAATGTTCAAGGAGCGCCGCGACGAGAAGGAGGTTCAGAGTGATATCATGCAGGAGACGTGAGTCAACCCCCTGACCTCCTTTGGATTGTGACTGACAACCCGGATGCACAGTTTCATCAACACTACTGCAGGATGGATCAACTTGTTGCTCATGTCCTCGAGCGGACCGGTCAAGATCCCAGTCGGTGCTTGGTATGTAGTCATACCACGCATCTCCCGAGCCCTCGTTCAACGCGATGTACAGCGCGACCGCTCTCCAGTCCATGGAGATCGCCTCGGACACGATCTTGTCCGGCAAGGCGAAGATCATGATTGCTGGTGGCTACGACGATGTGTGTGAGGAAGGCTCGTACGAGTTCGGCAACATGAAGGCGACGAGCAACTCTGAGACTGAGCTCGCGATGGGTCGGGAGCCCACGGAGATGTCTCGCCCGACCACGACCACTCGTGCAGGGGTAAGCGTCTTATCTTGCGTTGAAGGTGTGCGTCACTGACATGATCACCCTAGTTCATGGAGTCCCAGGGTGCCGGTGTGCACATCGTCATGTCCGCCAAGACTGCTCTCGAGCTTGGTTGCCCAATCCGCGGCATTGTCGCGTTCACTTCGACGTCGACGTAAGCACTCTTCCGAACTCAATGTTGATGGATTCTCAATTCCTCTTAGTGACAAGGCCGGCCGCTCCATCCCCGCCCCCGGTCGCGGCGCCCTCAGCGTCGCCCGCGAGGTCCGGTCTGAGCATGCATCTCCTGCTCTCGACATCGGCTACCGCGCGCGCCAGATCACTTTCCGCCGCAAGCAGATCAGTGACTGGCTCGCTTTCGAGCAAGCACAGCTCCAAGAGGAAGTCGAAGGTCGCAAGACCAAGGGAGATAGCGTCGACCCCGGCTTTTTCGCCAGCCGCGTTGCCGAACTCGAGGAGGAAGCCCGCCGCCAGGAGAAGGACGTCTTGGGTACCTACGGTATGCTCATGCAGAGCACTGAGGGTGCTGACCCTCGCATCGCTCCTCTCCGCCGCGCACTCGCCGTCTGGGGTTTGACTGCTGACGACATTGGCGTTCTTTCCATCCACGGCACGAGCACCCAGGCCAACGAGAAGAACGAGACGTACATGTGGAACACCATTCTCAAGACGCTCGATCGCACTGCTGGGAACGCCGTTCCTATCATGGCCCAGAAGAGCTTGGTCGGGCACTCTAAGGGTGGTGCCGCTGCCTGGCAGATGGCTGGTCTCCTCCAGACCATCGGGAGTGGAATCGTCCCCGGCAATCGTAACGCGGACAATGTGGACGCACTCTTCCAGCAGCACTCCTTGCTCATGTTCCCCTCGAAGACCCTCCAGACCGACGGCGTCACCGCTGGTGTTATGGTAAGTGGTATGGACTTCCACATCCGAGTCTCGCTAACATTCGTGCAGTCCTCGTTCGGTTTCGGTCAAGTCGGAGGCACTGCGCTCGTTGTCAACCCGCGCTACGTCCTTGCAGCTACCCCGCCTTCGCTCTACGCGTCGTACAAACTCCGTCACAATGAGCGGTATAAGAAGTCGTACAAGGCGATGTCCGAGATGATGACCACGAACGCGTTGGTTAAGATCAAGGAAGCACCACCATACACCACCGAGCTCGAGACTCCTGTCCTGCTCAACTCCCTCGCGCGCGCCTCACCTGATAAGAAGACGGGTAGCTACACGTTCAAGGAGAGCCAGCCGACTGCCATCAAGTCTAACTTCGCCAATGTGAAGGCGATTGAGGAGTCGCTGAAGCTATCCGGTGCTGCCGCCGGGGTTGGTGTCGACCAAGGTATGCCCGCCTTCGTTCCTCTTGTCTTACCCATGCTTACTTTCGTGCGCAGAGTTGATCACCGCCGTGCCTTCGGAGAACCCAAACTTCGTCTCGCGCAACTTCACTGATGCGGAGATCAAGTACTGCCGCTCGCAGCCATCCTTCCAGGCGTCGTTCGCTGCTCGCTGGGTCGGTAAGGAGGCTGTCTTCAAGTCGCTCGGTGTGTCCTCCAAGGGTGCCGGTGCCGCGATGAAGGACATCGAGATCCTCCCGAACGAGGCCGGTGTCCCTGAAGTGACGCTTCATGGAGAGGCGAAAGTCGCCGCTGCAGCCAAGGGCATTTCCAGGATTCATCTCTCGCTGAGCCACTCTGATGTGAGTTCCTCTTCCTTCTCGCGTTTTGACGACATGTTCTTACCCCGTGCCTTTCAGACTGTTGCTATTGCTTTCGCCCAGGCTTCGTCTACTTAAGGGACTGCATGCATGTTGTGATTTCTCATTCTCTCGCTATCTCTCACTGTACACATACGCTTTTACTGTTCACTACGCATCGTCTCGCATCCATGTACTCATAGAACGAGCACTCACCAATAGAGTGCAATACAATTTCTTTCTCTCATTATGTGTGATCAGTTCTTGGAACGTGTTTACTCCAAGTCTAAGTACAAATGTTGTTCCTCGATATAATCCGCAATGTCGTCTGGTACCATCTTTCTCCATGAACCGTCTCTTGCGCGCACTTGGGCGCGGACCTCACTGGAGCTGAACCCTTGTAGTTCTTCGTTTATATCCACAATGATTATACGGCCATCCTGCACCCGCTCTTGTGCTCGTCCAATTATAGCAGCTTCTCCGTGGGGATCTGCCAATTTCATTGCACGTCTAACACATACTATACGAGCGTCGTCCCCGTCATGAGCAAAGAAACGGTCGAGGGCAGTACGCATGGCTTCGGGTGAACCGTCACCGTAATATCGAGGGGCAAGGAAGCGTTCGAGCGTGTCGATGCCCTGCACAAAAGCAAGCTGCGCCCCGCAGGGAAGCATCCCGCGCAGCCGCTCTGCCTTGTGCACGAACGCAGGCGCATCTACGAGCGCGACGCCTGCGTCGATGTTGCGCGCGAGGCGCACCATCATCGCCACGCGCTGAGCGGGAGTCGCGTCGCCCGGGCGTGGCGCCTTGTCCGCGTTGCGCACGCTGAGGAGGAGCAGGCGGGCCTCGGTGGGCCCGGCAGCGGCGGGGAGGAGCGCGAGCGCGCGGTGGGCGAGGGTGGGAGGGTTGAAGGACGAGTCGAGGACGGCGATGCGGAGAGGAGTGAGCCCTGTCGCGGTGGGCGAGCCGACGGCAGAGTTGGGGCAGCGCGGGTACGGCCAGCCGTGGTATGGCTTGTGCACGAGCTCGATTGACGTCGTGCCGGTGTGCAGGCGGTCGAGCGCGGTGTCGATGGGGTCCGCGGTGGGCATGGTGGCGCGCGCGCGTGCGACGGTGGGTGCGGCGAGGCGTCGGAGGGCGGTGATGGGCGCGGCCAGCTCGAGCCTGTCGACGATGGTGGGCTGTCGCGGGTTTGTCGGAGGGAAAGTGAAGTGAGGTCACTGGTGACTGAAGTCCATAAATGGGAAAGGGACGGAAGCTCTGCAAAGTTGGCGGGCTGAGGGCCAACGCGCGGCACGCGCATTTGTTTTCTTGACCCTCATCTTGTCCCGCCAACATGGAAAAGGACGAAGACGGATTCTATACTCCCCCGGCGCCAGGTACGTCGTTGCGCGATTTCTGTCGTAGGCGTGATCTGATTGAAGTTCAGGAGCAGCAGCAGCAGCAGTAGCAGCGGGACCATCTAGCCCTGCTAAAGCAGATGACGCTGTACCAGGTACGCGCTTTATGTCATATCGTACTGTCTCATCGCAAACTTCAATTGTAGCACCAACATCATCGTCTGCTGAGGCTACGGATCTCATCAAATCTACGTTCGACGTCCAGGTAGGTGTTGTAAACTGCGCGCGCCACACCGCTCACTGTCAGCTCTCTAGGTTACATTAGCACAGCAACAGGAGGACAAGAGCTCCCCACTGTATAGCGTCAAGTCGTTTGAGGAGCTGGGGTTGTACGTTATATCTCATTGCATGTCGCACTGGGCTCAACGCGTGCTAGACATGCGGACCTTCTCAAAGGCGTCTACGATATGGGCTTCACGAAACCTTCAAAGATCCAAGAGAGCGCCCTGCCTCTCCTCCTCCGGGATCCGTGAGTCGTGCTCTCCGGCATCGCGATGTGCTCTTCACGCGCGTGCAGACCACAAAACATGATCGGGCAGTCACAGTCCGGCACAGGCAAGACTGCCGCCTTTGTCCTCACGATGCTGTCGCGGGTCGATTTCACGAAGAACAAGCCCCAAGCCTTATGTCTTGCCCCATCGCGTGAACTTGCGCGCCAAATCATGTCTGTCGTTGCCGCGATGGGCAAGTTCACCCCTGTGCAGACGGAGTATGCGATCAAGGACCATTTACCGAGAGGCGTCACGAACATCACGGCCCACGTCATCGTCGGAACTCCCGGAACAATGACCGAGCTTATTCGCCGACGCGTGATTGATGTCACGGACGTGAAGGTGTTCGTGCTCGATGAGGCAGACAATATGCTAGATAAGGATGGACTGGGAGATCAGACGCTGCGGGTGAAAAAGTGCGCGCGCGGATCTCATCTTCGACATCTGCGTTCTGACTGTTTCACTCGCTGTACAGCATGCTCCAGCGGAACAGCCAGACGCAGATCATCCTCTTTCGGCCACCTTCCCGGACCACGTCCGCGCGTTCGCATCCAAATTTGCGCCGAACGCGAACAAGATCGACTGAAGCGTAACGAGCTCGCGGTCGACTCGATCCGGCAGTTCTACATGGACTGCAAGAGCGAGGAGCACAAATACGATGTACTCGTCTCGCTCTACCACCTGCTCACGATCGGGCAGAGCATCATCTTCTGCCAGCAGCGCCGCACGGCGGATCGCATCGCGCAGCGCATGACTGCGGAGGGGCACAAGGTCGCGTCGCTGCATGGCGCGAAGGAGGGCGGCGAGCGCGATGCAATCATCGATGGCTTCCGCGAAGGCCGCGAAAAGGTCTTGATTACGACGAACGTCATCTCGCGCGGCATCGACGTGCTGCAGGTCAACATGGTCGTCAACTATGACCTACCGCTGATGAACGACCGCGAGGGCACGGGGGGCGGCGACCAGCAACCGGACATCGAGACGTACATCCACCGTATTGGTGCGTGCAGATTTTTCTCCGTGAGCGCAGAGGACTGTGTTTGCTGACGCCGGGGGCGTTGCAGGACGGACGGGACGCTTCGGCCGCAAGGGCATCTCGATCAACTTTGTGCACGACAAGAACACGTGGGCACATATGGAGGAGATCGAGAAGGCGACTGGCAAGCCCATCGTTCGCATCGAGACTGGAGACCTGGACGTCATGGAAGAGGTACGTGGCTCGTGAGTTGCATGTCTGGCCGTTGCTCACTAGGATGTCCGTCGTGCAGCAAATGAAGAAAGCGATGAAGTAGCCTGGTGCGGGCCGAGCCCTGTATCGGCGCACATCGCGCAGTGTTTCAAAGCATGTAGCCAATCTGTTCTGCATTAGCATACTTGTTGTACCAGAGACTTTGATCTGCATCGATCGACCTTCGGGCTCGGCATGCGCGCATTGGGGACGGTAGTGGGAAACTCAGAATTCAGATGCAGTGCGCGGAGCTCACTGATACCGGCAATGATCTCGCTCGAGTTTGGCCCTTGTAACTCGCGCGTGAGGACGAGCGTATCGTCTTGTGTCTATTCGGTAATGTGCAGCCTCGGAAAGGACGAGATGCCGCGAGCCTCGGTCAGATGGGAATTGGTTGCCAGAGGTGCTGTATCAGAGAACGCGACCCCGCCTCTCAAGCTCAAGTCCGGTGGAAGTCGCGGCTCTTCCGTCAGCTCTTGGCCGTATGTCATAGGGCGGGAAGCTCAGATACAATATAGGATAATGTGCATCTCGGTACTTCGGGAATAATGACACACCAAATCACACTAAACGCTCGTAGATTCTTTACACAGGTAGCAGACTCCCAGATGCGGAGGCGCCTCCAGGAATACAAGGAGAATATTGAGTACACCTTTCTCGCGGCCAGCTCGAGGAACTGGAGCGCCAGAACGCGCTCCTCTACGCGCGCATTGCCGCGTTCGAGGGGCCTCCCGAGACGCGCACTCTCGAGGGGCCCCACGCCGCGGGCGGCTTCTCCGTTGACGGGTTTTCCATCAAGGTGCATACGGCTCCACGGCGGATGCTGACACTGACGCTGACGGCGCAGGCAGAACGCGGCGTCGCAGCTCGAGCGCACGATCAACCGCTGGGCGAGCGACGTGCTGCGCCTCGCGCCGGTGCCCGACGCGGCGCTGCAGAAGGCGACGCTCGCGGATCTCGCGGGTGCGGGCGAGAGCACTGGCACGCTGCACGCGGAGCCGCGGCCGGTGCAGCGTGCTCATGCAGAGCCTGCTGCGGCACGTGATGGCGGAGGTCATCTCGGAGCGGAGGGCATCATCAACTGCCTGATCGTGACGAGCTCGCGGCCGAGGCGAACATACAGCTCACGCGCGCATCCACGAGCAACTCTTTGCGCGTGCGTGCCGCGGCCCTCCCCCCGTCCCGGGACGGGAAGGCTGCCACACCCAACTGCAGGCGACCCGACCGTCGCGGCCGTCTGGCGCCGGCAGACGCTCTCCGCGGCGTCGAGAGCTCCACCCGCGACAGGTCGAGCTCGCGAAGCGGTGCCACTGCCGTTCGGAGCGCGGCGAGCTTGACCGCGTCGGCGTGACGGTGTTCCCCGGACTTGTCACGGTGTCGCGCGCGCTGCCCAGCGTGCCCGTCCAGGGGGACACCACGCAGATGGTCGTGCGCCGCGCGCAGGTAATCTGCGAGTGCACGCTCGAGGTAATGAGCTACCCGATGCTGCAAGACATCCTGTCCAGAGAAACAGAGGCCTCGAGCGGGAGAGGGACTCTCCAAACAGGGAGCCCGACGCCGACTCGTTAGATCATTGCGTTAGATGACACGGAGAGCGACCCCGGCACCGGAGACGGTCACACGCCCGGGTTGAGTCGCGGGAACACAATTACGTCCGTCTCGGACTTCTCGGCCGACTATACCATACGCTCAGTCACCTCTACCAAGGAGCGGATGAATCAGACCCTCAGCGCCCGTAGGGGTAGGTTGAAGAGCAAGAAAGACTGCATAAACCTTCGTAGCGTATATTCCGTTCGAACAGACGCGATTCTATATATCCCCACAGTATGACTACGTTCACATTCGCTTCCGCACCTCCTAACCCCCTGAGCGGGGTGGCACTCGGTGACCGCAAACGCGTCTTCGAAGCCGGTTGGAAGCCGGTATCGCCAGTGACGCATGCGATGGGATCGAACGTGAGGCACAATTTTACGACGCAGAGAACCTGTTTGATTAGTACACAGCGGACAAGACAACTCTCCAGATTACTAGTTATTTGAATATAATGAATATAATACATCGTACTGGATGGTCAGCATCCGTCTATAACGTGAAGTTTCCGTACTCCCATTGAAAACAGTCCTACAGCAGCATCAGAATCTGGTGAGGACGAGGGCAGTGCCAAACGTACCACACAATCGTCTTGCCGCTTAAACGGTGGGACCTCTTGCCCCAGCTCCTCCGCTGCCAGCCACGGCTTTGCCAGTACGTGGTCGATGACCGTCGCGATGGCATGGTTCGTGAGCGCCACGGACCACGACAGGTTCGTGACCGTGTCGTACTCGATGATGTTGCCGAGGTGGCAGCGGCTCTCCATTGCGTACCCGCCAATACCGCACGACGAAAGCTTGCCGGTGCAGGTGCCCATCGCGATCGGGTCGGCCGTGTGCCACACGTGGGTGATGTGATGCGTCGAGGGCTGCGATTGGGAATTAGAGTGCGAGATAGAGAGGGATGGAGGATGGGAAAGCGCACAGGAGATGGTAGGTGCAGGCGCTGCGCGGCCATGCGTTCGCCGGGCGGCTCGAATGTCACAACGGGCGCGCCAAACGTGACTCCTAAGAGAGAGGCAAGGGCCCCACCCAAAGAGTGCCCAATAACCCAGATGTTCGCGTTGGGATACATATGAGTGATATTATTATAGAGATTCTGCGGGGTATCAGCATCGTCCACACGGCATTATAGAACGATAAGGGACGCACAACGCCGGTAGGGTAGAACAGGCTCTCGTCAATCAACGCCGCCTCGACGCACTCCTGGTTGCACTTCCACCCGCCGCGATAGCAGTCGCACACGGTGGTCCACCCCCAGCCGACGCGCGCGCAACAGCAGCTGAACAGGAGGTTGTCGTTCAGCTTGTCCTTCTCCGTCGTCGGCCCGCCGCCGACGAATGGGACGGACGTGCCCTTGATCGTGAGCACGACGGTGCTGTTGTCCTCCGTCACGAACACGTATCCGCGGAAGCCGTCGTCGTCGGGCTCCCACCCGACGGGCATGCCCTGTACCACCGCAGTCAGTCAGTCAGTCCCGCGGGACTCGAGAGGGGTAGAGAGGGCAACGCACGACGTCCCACTGCTCCGTCAGGTTATACCACCCGCTCGTCCCGGGAGAGTAATACGCATCGTTCGTCATCTTTGCGAGCAGCAGCAGCGTCTCGCGGCGCGTGACATCGGGGCCGGGCACCTCCTCCTCTTCCCAATCGAGCATGGCACTCTGGCCGCGCATGGACATGTGTCGCGCAGCGGTAAACGCTTCGAGCGACGACAGGCGAGTCGTGCGCAGCGGTTGTGTGGCGATAGACAGTTGCGAGGATTCTGCGCCACTGCTCACGCGCGCACGGTGCTGTTGCATGTCGGCAAAGTAGACCTGCGCAGACGACGTCGCGGCGTGCATGTGGCGTAAACGGAAGTTGAGCGCGCTCGACGGCGGGCGGGCGTGCGGATGCTGGGCACCATCTGGGGGTAGCAGTATGCTCAGGAAAGAGAAAACGAGGTTCGCGAGAGGTGTTGGGAGCAGCATCCTGCTGGTCGGTGAACAGCCAAGCTTCAACGCGACCGGTCCCTTTTCTGGCCTCTACCAGACTCGGCCCGGGACAACCGCACACTGCCGCTCCTCTCCTCATGCCAATTGCACGTTCAGTCACTTTCAATCACACCTCTTGTTACAACAGCGAGATGACATCGCGCCGGGTGAATGGAAATCACAGTATATAGACATAGACATCCACATCCAAAATCCATACCAGCAGCACTGGTGTATGTGAAGACGACAATTCGGTACGATTACTGCGGGCATTAAGTGTGCATGTGAGGCGCTACATACAGTCCGGGGAAGTTGACGTTGAGCAGTCAACGTTCAACCTGTGAGCCAATAGAGCGGTCGATAATACAAAAATAAGGGCACTATGCTACGAGATACAGTATGGATGCGGTGCGGATTAGGATCAACAGATTGATACAATATGGTTCGTGAAGTCGTCAGGTGTATAGACAAGCAGAAGCAATGATCAATCAGATGGCACGTCCCGTTGCGAAGGGATTCTCTGGAGATCCCTTCGCAGTGAGCGGCACAAACGAGAACCCCCCCAAGGACTCCGTTGTCACAGGGCTGAGCACCTTCGCGTCGTCGTCAAACGGCGTCGCGAACGGGTTATGTGCTGGCATGGGCGGTGCAGCCGCTGGAGCAGGGGGAGTATACGTCTTCCAGGACGAAGGGCGCGAGAATCCGTGGTGCAACGGCACCGCGAGGTGAGTGAGCGCCACGGCAGCCGGGCTTGGCGCTTCGGACTCTACCTCGACTGCGCTCACGGGCACGCTGGGCTTGCGGCGCACGCCGGGGTTGACGGGCATCGGCGCCGTGTCTGGCGACCACGAAGATTTCTGTGCACCCGGGGCGTACACGATGCTTGGTGACGTGCGTTCAATCTCGGGAAGGCCACTGTTCCGAATAGACGCCGCGCGCTTGGTGGAGATTGTCAGCTGAGGTCGGTGTGCCTTGCGGAAGCTCTTGCGTGTGGCAGTGCCATCAGCCCAGAAGGACCGTGTCATGCGTTTCCACCACCCGCTCTGGCCAGTGATCTTGCGCGAAAGCCCGCGCATCACGCCTCCATTCGAGGTTGAAGAAGCCTGTGCCGGAGCTGATGCGGATGCGTGATCGAAGAAGCTATCAAACGACTTGCCGCCAGCCGGCGCGAGGTTGGAAAGTGGGTGGAGAGTCTCGGGGTCGGGATCGGGATTGACGCGAATAGGTGACTGCATGGGAGTGAACTGCGGGAGAACGGCCCTGGGTTGGACAGGTTTCTCGTTGCGGAAAGGAGCCGCAATGCCGTCGAAATCCATGCGTTGCTCGCGCTGGAACCTACGCTTGTGCGAAGAATCGAAGATCGTGCGGCCGTACGAGTACCAGAAGATGATGGTCAGTCCCATGAGAACGACAAGTAGCCAGAGCCCCAGGAATATAGCGAACATGATGCGCTCCTTCTTGAGGGATTGCACATAAGTGTTAATGAGTCGCCCTACAAGGCCGCCATTTGGATCATTGTTGTTACCAACAGCTGCAGCCGCGATAGGCTGAGTCGCTGCGTTGACCTCATCTGGCGACAGTACGAGTACGCTCTCATTCACAAGTCCAATGTTGATGTGCAAGTTATCATGGAGGAAGGTGAGCGCTTCTTCCAAGGCGTCAACTTTGGAGCCGATGAAACAAGCGACGAACTCTTGCGCGGGCTGCTCGAGAATAGTACCGTTGAACAGAGTCGAGACGGCATTCTGGATGTCACTATAGAACGTGTTGAGGGTATCATTGAGAGTCGTCGTTGTGCCGTTGACCCATCCAAATAGTCCGTCGTTGATCGTGGACTGGACGCTATTTATATGCCCATTGATGTCATTTGCGTAGACAGCTGACTGATTGTACATGCTCTGATTGAGAGCAGTGAAAATCGTGCCGGAGAAATCGCTGACAGCCGCGTTTGTGCGATCATGAAACTTGGCTTCAAGGGGAGAGACAGCCAACAACTGGAGCTCGACGGAGAGGATGCCGAAAAAGCCGATGAGGAAGCACGCAAGTGCAGGAGGGTGAAAGACGTAATGGAAGAACCAGGAGAGGTTGACATGCTGCGAAGGCGTGAGACGGAAGAATGCAGCGATCCTATTCGCGATGCGGGTCAAAAGAGGGTGGGCAGCATCCGCTTGTAGCATGAGCAGGTTGTGGTCGGAGAGCTCGACTGTCGGCGCAGAGGCCGGTCCCGTGTGGACAACCGATGGGTCGGACATCCATGCCTGCCGGGTATATTCGAGATGCTGCTTGAGACACCGCCACTTGTACCATTCGAGGATGCAGTGACCAGCCAGCAAAACGAGGGCTAAGACCGCGATCAGTATGATACCGATCTTGGCAATCTCGAGGAGATCGTGTCCAAGATCGTCGACAACGGAGGTATCCATATTGTCACAGAAGGTAAGCGCGCTGCGGTCCGGGACAGGAAGGACCGAAGAGTTGAAATTGATGCCCGCAAAGGTGTCATTGATATCCTTCTTTACTGCCTCGAAAGAAGTGTCAAGCCTAGGGCACGTTAGGAAAGCCCCATCTAAGATAGTGAAGACAGTGCTCACAGGTTGTTAATAGTGTCCTTCAAAACAGAGACCGAGGGCAAGGAAGCATTCAGTTTCGTCAGAGCATCTTCGAAATCAGTAGGAAGAGTAACATTCTGGAGGGCATCTAGGCTGGGGATGCTGATCTGTGGTGCTGTAATGTCGCCGAAAGGATTCACTTTGTTTATCGCATTTATTGCCGTTGTGATCACAGAGTTGGCTGTTGCAACATCGCTCTGAATTGACGTACGCAAGGAGTTGAACGTGTTTGTGAGGAAGCTATTAATCTGGGAGGGGGATTGATATGACGAAGCGACCTGAGTAATAACTCGGGACTCACCTCTTGCGTAGCGCCAATGATCAGCGACAGTCCTCCGCGCACAATCAGCTCCAAGAAGCACAAAAAGGTCGAGCGATAGATATCAACAAGGAAGTTGATGATAGCTTCCATGACGGTGAGAGCGAGGATAAGAGCTTCACGAGCACCATCCATGGTTCCGTTGACTGCGTCCGCAATTTGCTGGTTCGTGGCTATTGCCATAAAGCGGGGCATGCTCGCGGTAGAAGATGCGGCCTGTTGCGCAGCCTGGCAACTGGTCAGCAGATCGCCCTTGGCATTGTTGACGGCCGTCTGCGCGGAATCCGAAGACAACTGAAGGCGAAAGACAATGAAAAGAAGTGACAGTATTGGGTAGGCCAGCCATGTCAGAGAGAGGATGTGAGGGAGTTGGAGGTAAGGCGTGAGTCCGGCGTTCGACACGGGAAGTCTCGAGTCATAAACGGGGGGTGGGGACATCCAACGGACAGGAGGTGGAGAGATGGACATGCGTTAATGAGAAGGGAATGAGTGCGAGTCGTCCGGCGACTGGTCGTTGAAGTGCAGGAGTCGTGAATGTGAGGGCCGCAAGGAGCGAGAAGGGGGTGATGAGAGCCCGAAGGACAGCCTTGCGACAGCCTGAAGGACACGCTTTTGAGACAAACGGGCCCCAGCAGGTCCATTGTGTCTTGAGCACGCGCCGACCTCCCAGCGGAGTCCATGCTAGTCCATGATGCATTGTTCGAATACAACGTCAAAAACAATAGACTCTTACGTAAGGGCGTCTTTGCCACGTTTAGGCTTCATACCTCCGGCCGGCATTGGCCAGCAATTTGCCTCGGAGCTTGGGCATCCCTGGACACAATTGCCCGCGGGAACGACCAGGAACGACCACTGAGGCTGACATTCTGTTGACTCCGAGGTGGCGCCGTGAGTGCGGTGTCTCAATGCATAGCATCTGCTTGTCACCTGCATACTGTAACAGCTTGGGAGAATAAGGGGCCACGTCCGGACATCGTAATGGCAAGGCCTTCACCACAAACCTGCGGATGCGTCACGCAGATCCGCGAGCACTGCTCCCAAATCAGCCGACTTCCACTGAATCTCGGATTCTTAGGTTCTTTTACGCCATCTAACGTCGAATAGCTAGGACCACTGCTGCCGGCGGTCACGGTACGCCCGGTTCGTACAACAACCCGGAGTCCCTTGTGCCACATTCGAACAGTCTACCGCATTGAGGACTCAGTGGACACTCTTGCGAATGCGTCGAAGTAAGTTCGAAGAGGGCAAGATCTCGAGACATCCTTCCGATGGTCAACCGTCAAAGATGGCCCCGAATTCTGATGTGTTCTCATCACAGGCTGGTGAATGTGGCTACCAGTCGGACACGAATTCGGCATGTGTCAACATCATCCTGTCACTCAACCTACAGTACTCTTAAAGGTCGCAGAGATGCAAATTCTTACCCAAACGCTGAGACCACCTTTATGTCTCATCCGGCGGTGAATGTCTCGCATCAGCACTGGGAAGGCACTCGCACCCAGCTGTGAGGATATGTTTTCCAGCTGTTGACCATCTTTTGTTAATCGGCTCGCATTTCTTATATCAGACAGGTTAACCTCATATTATCATTCCCGCCATTAGGTACGCTACGTTCATTCCAAGTTCGGGAGCTTTGACCCCATACTGCAAACCTTCAAGTGATCTTATATTACGACTACCTCCTAACCCTGTCTCGCGAGGTCAGGTGGTTCTGGCCAGGCGGTAACAAGCGAAGCAAGTTCGGAGTGTTTGGCTTCGTGTTCCTAGCAAATCGATACATCCCCATCGTGGGATCGTTGCCTGTTCTCTTCGTCCGATCCTCAATTCACGATGACACGGTCCGTTTCCACAACTTCCATCCGGAGCGAGGATGTTGACGGTCCAGGTAACTCCAGTTGTGAGTGTGATCGCCACTCGTTGCAGGACACCGATTTAGCACCGGTGATTTCTGTGCTTAGTTGCGGAGGTTTCAGCATATACCATATGTCGCTGGAATTGATTCAACAAGTCCTTGTCGTCCGTGGGTACACCTTCGTCATTGAGTCGGACGCGCGTCGTTGGTCGCTCATCATTTTACTCAAGTTTTATTGTTGCTCCGCACATACGCGCTTTACAAAGGCAACCGGCGTACTCTTATCTCTCTCTCGTTAAGCTGCATTGGCGGGTGTACTGTTGGCGTAGTATGTGTCCCAGAAGATATCTGGCACGAATCTCACCGCATCACCATCAGTGGTGCATTTACATGGTAGGGGACGCGGGGGAGTCGGGTGTTACTTACACCCACAGATGCGTCGTGGTGCCGTTCGAAGAAAGGTTTGTCCCCGTGCATTTTGTACATTTCCATATGACAACGGTATTCCACCTTAGTGGTCTACGTATGTCCCTATCAAGGGCTACAGGTTATACGCAGCCCATTGATCTCCGATCTTAGGATTGGCCGCGGCATGGACCGCGGCTCTCATAATTGACGCTTTACTCTTTTTGCACGTACTCTTCAAGGCGATCGCTGTAGGTCGGAGCGTCCGGGTCATGGATATTATTGTGCACGACTGTGAGTCACCAACCTCGATCACGCGCAAATCGACTAAATAAAGGGGTTTCGCTTAGGCATATTGTCTTTCGCGTAACTGCCGTCCACTCTCTAGCCTCCGGCTTCGCTCTAACTCCTGGTCTGCGTAGTGTTATTACCCTTATAAACCTGGCGAACGTGCTAGTGCTGCGGGTGCGTGGCCCCTCATTCTGTAGCCATCTTCGACTGAGACGGAGGCCAGTTTGGTTCGGTAAGGACAAATCAATACTTACACACCGTGATATGGTGTTTCGCTAACGAGAACGCGTCGCACATATCCAGCCAGTGTTGCGCACATCATTAACTACTCTCACCAATGTGTAGGAGAAAATACTCCTGTTATATGGGATGTGCTGATACATATGCAGGCTTTCATCGGTGTTGGCCTCCAGGAGCATGCTCCATCTTCGCTCCGGGCTAGCAAAGCGCCGGCCGATCCGTCTACCCATGTCGTACCAAACCTCGCACGGACTGGTTGTCTGCACGCCGCTGGAACTAACGCCGTACAGCAGCGTACCGTATGGAAAAATTGGTGACGAAGAGGCTAGAGGGCAAATATTGGTTCGGGCAGATGTCGGTAATGGCGAAGAGGCGGTGAGTAAAAGTTCTTTGGCTACTTCCATTTTTCGATTTATATATTGCCCTCTGGATACGCAGGGACGTCATGGACAGGGTTCTCATAAGTAGCGCCTATTATAGGGGTGATACTCAAACTTACCCGCCGGACGGGTGGGTTCTACTGAAGTGGATGAGATAGTGGCACGAGCTAAGCCTCTGAAAGCGGCCCAATTAACGCATATGCATAACTACGGCGCATCTGCTACTTCCCTGAGTGGGTGTTCCGGTATGGCGGGATCACTCAGGTCGCCTCAAAGTACTGTCCTCGCGGAAGTTGCTGGTGTTTGCGAGACGACCCCTTCAGTACCGTCTCTGCTGTTCATTTCTATTACAGAGTGACTGTATGTTGGGCGATTGCTAGAAAGTCTCGCGATTTGCTCAAAGGTGAGCACCCTGAATCTATGACCGGTACTGGTTCCAACTTCCCTCAAACATTCCCACCCATCGTGGTTACTTGCATCATTCCTAAACTGACGCCGCTACGGCAAGGCGGCGATACGCAGATGGTCTGACGTACCAAAGGTGACAATTCCGCAATCCACGGGTGGCGTGCGATGATGAACAGCATAAGAGAGGTTTGGAGATAGCCTCGATAGAGTTCGATGAGACATAGTACTACTAGTACTAATTGGCCGCTGATCAACTGACGGTCCCAGTGCATCATGTAGTCCGAGAAGTCAACGCGATTTAAGTCGGCGTCAAGGCGGAGTTCAATGCTCAATGCGGACGACCCTTGCGGCGGGCCGGCCCTGCTACCTCTTGTCCCACCGGCCCAAGTAGTCGATCAATTGTAATCCTATTCTATTCTACTCCGCTGACCTCGTGCAGATTCCAATGCTGCCTGGCGCTACCTCATATCGTAGCTTAACCCAAACCCCCTTGCATGATCCGTTGTTCTTTCCTCCCCTGGAACCTAAAGATCAGCAACGACTAAAAGGGCCCGGTCACCCGATGCCAAGTGTCGGAATGTACTACATCTTAACGGCACTTTCTCTACCAACGTGAGTGATAGGGCTCGCGCTTGACTGGGTACCCCTTGGATGCAGAGTTCCATCTGATCCTGATCATTCAGACGCTTAATATGCTACCCAGCATAACCTGGTCCTGGCGTCTTTCAAGCTATCGACTGGCACAGCTGGCTTCGCCCCCATCGACCAAGTGCAATGCTGACGCTGACGGAAAGCACAGACGGCAGGAACCGCGGTACAAGTGCCCAATCCGACGCGAGGCCGGTCCTTTGGCGTCCGTGGCTCTCGGCGCTGATTGTAGCACGTAGTGGCGTACGGCCTGACTTGCATCATAACGACTTCTGTCAGCCCTCCGTGCGTCTGGCTCAGACCAGTACGTCTGCTACCTTAATCGAACGTTATCACCTCCTGGCACCTGTTAGGGTTATACTGTTCTCTGTCGTGCTGATATGGCATATCCTGTCCCTTGTCACGTGGCACCTGACATACACCTGGCGCTGGGACCATGGCTCCCTAACTGGTTCCATCACGCTTGCCTCGATGTATTGCCTCAGAGGCTGCAGTGTAAGTCCGTGATGACTCAGGAAACATACAGTTACAGCCCACTACCCCCACTGACCCGATGGTGCCACATGGATCAATGACTTGTGATGTAGTGCGCTCATCTTTACTTCTTAACAGTGGTCCGCAACCTGGTGCAACCAAAACGAGTCCACCAAGGAGTAGGACTGAACTTTTGTTCTCTGGAAACTACAATGCTCGCGAGTACAGACCCAGTGGCGCTCTCTGGTCAGATTGGTACACAAATGCAAGCGGCATTGATTCCCATTCGCGCATAACAAACAACTCATGTTACTTGTTCTACAGGATTATCAATCACCTACTTTCGTATACGCCCTACGGTAAGCACGATCCGATTGATACCTCCTCATACACTCCAACGTGCTGCAGCGATCGTATACTACGATTACTTCCTGACTTTTTCTCAAGAAGTCGAATTGTTCTGGACGCGAGAACGAACTTTCAGCCCTTTTGCGGTTTTTTTCTTCCTCAATCGCTATGTCTCTCTTCTTGGCGACGTCCCGGTCGTAGTATTTGGTGCAGTTGGCCCGATCGGTGTCATGGTGCGCATCTCTGTCTCCATCCACTGGACAAACTCAGACTTAGCGGTGTTGAACCGTGCTACTCCAGTCGTAAGTCCCTTCACAGCCTTCGGCTTATACGCGGCGGGGAGATGACGGCCTCCATCCCGACATATAGGTGCAAGACAGCGCATGTTTACCACATGGGGCTCGATCTAGTTCAGCAAACCCTCGTCACGGGTACGTCGTGCCTGTCTTCGAGCTTCAAGCCTCACACTTTACATCCTGTTTCCTTTACTATCACTCCAGTTCTCTGCATCATGCAGATATATGCTGTCTACCAAAAAAGTAAGCGCATCCTGATGCTTGTCATCGCTGTTTTTCTTCTCGGAGCGTCCGTCAGCTGCGTATGCCGCCATTGTCACATTCTCTGCCCCGTGGCTGACTTTGTGCTGTGCAAGTGGAGCATATATACGACATCAAAATACAACCACCCTTCCGCTGATCCTTCTACCTTTCTAATGTGTGGTCGGCTGGTCACTGACGATGAGTGAGTCTGTTCATTGAGGCGCTACCGTGCTTGGCTGATCCATGAGTACCACAGGGGCATGCGTGAGTGTCTTATTTTGAAGTAGCACTCTCCGATTGAGTGCTTTAATTTCTCAGACCTGGCACTTGCATGGGCAGGCGCGCTACTGATGGACACGGTTGTGTTCCTATTGACCCTGTACAAGGCTATCACCGGCCTCGGGCGCAGCGTACGGTTGCTGGGAATCATTTTCCGCAATGGTGAATAATTTTTTGCGCCTAGCAGAAGGGTCTGCTAACCAAAGAGGACTGTTTTACAGGCACTATTTATTATTCGTATGGCTTGCCTCCAAACATTCGACCTTCAATTGATCTGATACGAGCCGGTCGTGGAATAGGATTCTGTCACTCGCAAACCTCTACAATGTCCTGAACCTGAGGGTACGTCTCAAGGCTCAGTACCCATATGTCAGCTTATGATGCGATCCAGTTCGCGCCGGTGTGTCCTTCTCCTCTCGGTACCGCAACCCCGGGACTGTTCATACGAACGCTTTCATGCATAGCCGGCCCTCCGCACGTCCTCAACGGCCATCACGAACGTGTGCGTTTGCCACCTGCCGTCACTTGTGAAGCGAAATCCTAACCCAACACAGACTCTCCACAGTGCTCATCTCCCGTGTCATCCTTAATCTCCGCTCCGAGTCTATGACACCTCCACCGCTACATCTCACGTGGCAGAAGTCGGCGTCAGGCGCCGGGGTGGTCGTGCGCAGCCCGTTCAACTTTGGAACGAGCGCCTCTGGGCGCCTTGCGCGCAAACGCACGCCTGAGCAGATTCCGAAGGATGCGTGCGTGGTACCCAGCGCAGGACTCGACATCAGCTTAGTTTAGCACTTAAATCCAATATGACGGGCGACGCTGAGGGGGACCAAAGCCCCAGGAGTTTGGTGCACGGATAGTTTAACTTATCGATTACGTTTGTATACTCGAGTACAACGATGCTTAGCTCATTCTGTGAGAAGGGCGTGGTCGACCATTGCTTTTCAGGTGCTACTATGAGACGTCATCCCAACAGGCCCTTACATGAACTTTTCGTGTTGGCGAGTTCATCATAAGTACTGCGACGAAGGCGCCCGAGTCAGTTCTTAGATTTCTCTTAAAGTGTATAGGTCTTGCTTGGAGAGCCGCAAGGCTGGGGTAACTTACTATGTAACGTTGCACATCCACCTCCATACCCAGCTGAGAGCTCCTCATCTCAGTCAGCAACCAATTGTCGTCACCTGCCTCCTTCCCAAGTACCAAGCACTCCAGTCACTGGTTTGACAGACCACTCAAACCGATTATGGAGCACCACATTCCATCAGGGCTTGATTAACGCGTTCCTTGGTCACCGTCATGATTTGTTCTTCTTATGTTCCTCCCTCCGAGTCGAAGTCGACGGTTAATGATGAAGCCATGGTCCATCTCTCCCAAAGCAAGCCCAGATACTCCATTATACAAATTGTCGCGTCACTCCTAGTGACGGCGGCGCGGTGGATAGCGCTTCTCATAGCACATTGTGGGCTCCTTGGACAGTTAGACTCGAGCGCTGTCATGATCAGAAGCTCCACGTCACTGTCGGTTATCGATGCATCGGTCGCTCACCATATTGGTAGCCATCTTCAAGTTTGTCTCTCGCGGCAGGTACAGCATTTGACTTCGCTTCGATCAACCGATTGGAGTGCTATATCTAAGCACAGGCGCCAACAGGGATGATAATGTGGCTGTCTACACTGTCAAGCAGCGCTTTCCCCGGCTTCATATCATGCTTGTGCTGAAGCCGCAGGTAATGCTGTGTCTTGTATCACAATAACCTGAGGTATCGCTTCTCCGCTCTTGGCGCTGGGGGACGTGCGCTGGCGAATCTTTTATTCCCCATCAATATCAGCATCGTATTCCTGTCTGCCACTCCTGTTGCTCTGGCGTCACGGACCGCTGTCCTTGCGAACGGTGCGCTGGTAAACATGATCCTTGGGATGTGTTCCCTTGCGGCGTTGATTCCCATCAGTTGTTTCAATCATCCCAGTATACATAATTAAAAACAGCAACTGCGGCACAGGACACACCACTACAACCGCGTCTGCCCTGCGTCTATGGATCGACAGCCTCCTGACATTGTGTACTTCTCCTCTTTTCATAGCGATAGTCTATTTTACTCGGACATGAAGCCGGGTGGCCATGCTGGACCCGGGAGCACCTGGAACTTCGCGTATACGCCGAGGCAAGGTACCATGCCAGTGCCTAGGGACATGGACATTTTCCAAGGGGAACTTGACCAGGCCAACGCACAACTGTGAGTCAGGAGAATCAACACAAATCTTATTCCCGTGCAGTTGATACAACTGGTTGCGCAGGTTTGTCAGCCACCTGCTCTCGTACTCACCCTACGGTATGCGTCAATTCAAGTAACTTCTACATCCCTCCTGACTAGGACCAGTCTATTATGATTACTTCTTGACGTTTTCGAAAGAAGTCGAATTCTTCTGGGACAGAGGGCTAGAGCAGAATCTGAGCTTCTTCACTTACTTTTTCCTCTTCAACCGCTACGCGTCCCTCATTGGCGATCTGCCCATCTTCATCTTCGGTATGGTTGGTCCGATGTATGGTTTCGTGCGTATTGTTGTGCGCGGCTTTGACTCGAACTTGATAACGCTGACTCGTGCACATGCAACCCCAGTCGTAAGATACAAGCAAGCTTCTTCTACACGGAATAGAGAGTAAACACTAGTCTTCACGCTGGCATGCAGGTGCAAGGTGGCCCACTTCTACCACACGGGCCTTGAAATGGTCCAGCAAACTCTCATCGCCCGTGCGTGCTCGTTATTCTGGTGACATATCGCGTCAGCTAGCATCAATCATTATACCAGTCCTCTGCCTTGCGCAGTTGCGCGCAGTCTACAAGAATAACAAGCGCGTTCTGCTGCTCGTTCTACCCGCTTGTGGAGTGGGTGTCATCATTATCTGCGTATGTTCCCATGGGTTTTCAATCGTGCAGCCCACCTCACTTCGTGGGTTATCCTAGTTCGGCATGTACGTGACGGTCGAGCATATGGACCCTTCAATAGAGTCGTCAGCCTTTCTCTTGGGTTATTGCCCGCGGCTGGCCAATGCAGACGAGTAAGCTCACAGCTTGAGCAGTACCTTTGCGCTTGACTGATTGCAATCGGCATAGGGGCATAGGTGAGTGCCTGTGCGGGCTATTGTGCCGTGATTGAGTCACGCCGCCGCACCTCAGGCTTGTCGATCGTGTGGCTTGGCGCGCTAGCGATAGATACGTTCGTGTTTATCTTGACTTTGCATAAGGTTGTGAGCGACTACCCCGGGCGGCTGCTGGAGATTATCTTCCGCAACGGTATGCGACCACCCCTCAGAGGAACTGTACGAGTGTTATGTAGGCTGACAATTGCTCCTGTCCTCCAGGAATCATGTATTATACGTATGATCTCTCGTATGGACTTGCAGGCTCGGGGTAGTCTGATGCAGTGGCTTTACAGGGTCATATTCTTCGCCTACCTCAGCAACATCCTAACTCTATGGGTACGCGGCCATACTTGGCTTGAACGCGACTGACTATTGACGACAATCCCAAGTTTGCACCGGTATGTTGCCCCCGCCTCTAGGCACCCACCCCCAGATCCGCTCATACGTGATACGAACCACGTCGAAGCCGACTCTCCGCGTAGCTTTAACGGGCCTCACCAACGCGTGCGTTCGGTTCCTCCGACTTGCTCCAAGGACGCGCGATCACCGGGCTGACAGAGCGCACTGACAGGCTCTCCTCGGTGCTCATCTCGCGCGTCTTCATCAACCTCCGCTCTGAGTGGACGACACCCGCGCCGCTGCACTTCGCAGGGCAGATGGTGGCGCCTGGCGCGGCCGTGATCAAGACCCCCTTCGAGGCGAGCCCCCTCGGGCGCCCGCCGCGCAGGCGCTTGCCTGAGCAGACGCCGACGGCGGATGTGTTTGCGGTGACAAACACGGTGATGGGCAGTGAAGTCGTCTAGCACACTCTGTCCACCCCAAATGCAGCGTCGAGAGGGTGCATCCGCCAGGATTTCAACGCCCGAAAACCCCTACTTATTGATTATAGTGACGTGACGACACACCTCATAACTTAATCCACTAGTGGACGGACCATTGACGTTCTCGCATTTGTACTTCCCTGGTAGACAAACATTGCATCAGCGGTGCAACTGGGTTTCAGCGTGTCGGGTTCCAGCTTGGCGGGGATCAGCACATTGGTGATGGCAGGCATGGAGACTTGAATGTTGATGCGCTTCCCGTCACTGCTGGATCTTGATGGAATGATTCTACCTGAGTCTGATTCTCGCCATCGAGCATCTCGCGCGGGGATCAAACGCTCCAGTGACAGATGACGCAGCATGGGAACAGATAGGAGATCCGAACCAAGTTGCGTGCGGTAAGGAATGCTCAGAGATAGCTACGTCCTGATACAAACACCCATAGAAGAATGTGCGATACCATTGCGAAATCCTAGCAGTTCAGAGATACTGTGTGACGAACGCAAACCCGGGAATAGTGATATTTTGTTTCCGTCTGCAAAAACATCTTGTAAGACTGATGTGTCGACCCCAAGTGCAAAAAATCACTTACAACTCGCGCACTGAAGCAGGTAGGGGAGGGCGCTGATGAGCACAGCCTCGTGATTTACAGTGCACAGGGGCTCACCTCGGATGACGAAGTTCGCGAGGATGGCGAAGAAGAGCAGGGCGCTAATGATGATGGGCCCAGCAATCTGGTCTGGAAAGGAGAACCTTCGTGCTCAGCCCCACGAGATGGGCGCGTGAGCGACACGCCGCGGACGCACCGAAATGGCCTGGGTCGCGCCGGCGGATCATGGTGATGCGATGCTGGTACAGCACGTAGCCATATACCTGCGCGAGCCATCTGAGCAACCGCCCAACAACAACAGACAACAGGACGCGATGCGCACCAGGATTCCGACGCTGATGACGGCGTACAAGTACGCAAAATTGCGCGCGATTTGGTCCTTCGACGCGTTGAAGAGCGCCACCGCGAGCGTGCCAATCATCACAGACATATTGAGGTACGAGACCCACGCTGCGTCCGCACGGTCAGCACACGCCCGCGGCGGCCGCGCAGGGCGAAGCAGGTGGAAGTAGAGCAGAGGGGTCACGCACTGCGCTCGTTCGCGAACCACACCTTGCCCTCGACCCGCACGGGCGTCGCGGTCTTCTTGGGCACGCGCACCTGCGGCGGCACGGTGATGGAGTGGTAGTCGCGGACGGTGGGCATCTGGCCGTCATCATCCGCAGGGTCGATGTCTGGGATTCCATCTGCGCGAGTGTAACGCGAGGGGCGGCGCGGCTTCTTGGGGAGCTGCGCAAGCGCACTCGGGGAGAAGGGCGAGAGGAGATCGGACATGGCATGCCACGAGCGACGAATGAGTGAGCCGTGGACATCGTCGCTACTGCTACTGTTGCTGCCACTGATCTGCTGAGGCATAGCGGCGAGCGGTGGGTCGTTGACGGTGGTGGCGGTGAGGAGAAGGGCGCGAGGGCGCAAAGGTGATGGACTCGGACTCGGAGCGGTCGGACAAGCTCCACTCAGTCCTCGACTCCGTCGGCCCGGCCATCCCGTCCCTGAGCAAAACGAACGTGGGCCTCGTGACACAACCGATTGGACAAAGTGCAGACAAAATAAATTGCAGATACGACTAGTGCTACATATGATGGGCTTAACAGTCCGAGCGAGACCTATGCTGGAAGAATGGTTTGCAAAACATATAAAGAGCTCATCCCAGAACCTTCCGTAAACCCTCCTTCTGCCCTGCCGTCAGCCGGTCAGGGAACGTAACATCCCAGCGCACGAGCAAGTCGCCCTTGCTAGTTACGCCCTTCTTTCGTATCGGCATACCCTCGCCAGCTACCCGCGTTTCCTGCCCAGGCTTGACGACACCTGGAGGAACAGGTACTTGTAACTTCCGGCCATCCAGGTGTTCCAATTGCTTCTTCGCCCCGCTCTCGTTCGTCAGTGCTTCGACGAGCGGGATCTGGACTTTCGCGATGAGGTTGTCGCCATCGCGCGTGAAGCGTGAGTGGGGTTTGTCTTCTACGACAAATACGAGGTCGGGGGATGTGCCGTCGGGAGCTTCGTTGCCTGCGCGCGGGAACCGAATCTTCGTGCCTTGCTTCCACCCAGGCAGCACGGCGATCTCGAGGACCTTCTCCTCTGTTGAACCGTCGAGCCTGCGCCGTGACACCTTCATGTGCTTCGTGGTGCCGCCATAGAGGTCCTCTAGTGAGAGCTTGAGCGGCCGCGTGATTTCGCTGGGCTCGCTTTTTGGTGGCGGCTGTGCGAACGAAGTTTGGCTGCGCCGGGGGGCGCCGCCCATGCCGCCCATGCCGCCTGGCATCCGCCCGCCCTTGCCCCCGAAGGATGAGAACTGCGAGCTACCCATCATGTCATCGTCTTCGTCGAACATGCCGCCGCGCATGCCGCTCATCCCGGGCATGCTGCCCATCCCAGACATGCCTCCCATGCCCATGTTGGACAGGAACGATCTGTATGGAGGCCGTTAGCACGAACACTCGAAACGAACGGGAGGTGATACTCACTCAAATACTTTCATAGGATCCGACGGTGCATATCCTCCTTTGCCGCCTGGCGTGGAGGTAAACGTGAAGGTTGAACCGCCTCCAGGGAAGCCGCCAAAGCCGGCGAATGGATTGCCGCCGGCTCCTGCGCCAGGGGAAGGACCGCCACCTTTCAGACCATCCTCGCCAAACTGGTCATAAACAGCACGCTTGTTTTTGTCACTAAGGACCTCGAATGCTTCTGATATCTAGGGCCATACGCTATGAGTCGCGGGTGCGAGGAATAATCAGTATCTGCAACATACCTCCTTGAACTTCTTCGATGCTTCCTCACTGCCAGAATTGCGGTCTGGATGCCATTTCAGTGCCTGCACTCAAGGCATGTCAGAATGATGCTAAGAGTAATTCAGGGGGGATGACGTACCATGCGCTTGTAGGCACGCTTGAGATCCTCGTCAGAGGCATCCTTGCTGACGCCAAGGAGCTTGTAGTAGTCTGTGCCCATGTTTGTGTGGAGAGAGAAAAGAATCCAGGTAGGGTAGGTAGGGTATCACAAGGGAACTCGAGCGCGATGGGTGTGCGACGTCAGATTATATGGCTCGGTGGGGAGGCGAGTAGTTACTCCGGCGTAGGAGCATCTTGCCGGTTTCGCCAGAACATACTAGAATGCATCTCATCTTATCTCATCTTATCTCTCTGTCACGTGCTCGACCAACCCAAATCGTTCCTCGCGCGAGCTTTTCTTTCCGCTCAGCCGCCTTACGCTCACTCGCGCAAATATCCTGGGTTCCCATCCCACGACCAGGTAGCCTTGACGCAGGCACCTCGCTTGTTGTTCACCACCATACGGGGCGATGGAATTCGGTGCTCCGGCCTGCCATGCTCTCCACGCCTATCTAACACCCGGTACCAAACCTTGACTTGGGGTCCAGGGCGCCTTCTGAACCAGCAAGTTAGTCCTCCTACCACGGCTAGTCTGGGTCCTGCTATCACCAAGGCCTAAGTCAGTACTGCTTCCGGGACGAACCCCTTTTTGGCCGATCGAGTGCCAGTCAGGGAGAACATCGACCTGCATGCTCGCTTACAGCCCCTGCTCTGGGTCACTCCTGGGCTGATTCCTATTGCTAATGACCTGAAAGCTTGTTACGGATCCTAGACACCCTTCACTCGCCTTCACGCCACGCGTTCATACGTTCATGAAGCGTGGACATCCCCTCCGGGATGCTGTTCCGGATTCATAGGGGCTAGTATCAGAAACGTAGTATCGGAACCTCTGCGCTTACATAGGAAGCTTCTCGGAGGAATGCCCGTTCGTCACTGTCTGTGGCGATAGAGTTCAGGACGCTGCAGCAATAGGGACGAGCAACGGTGAAATTCGATCAGACGAGGCGCTCACAGCCCATTGATTCCGCCTTGAGGAGGCTGGTCGTCCCGTACAATACCCGCGGTGTAGGGGACAAGCGCTTTGAAGTATATAGTTTGGTTCAATATAATGCGTCGGGCTTCTTTCATATATAAGCCGTCTGGACGACACGCACTCGATTGCGAACTGGAAATACACGCTGTTTGTTTATGGAGTTCTGAGCACAAAGGCGTCGTTCTCCGAAGAGCACATTGGCAAACACAGCAAGCTTAAGTACACGAGCCGGGCCACGCAAGAGGTGAAATGGGAGCACAGCACGTTGTGCGGCTTGCGGCTTAATCGAGGGAGTGTGGGGACAGGTGCCGTAAAGTTCCGCAGGGGAGCGTCCCTGTCCGGCCGTGAGAGGAAAGAGTTGCAACGGTGCACTGCTACACCATCTACTCCACCTCGAGTGTCCACTCTGATTCACGAATTTACGACCCCACTCACGACGTCTAACTTAACACTCTCCCTTTCTCCTCCATTATCGGCACCCAGTTCTTCAGCGAAACCTCTATCTCTCCTAATCACTACCATGCGAATAGCGCACAAACTTGGATTCTTGTTCTTACTCTTCACCCAAGTAACGGCGGACTATACAGCCGTGCCTAGGTGCGTCCCACATGCGCGCGTCATCTTGCCGAGCGCGACAGACATGCTCACCATTACTCTCGCGATCGGTCGGCTAGATGGGCGCAAGCCGTCGCAGTGGTCAATGATGCCTTGTTCGTCTATGGCGGCAAGACCGACCAGTTCAATGAGATTGGCTACGACTCCGCCCCTTGGAACAACGACGTTCTCTTCTTGTCACTATCTACCACGTTCGACCCCATGGAACCCCCATGGCAATACGTCTCGGGGTCTCAGAACTCCTCCGCATCCCAGGGCCCCACCCTAGCCTGGCACACACTCTCCGTGTTCAACACCTCCTACGCACTCGCCTTTGGCGGAAGCCCCGGTCCCCTCTCCGACATCGTCCTCGTCGATAAGGATGACTCCGCGTCGTTGCTCGGCTTGTTTAATCATATGGCGCCGTCGTTCACGACCGAACCCGACAGCTGGGCAGGAGAGCCACAACGGCGGATGCGCCACGCTTCTGCCTCAACCAACGGTACCGTCTATATCATCGGTGGCGAGGCCGCGGACGGCTCGGGGAACGCCTTTTCCACACACTATCTCTTCGTCCCCTCTGTGCCCGCCTTCATTGAACTTCCATCGGACAACGCACCCCCAGGCATCTTTGGGCATGCAGCAGTCATCTTACTGGACGGCCGCCTTCTAGTCTTTGGTGGCGTCGCGCAGGGCGAGCTAGTTCCGTTCAGCAGCTCCTGGGTCCTCGATACGACGCAGACTAACCCAGCCTGGAGCCTGGCTTCCATTGACGCGTCAAACCTTCCTCCTCCCCGTGCTTCCTTCGCGTATACGCTACTCGACGACGGCCGCGTGCTCATCCAGGGCGGCAGCGACGCAAACTTCCAGACGAGCCTCGCCGACGGCTGGATCCTCGACCCGTCGCAGAGCCCCATGACCTGGACTCCCGTACCCGCGCTATCGCAGCTCGGCGCACGGCGGGACCACTTCGCAGTGACCGTGGGCGAGCAGGTGGTATTCGGGTTCGGTGCGTGCTTCCTGTGCTTCTGGCCCAGACGTGCGTTCGTTGCTAAGGCGTGTGCCTGGCAGGCTACGGTGATAGCGCGCCCGCCGATGCTGCGCTGCACGTCTACGACGTCGGCGGCGCGTCATTCCAGCCCGCGTTCTCGCCCATGACGGCACCCCCCACGCACACGACGCTACCGCCGGCGCCCTCGCAGACGCTCGCACCCGGGCCCTCGGGCACCGCTGGCAGCGGGACGCAGTGGCCGGGCCACAGCGGCTCTGGCGCGGGCGGCTCGCCCACCAGTCATAGCAGCCACCCGACGTCGAGCGGCAGCGCGGGCGGTGGTGGTGGCGGCGGTGGCGGTGACGGTGGCGACGGTGGCGGCGACGGGAGTGGCGGCGGGGGGAACAACGGTGGTGGGCAAAATACGGACGGCGCGGGCTCGAAGAAGACTGCAGCCATCGCTGTCGGTTCGGCGCTCGGTGTCCTTGGCTTCGTCGCAGGCACACTCGCGACGGTATGGTACCTCCACCGCCGACACATGCGCTCGGGCCTCGCATTCAGCCCGCTCGACGGCGACGAGGAGCGGCCTCACTCGATCACGGCAATCCCCATAGCCAGCGCGCACGAGAAGGGCCCGCGTATCCTCGCGGGTACGTTGGAGCTGCTCGGCGCGGTGGGCCTCGCGCGCCCGCGCCCAGCGAACCGCTCTCGCCGCGACATCCTTGCGGACGAGGATCGCAGCTTCGAATGGGTCGGCGTCGGCCGCGAGGGCTCGGGCGGCAGCTCGAGTCTGGGTAGCCGCAGCGCGCGGAGCAGCCGTCGCGGGTGGACGGACGTAGTCACTGGGAGCCTTGCCTCTCTGCGCAACCTAGCGCGCGGCGGGGGCTCTGGACGTTCACGAGAGCCTACGACAGACACTATCGTCAACTGGGAGAAATTCGGCGGCGATCCCTTCTCGGATGAGGTCGCGCTTATGGCAGAGGGCCTCGCCCGCGACGAGCTGCCCGAGCGACCACGCGGCGGCTTCGCAGAGTCAAGTACATCACGGCCGTACGCCGACCCCTTCGCCGAACAGGGTGCTTCTGTGGAAGTGCTACATGACTACCCTTCGGATGCTGAAGGCGAGCCTTCGCAGGCCGCCGTAGTGGCACGGCCACCAGCAATACGCACCGCACTACCGCCCACCGCCGATTTCGTCCCGATGTCGCCACTCATCGAACAGGCCTCACGGAACTCGCTATCGAACTCGTCCTCCTCCCACCATCTTTCGACGGAACAGCCAGGTGGCTCAGGCTCCTCCCTGAGCACGCCGCGCTCTCCCAGGCCATCATCCATCATCGACGCGAACCCACCCCCGAATCAGCCCATGCGGCGCAGCAACTCGTGGTGGGCACGCTTTGCGAAGACGCCGCTGCTGGAGCGCAGAAGCGCAGACTCGGCCACCCGGAACTCCGGCGGCTTCATCGACTTCCGCGATCCCAACCCGCCGCCGCGGCTGCTCACCATCGAGGAGTCGACGCACTCACAGTCGCCTGACACGCCCGAGTCGAAGCGGGCTGCTGTCGGCAGCTCACCAAGCCGCGAGCCCTCCGGCATGCCCCAGCGGCGGCCATCGCTATATCACGACATCTCGCACGGGAAGTCCGCGTCGTCACTGCAAACGGCCAACACGGAGACGCTCGAGCGCCTGGGCGGCACGATGGACATTATTCAGCGCGACGCGACGCTCGACTCGCAGTACACGAGCGCGACGAGCCCCGCTGCCGGCGACGAGTTTGGCGCCGCAACGGTGGCGATCCCCTCGCGAAGTGCGTCACTGGGCAGCCCGCGGCGTCCGCTCGCCATACGTGGTGAACTGTCGTACGCGTCGACGATGACCGAGAGCTCCGTCGATTCGCCCCCGTCCTCCCCATTCGGCTCCCCTGCCGGCACCCCGACGCTCGAGCTGACAGACCCGACGTCCCACGGGCCGGACGCGCAGCCGCCGCCTAGCCCCGTATTCCCAGCGACGCCGCGGGGTCCCGCAAGCCCGCGCTCGCCCGGCGCTGTCGCGGACCGCGTCCGCGCGTACGAGCGGCGGATGTCGCGCGACAGCGAGTCGCCGCCGCCGCCGACGAACACGCGTCGGCTCGAGGAGCGCAGCGTGCCGCGCCCCGCCGTCCGCTACGGGCTCGTGCCCCGCGCCCCGCTGTTCGTCGCGAACCCCGACGGGGCCCGGAGCGAGAGCCGCGGGTCGGACGTCGCATGATGACGGCAGGGTGATCGTGGCGCGCTCTGCTTCGCGCCGGATCCCCATGGGCTTGTATGACGGATTGTTGTTGGTTGTATCATCACTGACCCAGGGCATAATTGTGTGTGTGTGTGTGTGGCTTGTATTTTTGTGCTCTTATCTCATTCCTCCTTTCACTCATCTCTTGGTGGTCATCATCGCGGGCTGTTCGCCGCGGCCGCTGCGGATGCTCCATTTACGAACCCTTTTACGACGCGCCTCCCCCTTTTTTTCTTTTTATACCTTTATTCTTACGCCTGCTTGATGACCTCGCGCCGGGCCACACCCGACGTGCGTGTATCTGCGTGTATCCTTTCTCGCGGCTGCCCCCGCTACTGCTCTCTCCCCCTTCCCCTTGCGTGTAGACTACCGCCACGAATCACCAGACGCTGTATCAGCTGCATTACGCATGTATCCTAAGCCGGCGCCTAGGCCGCTCGTGACGTCCGGCGCTTTTATCGCCGTATGGTATACAGTGGGTGCTGGAGGGGCGTTCCTCGAGTCTGATCGGTGCTTCTTCCTGGAAGAAGGGGCACGTCTGCGGGCGAGCCTCGACCAGCCGGGGAGGGGATGTGTCAAGCGCGCTGCGTGGGTGACACTGGCACTCCCCGCCGCCATGCCTGGTCGTTGTTCCAGATCAGACGCCGCGTCGCGTCATTACCACACACGTTGCGCCCTCAGACGAGTGGGTGACAGACGCTCCACGCCACGCCCCCTACGAGGCTGCTTGGCTCTCCGGAACATGCGATGATGGTCACGATGCATCTCGCGCACCCGTGCTGACAGCGGTGCCAATGCCACTGCCAATGTCTCCTGATAAGCAGCCGCACCGCGCCGCACACCACGTGAATACGTGCACTGCACAAATGTAGTGTAGGGCTCATGGGCCGGTGAGCACTACAGAGCCCGCGCACGTCCATTCTATTTCTTGCGCAGGGCCCTGGGCCCGTGACGTGCCTGCAGGCAGGGATAGGGATGGACAGATAGAGACGCAGCACGCTGCTCCGCTAGTGAATCCCGGCCAATTTGGCGCGGGTGTTCCGCGTCGAACGCAGCTGGCCGCAGACTCGCTTTGTTTTGTTTTGGCGGGAAGCTGCGACGGTGCTTCTGCCTGCCCAGTGCATTCCGGGCCCGCCCCGCCGGAGCCATATAGATGCACGCGTCGAGTCAATTGAGTTGCGCGTTCTCTTCGGTGCGAGCGTATATACGCCGCCTGGAGAGGACTTCTGTGTGCTTGGCGGGGGGTGCAGATGATCAGTGGGGTCGAGGAGGCGTACTGAATTGACGTGGAGGCGGGGCTGGCCGAATGTATGGACGGGGAAGCGAAGGATGCAGCTCAGGAGGGCATGGCAAGGCCTGCCGGCTAAGCAAGGCAATCGGTTGGCCGGCCTTGGTGCTTGTTGTTTGTTTTGTTTGAGCTCATTCTTTCTCTTTCTTTGGCTTCTTGTGGCGCTGCGGCCCCCGGGGACCGCTGCACCGCCGCCGCATAAGCGCCCGACATGCTCGGACTTGGACCTGTCCTGGAAGCGCCCGCCGCCGTGCCTCGCGCGCACGCAGAAAAGAACATTCGCAGCAGATGCATCGTTCGTCGGCTTTATTTACGCACGACCACCGGAACGTTCTCGCAGCCTGTCGCCCGGGTTATGAAAGGCTTATGCATGGCTCCATGCATGGAACTCGCCATCCGTTGCGACTGCTCGCGTACTATCCCCCGAACGGACCCCCCCAGATGACTGCTCTTCCTGGGCCTGGTTGCAGTCTCTCTCGTTCGCACAATGAACACAGTGCCCAAAGCGTCGATTAGGGCCCGCGATTCCAGCGCCCTTCACAGAAGCAGGTTCTAGTGCCGGACGACTCATCAATGCCTTCTGTGGCGGGCGCCTCTGCGATAGCTTGATTGTCAGTGCAACAAGGTCAGGCGCGCGGTGATGCGGGGATGCTGGAGCCTTCTGGGGAGGGCACGCCCAGGGCGGTGGCGTGCGCGGCAAAACGGGAACAATGCCTGGCATTATGCGCAACGCATGACCAGCAGGAACATACATGTACAACACGATTGTCTCTCCCTTCTCCGAGCCCGTCCGCGCGGGCGAATCAGGCAGCGTTGATCTCCTCGATGTACTGCTTCGCATCGTCGGTGCCAGCGGCCGTGAGCACCTGATGTGGTAATCGATGGCTCAGTGCGGCGACGATGAGAGAGGGACGTGCGAGACGTACGGCAAGGAGCTTCTCGACATACTTGGCGTACGCCTCTTCCTGCGTAGTTCCTTTCACCTTGCTCCACGCATCCCTGTCGGTGATAAAGCAGTACGTGATAGACAGAGGATCACATCGATCAGTGTCCGTGCGGAGAAACGGTAGGTAACGCTGACACTCACCACTTGGCCTTGCCCGTGAAGTCCAGCAAGCCGGGCCTCTCAGTGTTCACGTCGCCGATAGTGGCTAGATTCGGGATTGTGGAGATGAGAAACGCGCAGACATATTCCCGCCACCGTATGTGCGCCGCTTACCCTGTTTGTAGTACGAATAGAACTGCGAAGGATTATTTCAATCACGGGGCTTTTAAATCCGCGCAAAGAGGAAATAAATGCGTACGTAGAGCTGATCGTCCTGGGTGGGCTTGATGGGGCCGTCCTTGGGGAGAGCCTGCACGATCTGTACGGCTTTGTCGAACTTGGTCTTGGACATGGTGGAGGTCACTGTGTACGATGAGGATCCAATCGATGGGACGGCGGCATCGACCAAGTATGAGCAGATTACGTCATCGACGCTTCGGGGAGGATCCGGCTGGCACGCCTCTCGCAAGCTCGCCGACGCGTACCAACCCGCGATGACGCCCGATTCCACCCGCAGGGCTCGCGGTTACCGGATTGCATGTGCTGGGGCTTGTGCCACAGAGGCCCGTGCACGCGTCGCGAGCCCGCCTGCGCATGCTCGCCTGCGCCGGGAAATGCCATCATACACTCTGGACCCTGCACCACCAACGCTCGATCGCCACGCCCTCATGCGCCCACAGCGTTGAAACGTTGAACGCCGACCCGCGCGCCTCTCGCCCTTCCCCGTCGAGTCGCAGTCCCAGGGCGCTCGCGCCGCGGAGCGTCGGAGACCGCCGCGGCCCCGGGGGTAGCCCCGCTGCGCGCTCTTGTTGACGATCCCCAGCCCTGTGCGCATGTGCAACCGTGCTTCTCGGTGAATCCTGCGCGCTCGTGCGCACCGCCCACGCGCTTCCGCTGCAGCGGCAGGTAAGCCACTCCTTGCCCTGGTCCCGGGGGAGTCACTGTTGCGCGGGTGTCGGGCCCGGGCGCGACTTGTGCCGGCGCCCTATCTAGGCCACTGGAAAGCCTCCGCGTTCAATTGGACTGTATGTGCATCTAACGTGCGTTGTGCCTCTTCTTTACCGGATGTGTGTAGCTGGTGATGTAGTGGGCAACATACCGGTGTGTTTGTCCTGTCAAAGCCCCGGCGACTCAAGAAGTGGACGTAGCCGCGAAGCGCTGGTGCGCCTTCATCAGTGCATCACGTCCACTTCGTACACTCTTGTTTTCCCGCTACAATGCCACGCTTCATCGATGTTGCAAACGACTTGGCTCATGACTTCCCTGCTTTTGTCGGTCAAGAGTTCTCAGGCTCCAGGCTGTGCCGCTTGGTTCTTTTCGGAGAGTACTGCCCGCTCCGGCTATAAGCTCAACCAGATGAGGGTTGTTTCATATGTTTTCGACCTGCTGATTTTTTATTTTAATGCTCGTACGGCCGAAGGCCCCGGCGCAGTTTCGGTGCTACACACTGAGACGCATGGTACAGTGTGTTGCCGGATGATGGTGGTGTATGGTTATGTATCTGTGGGTGATGCATTGATGGCCCATGGGCTAAGCGATCTCCTAAGTCACTGGAGCTTAGTACCTCGTCGACGACATGCTGGCATCGTTTGGGACGTTTAGAATGTCATTGGTAAGCCTCGATCGTTGATGTGTAAGAGGGCATATTTCACTTATTTCGCCTATCCAGCCACATACCCATGCGTCTGTTACTTACGTCTCGGGCTCATAGTGGGTTCATTGCCCCCATCAGCATCCTTGCTCGGATCCAGAAGCGCCGCGTGCGATTCCTCCAATTCCCAAGTGACAAATTGTGATGCCCAGGTTGATGGTTGCGCAATTATAGTTGCACGGGGCCTCAGTATGGAACCTGCCTTCAGTTCTCCATGTGCCTTTCATGGCGTTCTTTTCCCATCTGTTGCTAGGTGCGCACTGTCAATGCCAACGCGAAATATGAAGCTTGTTCTCTCTTGTGATCGAGTGGGCGCCTGCAATGGACGTCTCCGCGCCCTTCCGACGAGGCGCACCTGCCGTACTCATTGTCGGTCTGTCGCTGTCGCCGCCGTCGCCGCGCACGTCTTCGCTGACAAGAATCTGCCTGCCATATCGAGCGATTATCTGGTTGCAATCGATCGATCGGAGAAACGGGGGAACGTCGTCCAGGGGGTGCGCAAATGACAGGTGCTTCCCAAGTTCTCTCCTTGCCATCTCGCGATGTCCTGGGGGCTGTGATTCAATGAGCCTCAGGAACCTGTCTAAATGTCATTCTCAGCCATTCTCAACTGATGGGGGTGATGGTTAATAGATGTCTTCTAGCCTCGCCCGCCGCTGCGACGTCTGGACAATTCAGCCTCTAAGAAGAGACAAGGGCGCACGCTGCAATATCGCAGCAGCAGAAGGTTATCGCTTCCGTAGTGACAGCTTGGCGGTGTCATGAGGGCACCGCGGCGGAGAGGTTGCATGCAAGGAGTCTTCCTGCTCCCCTTTGGGGCTATCGCCTCGGAATTGGGCCAGAGCCACCGGGCCGTCTGTTGTGGGCACGAAAACTCGCAGTCGCCGAGATGCAATCAGCCTGCTCGGAGGGTATGGGTGCAAGGAAGATGTTTCAGGCGCTGGAGCTTCGCCTTCCCTAGCGCCTCTCGCGAGTCGCGCGAGCAACGACCGGCGCCCATTTAGGCTTTCCCAGCCTACATCCCCGCAGACCCAGATGAAGGTTCTAGTGGCTCGCGCATCATGTTTCAGATACAGGCCGCTGTCCCCCGTGCCAACGAGCGAATTGAGTGCGGTAAAAACAGTTACTCCAGGACCGACTAGAATAAGTGCCCCCGCCCCGCCCGGGCGGGGTGGTCCGCGCACGCGCGGTCCCCGGGGCCCCGCCCCGGCGTGGGCAAGGATGGGCTCAGCGACCCCACTGCCGGCGCGCACGATCCCCTCTAACGCCCTCAGATGGCAACACTTATACATCTTCGACTTCGGGGCAGGCGCCCGCACCGTACGGGATCTCGCGCCCCGCGCGATTGGTGCCCGAGGTGCCGATACGTATTTCCCCACGGCATCATTGCGTGCGGCGTGCATAGGCTGGGCCCAATGTGGCACGCTCCGCCGGCTGGGGGTGCGCGATGGAGAAGGAGTGCTGCGCCGCCGGCAGGATCATCATGGCGAGGGCAGGCTGGGTGGGTCACGGCGCGGTGAGCCGAAATAGAGCCTGTGGATGCGCGGTCAGGTGGGTCGGGGACGGGCTGCTGGGGGTGCCAAGGCGTGGACACATCGAGGGTTGGTAGGCGGTAAGCCGCAGCGCAGAAGGCCGATCTCTGAGCCTATTTCGTCACGGCGTACGTACGGTGTGTTCTGATTGGTGTGGTAAGGTGTTCTGCTTTCTAGAACCTGTCGCGCTTCATTTACGCGGGACGAGGACAACGAGAATTGGGTCACTGGATGTGCCGGCGTGGGGCTCGTACTATTGGTCAGGAAAGCGGAATTCCAGCGGAAACGCTGGCGAGGGCACAGCCCCGCGTCGCCACGAGGCGGATCAAGGGGACGAGGACCACGGTCACTCGGGTGTCGATGTCACGGAAGCCGTTATGCGTTATGCGTGAGCGTCACGACAACAGTCACGTGCGTGACACAACACAGCGCCGCCCAACGCCCCGTCATCGTTCAGCTCGCCTCTGGCGCCATCCACGACATACTCATCACACACATCGCCAAGATCTTCATCAAGGAACATTGATAGCCATGGCGCAGCCAGCGGCGCCACCAACCCCGCAAGAAGTCTCCCGCAAGCTGTCCATTCACTCGGCTGTAAAGCCCAAGGTCAGTCTGTCGTGGCGGCGCCTGTCGTGCGTTCATCCAGCACGAGGCCTTATTGACGCTCTTTCTTCCTTAGATAACACCGCCCTCGACCCACGCCATCTCGGGCACCGAATCAGACTCGGACTCGGGCATCCCTCCAGAGCACATCGCGTCTGGCTCTGCCCCACCCCCGCTCTCCGCCATCGCAGAGCGTAGAACAGCCGGCGAGGACTCGGAGGATGAAGAAGAGGGTGCCGGCGCGTGGCGCACTTCCGATGTCCAGCGCAGCACCGGCGGTAGCGACATCCGCGCGGGCTACCTCTGGAAGAAAGGCGAGCGGCGCAAGGCGAGTACCCCCCACGCATCGTGCGTTGCGTTGCGCAGCGGCACTGGGCTGATGGCATGCAGACGTGGAAGCGCCGCTGGTTCGTCCTGCGCGCGGCGCACCTCGCGTACTACAAGACGTCCGCGGAGTACCAGCTGCACCGGCTGCTCGACCTGCAGGACGTGCACGCCTGCACGCCTGTCGCGCTCAAGCGCCGCGAGCACACGTTCGGCGTCGTCACCGCGGCGCGCACGTACTACCTCCAGGCGGATACGCAGGAGGACGCACGCGTGTGGGTCGCTGCGATCCGCGAGGCGAAGGAGGCGCAGCTCGCGCTTAGCGGCGGCGGGGGCAGCGGCGGCGCGTCGAGCGCAACGGCGACGCCGATCCCGATCCCCGCGCACCCGCGCATGCCCGCCGTGACGCCGTCGCCGCCCTCGCGCGGGCTGCACCCAGTGACCTCGTCCGAATCCGAGGACGCCTCGCCCGGCGCGCCGCGTACCTTAGGCGCAGGCTCGTCGCCCGGCCTGCCGCCGTCGTCGTCGCCGCGGATGGGCGGGCCGGACGCGTCTAAGGTCGTCATGTCGGGCTACATCACCAAAATGGGCAAGCGGCGGAACTGGCGCAAGCGGTGGTTCTTGCTCAGCGGGGAAATGCTGATGTACGCCGGGAGCCACATGGTGCGTGTGCAGGCGCGAGGGGGCTAGCAGCGGTCCCTGCATGCGTGCGGTTTATTGACCGGCAGGCGCCTCGCAGGACACGAAGATGCACCGCCAGATCCCGCTCTCGCAGATCTTGGACGCGTTCGAGTACGACGTGCCGCCGACGGCGCCGCCGCCGTCGCACGCACGGGGCGGGTCGGATGAGGTGGACCACGCGCAGCTGAAGCACACGTTCAAGATTGTGACGACGAAGCGGACGCTGGTGCTGTGCGCGCCGAGCGAGGAGGAGGAGATCCGGTGGCTGAGCGCGGTGCGCGCCCTCATCGCGCGGCGGTCCGACGCAGGCGTCGTGCCAGGCGACACGGAAGGCACGCCGGGGTCGAAAGCTGGAGGGCCCGATCACCATGCAGGGGGCCATGGGCAGATGCAGATGCAGGCTCCCGGATCGGGATCGGGATCGGGCGGTGGAATTAAAAGCAGACGAGAGGCGCCGCCGCGCAAGATAAGCATCAGCGGCAGCGGGGCGGGCGCATTCGCGCCTGGGACGGCCCCGATTGCCGAGGAGAGCGTCTCCTGAAGGGCCTTTCCAGCGCGACGGTCTGCGTGTGGCCCCTTGCTTGCTTGTGTTCCTCGTCCTTGCCTCTCGATTGTCTCGCGCACGGAACTATTTTTGTTTGTTCATTCACTCGCACACACTCCCCGCCCGGTTCACATGTCCCGTTCTCTTCTCTTCGTTCGCTCACACTCCCGAGTTTCACGCCGTATCGCTTCGTGCCCTGGATGTGCCACACGCCGACGCCACTGACAGTGATCAGTGGTTCAGTCCCATGTTTCTAGCATTTCTATCACGGTGCATTGCTATAATCTGTCTACATGCGGCACGTACATATGTATAGCATGTATGTGACCGCAAATGTGGGCGGGGGCGTAGTTGGCATTGCACACGCACATACGTCGGACGGTGATGCGAGGATGAGTGAGCTGACCAAAGTGAGTGTCATCAGGTTTAGGCAAGCAAAGCTTCGCTGTATGCTTCCATTCATAAGAGGGTGATTGTGAAGGGCAAGATGAAGGACATATCTGCACGGGACTAATATTGATGACTGAGGGATTGGCAGAGCAGAGTGACGATACGGGGTGGGTGCGACAAGCGCGGAAGCTTTGGAGCGGTGGGCAGGCCTAATCGGGAAGCGTTTCCGCAGTATCAGAGTGGGGCCATGTTGGACCACGCTGGTGTGTTTGGATGCCGGGATGGTTGGCGGGCGGGCGAGGTTCCCACGTTCCCACAAGTGCGGGTGGGCAGATCAGGACGATCGGAGGATGTGCTTGAGCGGACGGGAGAGGAGAGACGCCGGCGGGGGGCGTGATTAGAGGGAGAGGAGAGAGCGCTCGCTGGGGAGAGAGCATCTTGCGCCTCCCAGTCGGTGCAGCAGCTGGCTGGTGCTCAGCCTCGGCTGGGCGTGCAGTCAAGCGCGGGCGAGGAGCCAGCCGAAGAGAGCAGGATTGCGCCGGGTTCTCGGAGCGATGGTGCCTTCCGATCTCAGCGGCTAGCCGTAAATAACCAGGGCTTGATTGAACTTCCGCGAATATGGCCTTTCGCAGACGCTCGCGCCGTGCACGAGGCGAGCCTGAGGCGTGATGCGTAGGCATGGCTGTGTCCCTTGGAACTCTCCAGTGCGAAGGAGATGTGATGGGACCGATACGGGTCTGGGTAGGGGGAGCGGGGAGCCCCCCAGCGGCCGAGAGAGGCGGCAGAGTGCTGGCGGCACCGAAGGGCAGAGCGATGAGACTGTCGTTAAGCAGGAGGGGAACGACGGATCAGAGGGGAGGGGGACAGACGGGGAAGAGTGCGATGAGGGTCGGACGTGAGGGTGTCCGGGGACCCGAGGAGGTACACGTAAATGTAAATGGGAAATGTAGTGGAATTAGGTCAGCATTCGCCGCACTGTGTACGTCGCCGGCAAGGTTTATAACAAGCGCTTCCGTCCGCTCCCTCTCTCCGTCGCCCTCTTCTCCCTCCCCACCCAGTCCTTAGCCCTCCACTCAAAAAGCTAGTCAATCTGTTGCACCTACTCTCTTCCGTGGCAATGCACGACTCTCCCTCCTCCCCGCGGAGATCAATTGCACCCGCCCCACCAAAGCAGCAGCCGTCCAAGAAGGTCGGAGCGCCCAAGGCAAAAGGCGCGGTGCGCGCCAAGTCGGGCTGCTACACATGCAGGATCCGTCGCAAGGTGCGTTCGACATTGTCTAGCCCGTCTTCATCTGCGATCGTCGTGCTCATCCCGATCGGCCTGTTCATTAGAAATGCGACGAGCGGCCGAACGCTGAGGGTCGCTGCGAGACCTGCATCCGCCTCCGCCTCCAGTGTCTCGGCTTTGGCCAGAAGCGGCCTGAATGGCTCAAGGTATGTCGCTTTCCGTCCACTATGCGCCTATCCGTTCAGAGAGTGCCACTATCTCACTCTCATTCCCTCGTTTCTTCCAAGGAGAACAATAACGTAACCATGTTCCGTGAGAAGATCAAGGATTTCCTGGCGGCGCAGGGCATGATCAAGGGCCACTCGGGCTCGAACAATCGCGCCTCTGACCAGGAGGGCATGCTCGTCCTCGTCAATGACCACGGCCGGTCCGAGACTTCGAGTCCACATTCTCCAGCACTATCCATTGACTCGAGCGAAGACCGCCGACATAACGGTCACACCATCTCTAGCTTGCGCCACGACCCACACTACTCCTCCATCTCCCTCCCATCCCAGCACTCCCATCCCGGCTACTCGTCTCAGCGTATGTCGTTCTCGTCCGCGCGGGAGTCTTCTCCGTTGAACCTTCCTCGCCTTCCACCAGCTTATCAGCTCTCGGACCTCTCGCAGGAGCCGCGAGATGGGATGAACCCGGAGCTCATTCTGCCATTTTCGCCTCCGCCCCCGTCGAGTACCATACTGCCACATCCGCCCCCGCCCCCTAGCTCTTTAGTCTCCTCCATATCGCAGTCTTGTAAGAACCCGTACCGTTATTAAACTATGTAGCTTGTACAGTACTCAATGCCCTTCCTTTGTTGGCAGGGCATCATAGTAATCAAAATCCCTATTCTTACTCAGCACCCCCACCGTCCGCATCAGCCCCAACGCAATTCACAAGCACTCTCCCGCCTTCATATCAGCAGCAAATTGTTTTCGAAGAGGAAGAGTACACTGACCCCGATCAAATGCAGCCCTCTTACTATATTGAGACTAGTCTTGACCAGCAGTCCATCGCCCCCTTCATTAATCCGTACCAAAGCGGGCTAGTGAAGCACTATCTGGACCACGTCCTGCAAAGACAATACCTGCTTGCGGACACGTCAATAGCGGACTTTATCATTCGCACTGTTCAACAGAACCCGGCAGTGCGAGACGCCGTCTGCCTACTCGCCTCGCTGCACCAAGAATCTTTACGACACGGCCATGTGGCGTTGTCGGACGCACTAGCCATGCAGAGCGACGCCTCTTCGGACTACAGCAGGACGTACAAGCGAATATGTGCGAGCCTGAGCGGGTCCGCGGCCGGGGGCTACACCGAAGGCGAGGCCATGGCGGGCCTCTTCGTCGTCTCGGCCTTCCTCTTCCGCGGCGGGCGCGGCGCGTGGCAACAGTTCCTCTCCGTCGCGGCGGACTGGGTCTGGATGATGCTGCACAACGGGAACGACCCGGGCGAAATCATCCTGAACTGCACCGACTCGCAGCAGTTCATCATCAAGACGACGTTCTGGTTCGACATCCTCGCGTCGACGACGCGCCTGCAGCCTCCGCGCTTCCTCAACGTCTACCGCACGCTCTGGTCTCCACGCCGCAGCGCGTACATCGAGGGCACGCCCGCCGCGCCCGCGCTGTCCATGCTGAGCGTCATGGGCTGCGAGAACGCGACGGCGCTCGCGATCGCGGAGATCTCGGCGCTCGCGTGCTGGAAAGAGGCGCACGTGCGGCAGGGCTCGCTGAGCGTGCCCGAGCTCGTCGACCGCGGGCGCAACGTCGAGAACGAGTGCCTGATGCTCGCGTCCCCGACGCAGGCGCACCCGCCGCCCGGCGCGCTGTACGCCCCGCCCGGCGCGCCCGACGGCGCGGGCGACACGGAGCTCGCGGCGAAGCGGCGCCTCACCGCGGACATCTTCCGCGCGACGGCGCGCGTGTACCTGCACTCGGTGCTCTCGGGCGAGTATCCCGGGTGCCCCGAGATCCGCGACGGCGTGCAGGAGATCATCCAGTGCCTGCGGCGCGTGCCCGCGGGGCAGAGCCCCGTCTCGCGCAGCGTGCTGCGCAGCGTCGTGTTTGGCATCTGCCTGTGCGGGTGCCTCACGGACGACTATGCGGAGCGCGAGTTCCTGCTCAAGCGCCTCGAGGAGGAGCAGGCGGAGGGCGTCGGGAACTGCGCCGAGGCGCGCTCGGTGATGGAGCAGGTCTGGAGCCGGCGCGCGGGCAGCGGCGGGTCGCCCATCAGCTGGCGCGACGCGATGCAGCAGTTTGGCGGCGAGTCGCTGCTGCTCGTGTGAGCGGCCGCGACCGCGGGCGCGGGGCGCGAGGAGAGGGCGGCGGGGCGTGGTATGCGACTCTTGGGCTCGACGGACTGGACTTGCGCATTCGTTGGCTTTGGGCTCGTGCAGTGCTCGGCTGGACCTCCCCCATTCTTTATGTTCGTTCGCCTCGGGAGTCAACCAATCCCCCCTCATGCATCCCCAACACCCCATGTCTCCCACTGTCCATCATGCATCATCCAACCACCACTCCTCCAACCACTTTTCGCTGTCCTTGGGTGCCACACGTCTGCGCACCGCCGTCTCCTTCTCGCCGGAGGGCGGACAGCGCGACTGCCCGAGCCTGCGCTGTGCCAAGGTCCCATACAACACATTGGGGCTCCGGCGGTTGCGCCGACATGCAGGAGGCTGTCCACCCGCAGGCCGCTATCTCTCTCCCTTCCCAATCTTCCCATCATCTCTTCACCCAAGGACAAATAGGCACCCCACTCAATGATACACACCCTCGGAAACGACTTAATGCGACGCCCGCGCGCATGCAACGCGGTCGTCGAATTGGAAAAAACAAAACAAAAGCAGAACGTGTTCAAGAATCGAATCTTTCCCTCTCAAGCGCGTTCGTTCTGGCCCGTGGCGCTGCAGCAAAGCAGTGGCGGTGGCCAGACCGGCGCGCGTTCGCTGTCAATCCATCATGCTCTCGCATCTTCTCTTAGGGCTTTGCTGTGTGGCTTTGCTTTGCAATTTGTAGTTAGTTACATGTCTGTAGTATACCAATCAAGCGCGAACAGAGACGATGGTGCAGTACATATGTCCTTGCGCGGCGACGTGTGTGATGGCGGAGAGCGCGCTGCGCAGTGGCTGCGGTTGTCAGCGACGCAGGCGCAAGTACAAATTGTACAGCGTCGGACGAAGTGGCGGTCGCCACGGCAGTTGTGTCCTTTGCCGGCTGGTGGCGGCCGGGTGCGGTGCAGAGGACAACTGGTGATGCACGATGACTCGAGATCAGGCAGAGACATGCGACCAGCCGTGATCGGGCGTGTCGAGGCGCAGTGGCATTGCCTGAGATCGTTCCACGCCAGAACGGGAGCGTGCGAGTGGTGTCAGGGCGGCGGTGCAGGAGCGGTGCAGCTGCTGCGATTACAGCGGGCAAGGGGCAAGGGACCGAATCGAGGCAACCTAGTACACGGCCGTCGCGTCGATCAAAGGGCGGCCAGTCATTGCGAGATTGCGGAGCCATATCTATCATCGCGTGGGGAAAATCCCCAGTGGGTGCAAAAGGACATGACAGATCCAGAGTGGGAACGGCAAAGGACATGACGGATCCAGAGTGAGAACGCAATTAGAGGGTGAGGATGCTCGTATAAGCATATTTTGCTGTGAGGAAGCCATGTGTGCGCAGTGCACAACGGGCGAAAAGTCCGGCTGCTGAATCAGGCACGCCATGAATGGTGAAGACGGGCGCCAAAGCGAGTGACTGAGGGGATGAATAAGGCAGGCGTGCTGCGTACGCGTCGGTCAAGATCTGCGTCCGACGACGGCTCCGGCGGGAGGTGACACAAGGAAGGCCAAGGTAAATGATGAGCGCGAGGACCGGGGTGAGGAGGAGCGGAGGGGACCTTGGGAGGGGGATGACGTCGGACTTTTGGGGAGAGCGAACAAGCGTCCGCGGGAGGAAGGCCCGAGGATAGGACGGAAGTAATAATCGTGATCGGAGGGAAGCTGAAAGGATGACGGAGATGGGAAACAAGCGGCCGCACTGGGAGCGAGATCAGCTCTCAGACCCAGCGGCTCTTTCGCGCAGAGTCGTCCATGGCGACCACCCTTCGAACCGACCCGGCTTCCCGGTTCGGACCAGTTGGCGATCTGTACCAGACCGGGGGATCCCAGCGGGCCTCGCCGGCATTGCTTACCATTTGCGGAGGAGCAGATTCGCTCCGACAAGTCGTCCTCCGTTTCGTTTATTTCACCAGGCCAAGATCGTAAAAGAGATCAATCTCGCCCAGCTGCATGTCTCCCCCATAATCCTCCCCCTGCCCGACATCTCCTCTCCATCCTCTCCCCGCGACAGACAATGACACACTCTCCTGTCACCGACGACTCCCTCAACACAAACGGCCATTCCTCCCCCTCCGAATTCCACTCCTCCGTCGAGACCTCCCCCGCAATCATACCTCTCCCCGAGCCCTCCGTATCCGACGGCGGCCACTCCCCCGCCTTTGCCGCCACCCGCCCGCCCTTCCAACACCGCAACTCGCTTGACCTCCACAGGTCCGCGTCTACCGCCAGCAGAGGCGGTTGCTGGTACGCATGCACCGTCGCCCCTTCTCCATATCGCTGACCTCGCCTCTCCCGGCCTTCCTCCATATAGGACGTGTCGACTCCGACGAAAAGTGCGTCCCGTCAACCGCGTATATGCATCCGCATCGTGATACTGACGTCCCGGCCCGCTCCTCCGCTCCCGCTCCGCCCATCCGCCGTGCGCCGCCGCCATCCAGAAATGCGACGAGCAGCGCGAAGAGGGCGACTCTTGCCGTACCTGCCGCCGCCTCCAGCTCAACTGCCTTGGTTGGGGCCCCCGGCGGCCAGACTGGATGCGGGTGCGTCAGCTTCGCCTACGCGTGCGCTCGGCGCAGAGAAGCGTGTGCTGACTCACTCGGCGCTGTGGTCTGTTTGCTTGCTCAGGATAAAGAGGCCGTCCAGAACTACAAGACGGAGATCAAGGCACACCTCTTGCGCCTGGGGCTCATCCGCGGCCAGCCGCGCACGTCGCTTGCGGGCGGACCCGCTACGCACACGGGCTTTGTCGGTGCATCTGCGAGCAAGGGCGCCGCAGGGGGCGGGGCCGAGCGCGGGCCGTTCCCATTTCGCTTCGAGGATGGGCCGCCGCAACACCTCCAGCTCGCGTTCCCGTCGGGAATGCCGTCAGTGCCAGGTCAGTCTTCTGCCGAGTTGCAAGCTTCTTTTGTGCTGACGCTCGCCCTGGCCCTGCGTTTGCTCCTCTAGGCAACGCACCAGTGCAGGCGCCATTGTCAGCGGGCTCGTCGACCTACTCCGAGGCATCGGTCCATGAAGAGCTGTACGACTTGTCTTTGATGGACATTCCACCGACAGTGCCTGGGTTCATGGGTGCAGGCGCAGGCGGGTGTGGCGCGCCACCTCTGCCGCCAGACAGCTTCGGCGACGTTCCCGGCGCGGGCGCAAACTTCCAGTGGGCGATGCAGCCGACGGGGCTCACGGACCACGATGCGGACGTCAAGCGCGAGCACATTGCATATTACTTCAACCATGTGCGCGGGCTGCATTTGTATTTACATGCAAGGTCGCCCTAGACGCAGTACATTCGGTGCGTGCGCCCGCCTGCCCGTTTAGCCTTTTAGCGTGACGGCGGCGGCTGACGTCACCTGTCGGTTTGTCTTGCAGATCGTGGCGCAGGAGCCCGCAGGCGCGCTAACGGATGCGCTGTGCGCCATGGCGAGCCTGCACAGCGTGCATACGCAGCGCGGTGCGGCAGGGCGGAGCGCAGCCCCGGACACTGCGCAGGCGCAGCTCTTCTTCAACCAAGGAACATACCAACTCGAAGCCGCCCGCAGGCAGGGGCGGTGCACCCAGGCTGAAGCCATGGCAGCCGTCCACTTGATCAGCTATTCGATTGCGGCGCGAGGTGGCGCGGTGGCGGGCGCAAACGCAAGCGCCGGAGGGACCGAGTGGACACCGATGCTCGAAATCGCGTGCGACTGGCTCGCACAAACGGGCATGCACGTCGACGACAATCCGCGCCTGTTCGTGATGAACATGTCGCTGCCGGCTGCGTTCAGCGCCAAGATCATTATGGTGCGCGCACCCTGAAACAATTCCGTGGCCCGGCTGATCTGTATCGCCTGGAACTTGCAGTGCATGGACATCTTCATGGGCGTAACGTTGCAGCAGCCCCCACGGCTATTGGCACTGTACCGACGGCTGCTCACAGCTACCGGCGTGCCGCACCACATCTGGGCCGGCGTCAACGCACCAGGGATGCCGGAATGGGAGCTTTACGTTCCGCTTCTGGTGGGGTGCACAGAGCAGGTGTTGCTTGCGTTTGCCGAGATTGCGGCGCTGGCGCATTGGAAGGCCCACGAGGCGCGCTCGGGCAAGCTCTCGGCACGCGAGCTGATTATGCGAGGGACCGCCATCGAGCGCACGATACGGCAGAGCGCGCTAGACCCAAAGGCGTTCTCGGAAGGCGGCCGCATCCTCCAGGTGAACGAAGAGACGTGCCGACGCATCCTCGCGACGATCCTACAGGAGGCCGCGCTGATGTACCTCAACATGGTCCTCAGCGGGAATAACCCAGGTACGTGCGCGCGGATAGCGCCCATGCCAAAAGGGTTTACAGCAGGCTGATGGCGCCGGCGCGCAGGTGTGCCTGAGATCCAGAACGCGCTGAACAATATCCTCAACCTGCTCGCGCTGATGCCCATGGGACGGATGGACCTGGGGCTTGTGCTCCCGCTCGCGTTCGCGGGCTTCATGGCGGACGCGCCGGCGGCGCGCGACATGCTTCGCAAGCGTCTGCGGCACGTCGGCGCGCAAACCGGGAGCGCGAACATCCGGCAGATCGAGACCGTCATGCTGGACGTGTGGGCGCGGCGAGACGCGGGCCGCCGGGAGGTCGAGTGGCGCGAGCTAATGCAGGAGCGCGGCCTGACGCTCATGATGATCTGATACTCTTGTCGCTGTGGGACAAAAACTGCACATACTATGGACCGGGCTCGAGCGAGCGGCGGCTGCGCGAGGGCCCTTTAATTGATTCACTCTTCGTTAGTAACTGCTGTGTATTTTGAGAGACTAGTCTGGCTTTGCGGACTTACTGTATCTTCGCGCGATCTATATTGCTTTCTGTACGCTGTTTAGTTTAGACTCGCAATACGGCGAATTATTTACTCTGTGCATGCCAAGACGCGGCTGCAGACAAGACCCGAAGCTAGAGAGACGTGCGTGCAACTGTCAAAGCGAGGCGCAGCGATTGGTGGCAGCGTGCGCGCGGAAGGGCCGAAGGGGCGCGCGGGGGGAAGGAAAAGATGGGGGGAGGACGGAGGAAGGAGAGGACGTGATGCGGTTGCTATATACCGATCGACCGGGATATGCCCCTCGCCGCGATTGGACGGCGGCCGCACGTGAGCAGGCCCGGCGCTGGCGCTCCTGCGCACACGGGGCGTCGGAGTGCAGGGCGCGCGCGGGGAAGGGTGGCGTGCAGCGCGCGGCCAACAGCCTTCCTTCAAATAGCTTCGTCTTCCTGGGCGCGGAGGCCTGCGCGCGCGCAGGATCGAGTGGGCGCAGGATGGGCGCGCTCGGGCGCACCACGCTGACTGTATTCGCGTCGGCCCTGAGGATGGGGCACGCGACCGCCACGCGCGCGCCCGTCTCCTCCCGCCGCTTCCGGCCCTCCCCGGCACGCTGCACGGTCACATGCGTGGCACGTGGGGAAACACGAACCGCGTCGGAACGCCTAATTAGGTCACATTCCAACCTCCGGTCCTCCATTTTCTGCACACACCATGTTCAAAGGCATCCTCCCCCCGCGCCGTGTTCCCTCCTCTGAGTTTATTATTGTGAATCCCCTGGCGAACAGCGGAAAGGAGAATGTGCCGGGTTCGCCTGTCTATCAGGACGCCTCGCCAGCTGCGAAGGCTGCTGCTTCCAAGTCCAGCAAAAACGTGTCGCAGGAAAAGTCGAAGCGAAAGAAGGGTGACGCGCATGTGGCAGCGTCGGGCGCGACTTCAATGGAGCGCGAGTTTGATCGCCTTCTCGTTCGTGCATTCAATCTAGCGCGTTGTGTCCGACGCTTTGCTCACGCCACAATGTGCAGGATGACCTCCAGATTCCATCGACGCTTAGGCCAAAGCTTGCCGGCATGGAGCCGTCCGTCAAAGCGGCCATGCTCAAGTCCTCCCAAGTGATCACGCCCGCTGCTACGATTGGCACAACGCGCGGACTCCGGCGCGTCCAGAGCGGCAGCTCCCTCGACATCGAGTCTCCCCGCAAGGGCGCCGCGCCGGAGTACTATCCCGCAACCGCAGTCGGAGACAGATTCGCCGATGTCCACTCCGGACATAGCGCCCAACACTCCCGCGGTGTCTCCGTCGACGTCACGCGCCCAAAGTCACGCAATGGCCACGCTGACGGCAGAGGCACACAGCGTGTGCTCTCGCCCGTGCAGTTTGTGAGCCTGTTTACTGGTACGTCGAGCATCGAGCTCGAAGTCGACATCGTGAAGAAGCTGCGGTTGCTTCTCCGGAATGAGTCCGCGAGGTGAGTGGCGCCCGGCGCATTCATTACGTACGGGCGCTCATGGGCGTCGGCGTCGGCGCACAGCTGGTCGCAGGAGTTCTTAAAGGCGGGCGGCTATTCAGCGTTGCTCACCCGGCTTAACGAGCTCCTCGAGGTTGAGTGGCGGTATGTCCTACTTTGCAGCAAACGGTTGTGGTCTTTGCTGATGTTCGTCCACAGCGAGGAACAACACGATGACCAACTCTTACACGAGCTTCTCCGCTGCCTCAAGGCTCTCTCTACCTCCGAGATCGGCTGCTTTGCTCTGCGGAGCTCCTGCCCGACCCCCTTCGTGCAGCTTGTAGCCCTCCTATACTCGGACAAGAAGCCAGGCGATGTCCCCACCCGTCAGCTGATAGTCGACTTGCTCCTGATTTTGTTCGACCTCTTTCCGCCGTCGTCTCTCCCGTCTATCGGGTCCGTGCCCCCGCGGCGGGAGGTATGGGAGACAGCCCCTCGCAACATCATCTCGCTCCCCCACCCACATCACACCTTGTTCTCTCTCGTCCGTTCCGTCCTGTTGACGCCGGCGCCGCGTGCTGCGGAAGCTCCCGAAGTCCCCCTGTCCCCACACGAGTTTATCGATGCCCTGCATCGGCCACGGATCTACAAGACGTACCTACAGGAGTTATCCGACGTTTGCCGCGATTACTTCTGGATCTTCTGTCACCCAAATAACACAATCTGGGTCTTGGCGGAAACTGACGAAGCACGCGTCGAGAAGCCCCGAGCCCCAGGTGGAATGACTGGCGGCGTTGAATTCGAGGCCATGTCTTACCTGGTAAGACCGACCGTTATCTCACTTCACATCTCAGGGGCCTTGCTGACGGAGACTCAACTCCGCAGACGAGTCATTTCCGCCTATTGAATGCGTTTATCAGGGCTGCGCAGGATTTGGGCCTGCCGAAGGAACACGAATTCTCTGCCTACCAGCTCCACACCGACCTGTTCCTGTCTGGGATCGAGCGGGTTATCCTGGTGCGTTTAGCATCGTGCCCGATCACGGTGCCGCCGGTGGGGTTCTTACAGCCTGAAACTTAGATTGCGCGAAAGGCGTCGACAGTGTATTATCCAACCTTACACTTGGAGATTGCTCGATACGTCGACCTTGCTAGCCAAGCTCGATACGAGCTGCCGTGGACCCTCTCGCGGCTCATTGGGCCACCGCCAACCGGCATGGGCCGCAGCACCAAGGCGGCTCGTTCTCAGCAACCTTCCAGAACGGCACCACCTGCGCTCCCGTCCCCACGGCGCACGGAACCCCTAAAATTTGATTAGAGTAGCGAAGCAGTAGGGAGGCCGTGCAAAGGGGACGTTTCAGGCCGCACTATCCTTGGAGCGAATTGGTGCGCGGTCTGGCTTCGCGGCATACTCGGATTCAGGAAGGTTTGCTGCATTTAACTTCAAGTGATGTGATGATCTCTCGCGCATGATGAATGGCTATGGACATATTGTCTGCTGCTTCAGTCAGCTCTTTTGTTTTCCCTTTCCTTGTGACTGCTGATGCTGATCTCCGCTGACATTGTGCCCGATTGTGTAACGTATGTAGAGTGCTGTGTAGATAGGTGAGGTGATGATGAATTGAAGCCTATCCGAGGCGGCCTCGTGTGTGATCCACCCCGTAATCATCACGCATCACCATGCGGATACACATGATTCATGTCTTTGGGTGCAAGTCGATGCCTTTTATTAGCAGTCCGAGCCGAGCCTAGGCTATGTCTAGTAGCTAGCGCCCGTAGGCCCAAGGTTCATGTTCAGCTTGCAGTGAGAAGCACCAGCGAGTCCACTAGCGCGCGCCTGGGCGACTCATCGATGCCGTGGCCCTCGGCGAAGCCGTCCCAAAAAGATCCGGCCGCAGCGAGGAGACGGCGGATACGCCACTGAGATGTCCTGTCCCATGTCCCACGGGGTCGCGGCCGACATCCGTGGAAAAGCGCGACGATGATGGTGCGCTAGGATTGGATCTACCATCGGCATCTGGAGACTGCCCTGCCACCGCTACCACATACAGCAGCAGCTACTTCGACAGCCGTCACCCAGTCGTCCTATCACCGCGGGTGCACATGTACGCGTGTGTGCGGCTCGCAGCAGTCTACTGCGTATACTAGTCCCAGTGCGTTCGACGTGGGTTGGCACGTCGCGGCCGGGCGGCGCATAGTCGGACGGTGTGCCAAGCAAGGCAGGGAACGGCGCAGGACTGGTGCCATGCTACTCGCTCAGGCAACACAAATGCGTGCCAGTGCGTGCGTGCGTGCGTGCTTCTAGCCCCACGATGACACCGCCTCCGGGCTTCGCGCACCGCACGGACCGGCCGTGCGTGCCCTGTCCGCGCACGCGCACGAACCGCACAACTTCGCGCCCCGCCACCACGCTTCGCGAGTGCTCCCGTACCGTACACCGCGCCCCCTCACGTCCTCCGCGCCGTAATGCGCGCGCGGCGGCCACCAATGGGCTGCGCGGGCACGGCGTCTCTGTCATTTAGGATTATGGACTTTTACGCCACGCAGCCTTGCTCGGGGCGGCGCGTGCTCGACAGCGTGCGATCGGCGGCCGCGGGTGCGCTATGTAATATTGTTGTGAGTAATGCATAATGGACGTTGCGTGCCGGCTGGGGGATAAAGCGCCGTGCCGCGCGCCGGAGGGGCGAAGAGGCGCGCGGGCACCCGCGACGGACGAACCGCGGGGCGGTCTCCTTGAAGGCGCGCTGAGCGGTTCGCGGCGTCCCCCCCTCCCCGCTGGGGCATAGCAACGCTTCCCATCGCCACCGCGAACTGAACAAATATGATGGGCGTGCCGGGGAAGTGGCAGGCAGCTTGGTCCTGGGGTGATGATCATGAAGACTTGGTGCCTGGGCATGCGCCGCGAGTCCCATCTGCGCACGGTGCGGATGCGGTCGTGCCTGGCACTCGTTCTTGTTGTTCGAGCTGGTATAGCGGCTAATCTCATTCTTGTTGGCTGGTAGAAGCGCGCACGTCCCTCGGTCGTCGTCGTCGTCGTCGTCGTCGAGAACAACCGTCTTTTGTGACTATTGTAGTAGGTCTCAACGTTGTCCTCAGAGCGGCGTGCTATTCCCGGGAGGATGTGATTGCCGCTAACGGCACACTAAAATCATTGTCGTGTTTACTTGTAACGATTAGAGTTACTTGGGCTGCGGAACAGCGTGTCTGTGTCGACGACGAACACAAGCACTGCTCGGCATGCCAGGTCCTCCACCGAGGGGGCTTCGGGCCTAGTACATCAGGAGCTGCACCGCATTTGCTGCATTGCTGGCTCACCGCAGCCTCGACGTCCCAGCCCCTTGGGCTCGTGGATTCTGCCTCGCTCATCCGTTACCCAAGGCGATTAGGTTGGATGTAGACACGTTGAATGGAAGTACTGTCTCTAGAATTGGCAGGAATCTCGTCAGAGTCATGGTGCTGTCATCAAGCTGGAGGAAATTATGGATCGCAGCATGCGGTCGATGACTCACCCTCTGACTGCGCCTCCTGCAGTAGGCTTAGCACTGTTCGGCTCGGGGCAGCGTGCTTCCTGGCGTCGGTAGGAAATTCTCGGGGAGAGTAAGTGGGAATTGTCATGATCTGAGGGAAGACTAGTGCCGGTAACGCATGGAGGCAATTCCACGAGTAGCGTCTCGTGTCGTACTAGATGACTGTGTCTTCTGGAGTGAAGCTGCTTGGCCCGAGGTCTTGACAACCCCTATGCGTCGTGTCGAGCTTCCTTGCCAAGCACACAGTTATGTTTCACGGTACTGCTGCGGTAGATCGACTTGTGACTCGGGCGAGGGTGTGAATAAGCGGTAGAGTTGAAGACGACATTCAAAATCTGCATTGTGAACAAAATACCATGCTTTGTACCTCAGGGCCCGGTGGAAGCATTTCCGACGATGCCAACGTGTGAGGGGAGAAAGTTGGATCAGGAAACGCGTGTATTGGGTGCTCCAGGCGGCTTTGACACTCGTCACGAAACCCGGCGGTGAGTGGGGAGCTCCGAGGCGAGGTGGGGGGCTGCGCGGCTTCGTTCTTCGCCGGACTCTTCGTGTCTCAGGTCTCCAAAGACAGAGAGGGGGCGATAAGGTTCACGCGCGCATGAGGAAATGGGTGATCATGGTTGCTGGTGTCCTGACGCCGTCGGACATGACTTGATGCCGATCGTTGCGCATAGAAAGTAAGGCTGTTGGTGGTGGTTCGGTCTGCAGTTAGCCATGTGGAGATTGTGACGAACGTAAGACAGACAATGAATTACATGCTTTATCGGGGAGTACTTCCTTGGAGACAACGCGCACCGGAGCCTTTGATAGTGATTCTGACAGAGTGCCGTGGCATGCCACCGTCGCTACGATTTAATTGAAACAAGAGCCGCGCTGATGAGAAGACCGGCCCACAAGGGGGTCAAGGCGTTCATGGTACTCGTTCTGGTCAGACCCATGTGCGACAGTCTGATACGAATACAAACGGTTCAGGTCTCGAAAACCAGTCCTCCGACGTTATGACCACGCCGGTGGAATAATTTCATTAGAGAACGATCATGGTTCCTGGTATCGTGGAGCCTGCGCCGGAGAGAAGTAGGGCCTAGCACGCCCATCATACCGCGTACGAGGATGCGAGATGAGAATCTTTCTCCGGAGTGAGCCATGGGAGACACCCGGTACGAAGAGACAACGCACACGTACTTTTGTGTTCCGTTTCGGGGCATGGCGCTGCAAAGACGCAGTTGAAGGTTGAACAAAGGATCGGCCCATGAATGCATCCGCGAACACAAGCCGGAAGCTAACAGGTGGACGTCACTACCGCGACTACCAGACAGCGGTGAAGGAGGCGCGGCGCACGCCATTTTTTACCCAAAATTGTCGCGGCAGAGCAAGTGAGCGGTGCGCGTTCGGGCCATCGTCCATCTTGATCTTGGATGCGATAAGCGCCCGTGTTGCGCTATTATGCGCCGGAGCTGCCTTGCGTTCATAGTGCGTCCAGGTCGAGCCGGCGGCGGTATGTAGACGTTAACGCAGCTTGGACAAAGAACATGTCGGCCTGGTAAGTTGTCCGTGCGTACTCTGACCAAAAGCGGTGTATGCGAGAGCACTGTCCGGTGTGACTCCGGGTGGCTTCTCAGTCTCGAGAAGGTGTATGGCTGAGTATGAACGCCTGCCAAATGAGGCACCTTGTGACAAGCAGCACAGCCACTGACGCTGCACGATTCCCTTTGACGATCTGATTTGAAATATCAGCGTAAGACACCGTGTGAACCAGTGCGAACGCTCTCCGGCAGTACGCACCGCATTAGGAAACAGGCGCCTGCGGTGTGAAGCCACGTCCGATATTGGTCTCGGCATATTGCCCCAAACTTGATCTCTGGGAGCGCGTATTGGCGCCGACATGCTCGACCAGGCTGGTTGAGACGTAAATGACGTGCAGGCTCCGAGTTAAGAGGACCGGCGAAGACGTCGTTCGCAGCATCGGCCCATAACGCCCTCCGCGACACCTAACCCGCCATCACATCGATGACAATCACCGGTGCAGCGAACGTGGCAGATGGAAACGGTTCGCGACGAAGACAAGGGTTCGATACGAATCGTCATGATTCCCGGAGATTGTTGGGTGCGGGACAGGACCTTACTAAGGCCATTGGAGGATCGTACGCGCCATGCTCCGCGATTACAACGATGGTTGATCGAACGGCGAATCAAGCAGACTGAGATCACGACTGTGAGAACGCGTGTTGGTCTCAAATAGTCAGGCATACGGACGTACACTTTGGCAAGAGTCGATGCCCGGACCGACAAGTCGACACACCAGCATGTTGGCCTAGACCAGAATTCACCCCACAAAAAGGGTATCACAGGTCTAGGTGTGCGTTCAGCATCACTCCAAACAAGATCGAACGGTGTCATACATGAGTTTGCTAGGAAAGTAGCGAGAGCCATTTGCAGCTAAAGCCTCTCACCGGAGCCTCTCGATACATTTTCACATCCCAGGCACCGTAGACCAACCGAATAGACAAACGGTGTACCAGGTAAGGCTTGGTGTGGGGCGTGACTATACAGTTGTCCTCACTGTTGTGGTAATTGTTCGGTCAGCGCTTTAGCGAACAGATCAGTAGGACTGTAGATACCTAAACAGAAAGTAATCGCAGCAATCACCGACCCGTATATTAAGCCAAGTATGTAGACCAGCCACTTGGCAAAGCCGTAGATAGTTCGGTAGTCGCCGGAGTTGCCAAGCTGCAAACAGGTGAATTTAACGAAGGCAATGGATCTAGAGCGCGACGTATCAAGCGATAGGCGAGTTTAGCTTCGTTGTATGCCGTGGGATGGGTCCGATGGCTACAGCTGCTGAGTGGCGTCGACATGAGGAAGAGAGGGATGGAGAGGTATCAAGCTATTCCAGTGGCATTCATCCGACGGCGTCTTCCCAGCCTTTTCATAAGGCCGTCCATTTGTGCAAGACCCAGGTCACCGAGGCATGCAGGCGCAAGTGAGGGCGAAGGCGAGACCAGCGCTATCCAGGTGGGGTCGAGAGGGAGGAAAGCGTTGAGCTCGACTTCGACCTAGTTAAAGCCTGGGTCGTCGGCTATCGAGCGCTGCCGGTTGCCGGAGTAGCCTTGAAGTCGGCGGGCGCTAAACGCCGAGCGCTGTAGCGCTTGACAGCCGCCAGTGCCCTTCTACATCGTCAATGTGGGTCAGCCATAATGCATGATCCACTACCTCTCCGGTTTGTCTCTGATATCTTCTTCTGGGTATAGGATATCTGAAAATAGGTGGTGCAAGTCTTCGGGTACTTCGGATCGAAGCATTTGAAGTGACGATAGTCTGGATCGCATCAACTGTCCGGTCGCTTGGCCAGCTTGGGGGAGCATCCGCAGTTAGCAGTATGTCTCCTGGATGTGTTTCTGACCAGCGAAACCTAGTATGGCTCCGACACGGTGCGCGCGCTGAGGTCTAGTTGAGGTCAGGCTTGAGCCTGAGCCTTCGGAGCCGTCTTCCAGCGTTCTACGTTCGCCCGGTGCTTCTGCTCAGGTACCATTTACTCACCTGTAATCCTCTCTATACATTTGTGCTAATTTTCTGTAGTGTCGCCGAAGGTGCACCATTCGTCTCTTGCACGTCAGGAGGCTACCTCGTTTCGTCTTTGATTCTCATGCGGGGATCTCGGCCTTCCTGACCGGGCTATGAAGTCACGGCCGAGGTGAGTTATCTCTAGTTGTCGATGCGGGGAGAGTTCGCCGGCATGGCGGGCATGAACAGGCCGAATCCACAAACAAAGTGGTTGAGGTTCCCAGCCACATCCTCCACACGCTTACGCTCTACCCGCGGCGGCGCTGCCAGGCGCCACCTGCCCTTTCCAGGTATGGTCTCCCACTCCTTCGTTTGATCTCTGTTACACCGCCAGCGCTCTCACGACAACGCATGCTCCCACTTGATGAAACGGCACTGTGGCGCATGCGTAGCAGTACAACTATGTGTCATCCCAACAAATGAACGAACGTCCCTAGTCCCAGGCTGCTGCGCTACAGAGGTGAACATGCGGCTCCGTTTCTCCACAGGCTCAAAGAGGGCGAATATTGGCGTTCGAACTGGTTCATCAGAGGCGACTTATTGACTAGCGGGATCTCAACGTCAAATAACGCCAGGGGTGCGTCAGGCTAGGGAGTTGAGGCGTTTAAGCGTACTCGGCGATGCACTCAAAATGAATGAGCGAAGCCATCTCAAGTCCATTTATCGTAGTGCTTATGGTAACTGTACATCGCCTGTGCTCTACAGAAGCGCAGCTCGTCTGATGGCTGCGCCACCTGTTGAGAAACGCCGCGAAGCGCTGGAGACATCGGTTCCTCCCGCCGCCACCGTGTCGAACGATATTTCCAAAGACGATTCGCCGCTATCATCGATTCTCCCAGTTAGCATACCCTAGCGTACAGGGGAAGGCGGTGATAAAGCTACAGATAAGCAAGATGTCATAGGAGATAGCTTTGTTGCGGTAGCCCGAAATAATCAGGCACGAGTCAGATCTTGTGCAATAAGGTCAGAAGCTTTTTCCGCCACAGCAATGACTGGCGCCGCCTGTCCACGAGTGAAATCAGTAAGCGTGCTTCTGTTCCACGGAACAAACAGGAACATGGGCCTCTCAGTGTGAGGGTTATTCATTGTCAGAACGGGACCACAGCAAGCGCTAAAAGGAGTAAATGGAAGGAGACGTGAAACGATACTACATACCGTATGTCCCGAGACGATGCTCGGGAAGATGCTCGCGTCAACGACGCGCAGGTTCTGAAAACCGTAGACCCTGAGCCGGGTGTCGACCACACCGCCGTTTTTGAGCGGTGCCATGCGTGCGGTGCTAGTAGGGTGGTACAAGGTCTCGAGGTGGCTGCGCACATATGCGCGGAGCTGGATGGGGCTCGCGGAAGGCAACCAGTGACCAAGGCGTCTGTCCTGCTCGGTGTGGTCGAGAACGTCTGCGAGCGGCGAAGTGTGCATGACACGCGTGAGGAAGGCCATACCACGCTCCAGCACCGCGATATCGTGCTCCGTGGAGATGTAGCTAACGGGTAGCGCGTCAGTGGAGCTCTGGCTGCAATGGGGAGCTACTTACTTCGGATTAAGGATCGGCGGGGCAAATGGGTCTGAAGACTTGAGTGTGATATTGCCCACGCTTGTCGGCCTATTAATGCGCCATTACCTCCGATATACGCAAGTAAAGAAATAGTCCAACTCACCTCAGTAGTGTCATGTGCAGGCCGAAAGAGTCGATGTTAGGCAGGTCACCCCTGCCCATCTCAGTATAACCTATGGGTGTCACAAGGAATTCGAGGTCAGGAGCATTGGGACCGGACGTCGAGTCCTCGTCAAGGGCAGTCAACGTAGTCGACTCATGCGGAAAGATCGCTGGATCATCGGAGCGGAAGAATGCGGCAGCTTCAGCAACCTGCAGAGACCTTAGTGGGGCAGGGGTGGGTAGAATCGAGGGAGCTTACGTTCGTCGCGAAGGGCCCACCACCAGTGAGGAAATACCTGACGAGGTCGCGTGTGCGTTTAAGGTGATGCAACACACTCCTTGGCTGAAGGTAGTTCAGAGAGTTCCCGCTCGTCTCTGCGAGAACAACATCAACAACAGGGTGGTCCAACAGGTTGGCACCAACTCCGGGTAGATCGGTGACAACAGGGATACCATGCTCCTTGAGATGAGCTGCAGGGCCGACCCCTGAAAGCATCAGGATCTAGGTTGCGTGAGCTTAATATCCACGTGGAAATAGCTCAAAACGAACATGCGGTGAATGAACAGCGCCAGCTCTGCAGAAAGTTCAGCTTGCTAAACACACGGTGGCGTATTCACACGCACGCAAGTACAACCTCTTTCCTCGCTCGAACGTGGTAACGGGGTCCACCTTTGGTGGGGGCAAATTCAACGCCAACGGCACGAGGACTCGATTCCGATGTATCAAAGAGGACCCGAGTGACGCTTGCATTCACGGCAACGATCAGGTTAGGGCGAGAGAGGACCTCGGACGTAAGATACGCCGTTTCGGTGGTAACGCGGCGGCCACGAGAATTGATATATGTCACTGGAAGGTGTCAATGTCCGGGTATGTGGATATGTGAGTGGCTCTTACTGAGCTAACAATAAGTTAGTGTCGTAGATCACATGGTGAAGATGACGCGGGTATGCTCACTTTAGCCACACCGAGGGTTCCACGGGGCGTGTTCAAGTCAGCGCTGAGTGGGAGCCCAGCACGCACGCATGAATCGATGAACCGCTGAGTAAGGGAACTATGATGACCGTGAAACCCGACTGTAGCCGAAGTCAGGCATGACAGTGGGATAACACAGACTGAACCGAGTTTACCTTCAACTGGACCATCTGTGCCGTGTTCCTCCGCGACGACGGTAGCATGCGCCTTGTTCGGAATGAACCTCTCGAATTTCTTGACATACCTTTGTAATACCTTGTCAGGAGTGTCGTACACATTAACAAAACCCACAGACCTGTGGAAGTCTTTGTACGCCCAGGCTTCTGCGCCTTCTCCAGCCAATCGCGCCCACTCGTCATAATCGGACGGAGCACCATAGTGGAAGCTGATGATTCAACATGAGAAATAGCCTTGTGCTCCCTGTAAGTTACACTGACATCTGCGCGTTGATAGAGGAGCCTGAGGCCGTCAGGACGCGCGTTTCCAGCAGTAGAGACAAATTGACTTACAACCACCGAGCATCCTGGCTGTATATGTGACAGTGAGAGAAGTACCTTCAGAATGGGAAATTATACTCACCTCTTGGCCAATAGTGCCTCCTCCCACCGGAGTGCTGTTGTAGCGTCGTATAGAAGTTGAAAACTTTCGAGCTTCCGAACAGGAGGTTGAAAGCCGAAGGGATGCTTGAAAGAGGCTCTGCCACAGAACTGGCGACCATCTCAGCATTCTGATGCTTGACTGTTGGATTATAAACATGCTTACCTCCCACCAGCTTCCAACAGAAGGACACGCAACGTTGGATCTTCCGTGAGGCGAGAGGCGAGCACACACCCCGCAGTGCCTGCAGATGGTCAGAGGTTTCTTAGCGTCCCTGGCTAATGCTGAAGACAGGACTTACCTCCTCCCACAATTACTATGTCATATTCGTCAAAATCTCCTTTCATCTCTGAATCCCCAGCAACCTTTCCAACTTTCCGCAGATCCTTTTTGATGGCAGTCTTTTTTGGGCGCCCGCCGACGACCGAGCGAAGAACAAGCGCGAAGAAGGCGACGGTAGCGCTCAGGCGCACACGACGACCCAAGCGCGTGTCTCCGCCCGTGTAGTCAACAACGAGAGAAGCCAAAGAAGCCGCTGCTTCGGATCCAGAGATAGAAGTGAGCAAGCCCGGTGATGCCATAGATGGGTACTTGGCGGGGGTGAAACCTGCGCGCGGGACCTGCTGGATCGGTGGTGCTGCTAGCGGGATTTATTACTTATCCAAGTCCGCGCTGCTGTCAGCGTCTGTTAGCTTCGGGGATTGGCAGGAGGAGGGTCGAATGCTCCACTACGTCTTCCGTGGTCGAAAGGTTGCCGCAAGAGGCAGCTCAGTCACGGTCGTTGACGGTCGCGGGCGCCCTGAGCCGAAAGGGGAACCACTGATTCCTGAAAGTGTGGGGAAGGGGGAAGATATCCGGGGCGGGCCGCGTGACGCTTGACCACCGTCCGGACCGAAATAGACCGAAAGCCGCCCCGAAAGTGTTTGCTCGCCGCTATTGGACAGCGTTCTTCTTAGCCGCCTTGACTTCATCCTCCCACGAATATTGATTTCTCGAACATCCAAATAACCCGACGACTGACACCCGTAACAGATATTGATTCTGGAACTCTAGCAAGTTCCTGGATCACGCACCTAACTGTAACTGCCTCGGAGAACAATGTGGATTATTGATCGCGGTAAAGCTGAGCGCTTCTGCGGAGTCAAGCGCCTGCGTCCAACTTCCCTCTTCACGCCTCGTCTATCATAACCTACGGACACCGCTATTATACGTTTACTTGATCAGAAATTCTGTGCCGGCCTCCGATCGATCGGTTCAAGAACCGTATCGTTCTGCAGGTGGATAGCATGCCGTACGTGTTGTGCTTGCATCCAGAGCGTGTTGGGGGAGTGTTGGGGGCCCTGTGACCTACTACATATTTCAGTGAGTTGCCGTCATCATACATACTCAATGACCCAGGGAAATGTACTCGATGACGCATTGAACATGACCAGAAGGCGGAGATAGGCGCGGTGACGGGGGACGTCCTGGGGGCCTGGGTTCGCCAGGAGAGTTTATGTGCGTTTACCCCATCCTGTCGAAATAGGAGTATATGGCCTGTGTTTCAACTGGAGGCATCTTCGCCCTTGGAGTACTGGGTATTGTGACATTCCAGCATGGAGAATGTCCCTGTGCACTAGCCTACAACCTGCCGTTGCAGTACATTGCTCCGTGATATGATCGGGTGACTCTTACACCTCTCGCCGATCAACAGGAGGGATCTGTATCTTGAACCACCACGTCCTGTTCGAACTGAGGGTCGTTTGTCCGGCTGAGGAGAAGTGCTTCTTTGTATCCACGCTGGTCGCCAGAAGGATATAAGTGTACATCACCAAGTCTATTGCAGCCCAGATCACAGTCTGATTCTTCACCGCCAAAGTCAATATGTCGCACCGAAGCAGTGGCAGAATTTACCTTCGGGTTTCATCGTACAGATCACCACTAGCCGTGGTCGGCGGTGCCAGTGGTTAATGGGTTCACACTTGTGATACTCGGAAAAAGTCGACCGAACCGATTTGAACCAGCGAAGAAACGGCTTTCTCTAAGCGACCGCTACTACTCCAACGATCTACACGGGACCAACATCATGAAAGCCCTAAATCGCTATACCTCTACGGGTCGTCAATGTTGCGCGCTCCGAAGCGGAACATGCCTTTCAATAAGTACGCATGCAGTTTAACCGTGGCTTTGCTTTATTACGACATCACATACCCTTAACCACAAGCCTTGATCCTAGCGTCCAGAGGTCAAATCTAGCCATACCATCTGTCAAACACATTGATCGTTCAAATGGGAGGCAAACTAGTCAAGTTGAACCTTGTCTGCCCATTCGTTCACCCATGCCACGAGATCCCTCGCCATCTGCAGCCCTTGTGCACGCCTATCCGGTGCATGCTTCCCAGCCCGACGCTCTAGCTTGCGTTTTGCGCCTGCACGCCACGCATCTGCAACGGCACTAGCCCACTCGCCTGCCTCGTATGCCTCGCGTGTCATCTCCACGCCAACACCCTCGCGCATCAGATACAGGCGCAAACCGTGCTCTTCGACGAACAACGGTCGCGACACTGAAGCGAGACAATTTAAATTTACTGGACATGCAAGAAGCCAAGGTGCGTGAGCTTACCATAAACAAATGGCGTGCATGAGTCAACGCACTCAGACACCGTGCCGTATCCCTACAGAAGCATCAGTCATGCATAACGGTACCATTTGCAGAGAAGGCCAACGCACGAGCTTCCCAAGGAGGACGTCCCCGGCGGCCATAAGATCCGGCATATACACGTCTCTTGGCGCAATATAGAACCCCTCGGGCAAATCGTCGTCGTCTTCTGTCGAGCCTGTGCCAGAAGCGTGCACCCCGTTCCGCTTCGATCGCCACTCCTGCGAGTCGGCGACGCCGCACACGACCGCGATCCACGACGCGTCGGGAAGCATCAGACTGCGCACATCTAGATCGTCCAGAACCGCAGGCGGCGCGTCGCCATTCGGGAACCCATCATTGGGAAACGTGGGGGTTGGAGGGATGGTAGCGAATGTTGGGACTGACGGGCTTGGCATGGCCGCAGGAGCTGGCGCGCCGGGAATGTGAATATGCCCCGGACTGAAGACCTGCCCAGCCTTCTTCAGGCTGTTTCCCCTAGAGAGGGAATGCAGCTCGCTCGACAGCTCGCTCGAGAAGCCGTTTGGGCGTGAGCTAGTTTCCTGCTCAGGGGGTGTACGGTTTGGAGACGCCGAACGAGATGGGGTTCTGCTTCGCGAAGGTTTGTGGAAGATCTGACCACCGAAAGAAACTATCAGAATCTTCGTGATGGCTGGGTCATGTCGATGTTCTGGGATGCCGATGGAAGAAAGGAAGCGTGCGCGTCCTTCGGCGGTGTAAATGCCGTCGTTCGGAAGACGAACGAGCAATGGTGCAAGTCTTACATTGCGTGGCATTGGCTTGGTGGTAGGAGGTGCGCCAGAGTGACTGGATGAAAATGGTATCGATGCATGCAGGGTATATGTATGTGGGTTCTGAATAAGATGAGAGACGACGTTAGACTTGAATGAGCGTCCGATGGGGTCAATCCATCGGGTGGCAGGCAATTCCGGGGAGGTGGCAAAGGAAGGAATCGGTATAGCACCTGGGAGGCGATACAACATGTCGGCATGACGGTATCCGTCAAAGATCTGTTGGACAAGTGGGACCAGGGTTTCTTCTGATATTGGGACATCAGGTTCAACCGGTCCTTGGGAAAAGTAGCCTTGCGTAGCCAAGAGGCGATCGTGCTGCGATTGATCGACGAAGGATGCGGAAAGGAGGCTGTAGATAGAGTCGAACGTGAAATTTGTGATCAACACGGAGGGTAAGCGAGCTCTGTGAGCTGCGAGGCTTCGGGGACATATGAGCGGTCGGAATCTGTTCATGATGTACATACGGAACTTACAAGGCAAGAAATGCCGCGTCACTTAAAACACAATCCGCCTTGATCTCTTGCAGCCACCGTATCTCTTCTTCAAGCTTTTGTTCCTTCTTATTCAAAAAGGATTGTAAGACATCTATGCTCTTCTGTCTGTCCACCCGATATCTGCGTGCGGTCCATTAGAACGCGCAAACAGGCTTGGCGTAGACGGTGACGAACGCCAATGGTTGCAATATGACTGGGTCAATATCCGCATTGCGATATAATGCTCCTAGGGCAACAGAGGTCGAGAAGACCCGAATCGGTGCAGAAGACACGATGTGGACTGTGGGCGGGTCCTCCAAAGTAAGCAAGTAGCTGGCGAAGGCAGAGACGCGCGTGGCGTGCCCAAACCCTAACATCCCATGAGAGTATGAAGAAGGGTGTACAGTAACATTTACGCACCATGGCCAGAGCAGTAATATGCAAAACAAAGAGACATTCCTCCAGTATGTACCGCTACTGGTAAACGTGGGCACTGCCGCACTTGACAGTGAACGGGCCGAGGTCTGCGGAGGGTCAGCGCTTCGAAAATGGGCTATTTGAGCAAGCAGGATTTTCACTCTTCTCAGAGATGCAGAAATCCACCGCGTCTGTTCACGGATGGAGCCTGATTGACGTTTCGCAAGTTGGCCAACTACGTCACAGGGACGAGATTGACCGCGGATGGCGGCGATCCGGAGCGAAAGTCGGCTCCAGCTGCACAGAAGGAAAAATGAGAGACCCCAGGTGGTTTTTCGGTGGTGCTACAGTGTTTCCTTCTGACTCCTGCTCCTACGAAGGGCTCTGAGGGTAAGAGCTTGCTGAGGGTGAAGATATGGAGATGAGGGCTGTATTAGAGGTGACCGAGCGCGGGGAGTTACGGGCCGGGCCTGATTCATGTCATGAGCGTCACGGGACTGGCGGTCACGGATTTTAGCATGAGGCGGACCTCGAAGAAAACATTCGATGCGGAAGCATTTAATGAGCTAGCGCCACGCACTTCTGCAGTAATACATACTAGACCTCCGGTGGTGGAAGGACAAAGTTATACCATTTCTATGATCAACTATATGACCAGAGTGACGAAACAAAATGGTCGCCCACACGGAAGGGGGCAGTGGTGCCCCGTGTTCACTGGGACCGCTTAGGCCTACTGCATATTATTTCCCGCCCGGCTCTCTATAGCGTCGTATACAGGTCTCTGCGTCAATGCAAGCTATGGTTGCACCTCGTATGCCTTGGTTGTAGTCCCCCGCACACATCATTTCCGACCCATAAACCACATGTCCAAGTCAGTGCAAGAAGCCCGACTCAGGATGGGGGAATCATGGTGCGGAAAAGACATGTTCTAGAATAGGGTCATAATCCGAGAGCCATTTCGGGTGGGGAACTTACACTGTCTTCTGACCACAACTTGAGACCCTGTGCCAGCGACACGGAATCTTTCGTCCACCGGCTGGGAGGGACATGCATCAAAAGTTCAAGTGAATCCCCTTGAGTGTGGCGAGATATGGCGTAAGAAAGTACACTCCGCACGAGATTGAATTGCTGCGGTCACAAGAGGCCAGGTCCGGACAGCTGACTTGATATTTTCGGGCGTAGCATCATCACAAGGCCCTGCCGTGGGTGAGATGGATTGCAAGCAATTGCGACAGAATGGATCGCGAAGGGCTGTGGACGCATGACGTTCCCCCAAGGCGCGATACATATCCTCGGAAGCGCGGCAGCCAAAGCGGTACATGGGAGAGAAATAGCGAAACCGTCAGTTAAGAGCGTATGCTGTTGAGAGCCGAGGCGGGCGTGAGTACGGCTGAATTATAGCAGAAAACGAAGTATGTGCACGTGTGCATGGATGCCAGGGACGAGGACTCGTGAACAAAGACGGTGCAGAGAGTACAACGTGTGTAAGCAGGTTCAGCTGAGAACGGCTTCGCCTTCAGCTCAAAAGGCCCAAGAAGTAACGTCTTCAAATCTCACTAGTAAACACCATTGGACTTCACGGAGGTCGCTCACCTGGTCCCGCGGACCCTGTCTCTGTTTCCCCATTTGCAGGACTTTCTGGCTCCTCATCCACTCCGTCGCGCCAATCCTCGAGAAGGTCGAAGCGGGATTCCGGTGAGATACTCGGCGCTAGAACTAGGGGAACGTGTAGTCCGCCGCGTGACGAGGGTCGTCCGGAGTACTGTGCACGATATAGAAGGGAAGCAACTCGAAGGCCGGAGTCAATAATCCATGCTGTCGGACGAGGAGCACGGAAGGGATGATTTCTTCGAGATGAGAGATCGATCTACCCTTTGAGGGAGGTTCTTCTCAGGCCCATGACGACCACCCCTACTCTCATAGGGAAATAACCTTTGCTCATGATGGCCTGGGGAAGGGTTCACATTTCGGGAAGGCTGGCTCGACGGGTGGGAACTGGCCCGACTCGATTCGTTATAGTGACCGGTAAGGATTCTGTGTGACAGTTTTAGAGTGTGTAGAGTGAATCAGCGAAGAGTTACTCAAGACGCCCGAGCTCACAGTTGCAGAGAATTAGGAAGAATTTGAAATGAGCTTGGTCGTGGCCGTCGTGGCGTTGGTCCGGCTGGGCGGTCCGGATGCTGGTTCAATGGGGACATGCTGCAAATGTGGTTTCGGGTCTGGCTATCTCTGACTCCGACCTGACCCTCAGCCCAGCGTAATCTCTCCCGGACACTGATTTACCCTACAGGACATTGTATTAGCATACTCACACCTACTCCGATAGATATGGAAAACGGGCACCGTGAAGACGGGCGAGACTCCCCTGCCCTGCCTCCCACACTTGCGCCTGCATTACCTCCCACACCGGCGCCCGCACATTCCGCACTCGCTCCCGTTCCTCCCACACTTGCGGACCAACAACGTTCACTACCCATACCCTCGAATCCAGCAGAAGCGCTGCCTTCTTCATCACCGCCAATGGTATACAGACCGCCAAGTGAACCAGTGACTTTAAATGCAGATCGTGATCCTGCTTCCATCATCTCTCCACTGGACTTGATGCCGCACCTCAACAGATCCGCTCCCTCTATAGTCAAGACGAGGACAGGAAGTGTCCTCTCTAGGGGTTTCATCTTGAAGACGGACTATTACCCTTCAGGTGCGCCTTGGCTCGAGCGTGGATCCCGTTCATGCTGACCGACTGAACTAGGCCGTGCCCTTGACCTCGGTCTAAATGTCCACTGCGCTCCCAACTTCCGAGCACCACGAACAGGCAGCCTAAATGTATTCGGTGCTGCTCAGCCGCGCTCACAAGGTCTGAGAGCTATCCTCTCGGTTCTTCGAGCGCGTCCAAACGAGACTGCCCCTTCGCACGTCATCTGGTTCTCAACACGTGAGGAGCCCATCGGTGAGTTCACTTCGCCGTCGTCACTTCTGCCGTAGTTTCATTGAACGAAACTGCGCTCCACGTCAGTGTATATCTCAGGGCGCCCGTTTGTCCTCCGGGACTCGGCACAGCCGAGGAAGACGCTGCCTCTCTCGGATCGTCCAGAGAACCTCGAAGCTATCGAGCAACGCTTGAAGAATGACATCCTTGCTGAAGGAGTGAGGTCAGTACGGCTCCCCTGTATCGGTCAGTGTACCGAATGCGTGCTTATGTCTTCCACAGATACGGAGGCCTCATCCTCACACACAATGAGATAGGCAAGCGGGATAAATGCGTGCTGAATACTGGGATTACTGACCCTATCTAGCTGTCGAGGATGGTGATGGCGCTATCCTGCCCACGTGGACAGCTGTAGACTCCAATAACGTCAGAACCTCGCGGGAACTCTGGGAGTACATGAGGAACGAAGGCTGGCATGTGGAGGTGAGTATTCGTTAATGTTGCATCCAATGGCAGCTACTCAGCGTACATTAGTACCATCGGTAATTGTTTCGCTGTCTTCTAGAGCAGCTTATCTGACATACCCCAGTATACCAATTTCTCCCGACCGTCCAATCGAAGTGCGTACCCGACAAGCTCTCGGCTTCATCCTCTCACGTTTTACCTCCCAGGATAACTACGTAGACGCATATCTTCACGTCATCAAGAGTGCAGATCCCCTTCGGACCTGTCTGGTGTTCTCATGCGGCATGGGTGCTGTGCGCACCACGTTCGCCATGACTGCAGCTTGTCTGCTCCGCCGAAGGCAGCTCATGCTGCGAGGGTTCCCTGATCCCTATGCCGCGAAGTTGTTGAGTACTCCACTTCTCTCGCACGTGACTAGTGGCATAAACACAGTGAGTCGCGAACGTATAGTGATTTTTTTAAGTCATGCTCTGACATTACAACAGCCCAACAGTGGTTACTCAGTACGTCTTTGCTTGGATATCAAACGCAGTGCGTGCAGTTGACTTTCCCTGCAGACACCTCCGCAAGCTGTGTTAGGTGAGGCGAAGGTCTTACAAGCAATGGAACAGGCGAATGCGCAACAGGATCTCAATCGGTCACTTCTGCGTCTCACCAATATCCTCCAGCAGAACCTCCCTGACAGCCCATCGCATCATGTCATCGAGTTGCTGCTCAGCAATCCATCCTTACTCGAAGACCTACGAAGGGCGCACATGGGCAATTATGGCATAATCTTGAGTCTACTAGGATGCCTGGATGATGGACTTAAATCCAAGAAGCTCGTGGACAAAGTCATAGACAGCTGTGAGCGTCTTCAAAAACTTCGGTAGCAGAGCTAACATGCAAGTTCGCAGGCGATCATGTCGTCAATTTGCGAGAAGAAATTCTGATTCACCGGATTAAGTACTCGCTCAGCAGCTTAGAGAAGTCAAACGGAGACACCGTGCTGCAGAAAGCCGCCAAGGCGCTCGAGAAGTAGTGAGTTGATGTGGCGTGCATGTATGTGTGCTGATGTAAAATAATCAAGCTTCTTCACCATTGCATTCGCCAGCTTCGTGGAAGCTCAGCAAGACTTCTCTCAGACGTTCTCTGCGTGGCTCAGGGTCTGTTCTTTCAACTCATTTGATTTACATTGACTTACATATATCCGATGGGCTATAGGCTAGAACGGAGATTTACAAGTGAGTTTCCTTTCCATCAGATTGCTATAGTGTCTTATTCACGTCGTCGATAGCCAAGTCTTGTTTCTGCGCAAGTCATACGGGAGCCGTCTCAACGTGTTCTCGCCAGTGAATGACCTCTCGTCGCTCTCGAAGTCAGGGTATCAGCGATCTACAGTTCGTGGCCAGAAGAATGACGTCGCCATCGCTGGCGGGCAAGTTCTTGGCGACGAATATTCTGACCACGTCGTGAAGGTTGGACATATATCTTACGACACCATCTCTGGGCACTGACGTATTCGTCCAGAACCGCAGTGGCATCATCTTGCGAGAAGGGTGAGTCGCACAATGCACCGTGTCACCTGTAGTGCTGATATGTCGGATTAGCACACTCCTCAAATCAGATCAGTGGCTGTCAGAATCACAACATGTTCCGCTTGAGATGCGAGGCGCAATCAACTTCCGCAACATATCAGGCAGCAATATATACGCGCTTGGTCAACCGACGGTGGAAGCTATAGACCAGGTGGTTGACCGTATCAGGCATGTGCATCCGGAAGCGGACCGCGTTGTATGGGTTACTCTGCGCGAGGAACCGATTGTGTATGTGAATGGCGCACCTTACTGCCTGAGGAGAGAGCGTTTCAGCCTGCGGAACATGAAAGGTGTTTTCGGGTCCTCGCTCTGGAGGAACCACGCTGACCAGTGGGGCAGACTATGGCGGAATCTCTGCAGAACGGCTTGAAACCTTAGAGGAACGTCTACGGGATGATGTCGTATCGGAACTTCACACATTTGGTGGAAAGTATGTGCAATTCTTGTGGCCCCCACCCTAGCTAACTGGCGAGTTTCTCAGGCTTCTCTTGCACACGGAGACTCCCGACGGTTCTGTCATCCCAGTCTGGGAAGAGGTCCGCCCGGGAGATGTCGCTGTCATGAAAGATGTGATGGCCGCGCGCAAGGCCTCACAGGGCAACGTTGACCTCTTCTACAGTCGCGTTCCGATCACTGCTGAGCGTCCACCTGACTTCTCGGACTTCAGCGAGCTTATCGCAGTCATGCTCTCCCCGAACATGGCACATACGCCGATCGTCGTCAACGACCAGCTTGGCCGCGGACGTAGTACATTGACCTCGGTATGCATATCTTATCGAGAAGTTTCCAGTCCACGTGCTCATGGTGGATTCACTTTAGATCATCCTCATCCTTCTTCAGCAGTGGATCTCGAGGCCGACCTTCCAGCCTACAACCCCTCGAGCGATCTCGCACTCCCTTTCAACGATGTCTGTGCCGACCTTGGATAACCCAGCTGGAGAATCTCCTATCCGGAGGCAATCTTACCAGGTCATCAATAGTAAGATAACTTTGTCTACAGATGTCTTGGTCCCGGAATGTTGAACCTCTTCCAGACCTGCTTCGCGTGATCCGCAAGGGTCCTGCGGTGAAGGCAGCTGTGGATGATGCCATTGACCAATGCTCCGAGGTTTTCAACCTACGGGATTCGATTGAAGAGGCACGAATTCGGGCGGAGCAAGCTGGGGACGAGCGCACTAGGCGATCATTCGCGCAGAAAGGTTCGCATAGACAAACCACCAACCCTCTGCAATTCACTGACACCCATGATAAGGCCTCCAGAACCTCAGGCGATACTTCGAACTCATCGTGTTCCAAGCGTACCTGCAGTCGACAGAACCTGATACTATGCAGAACTACCAAACATTCGAGGCATTCGTCAAGAACCTGCCAGGTATAGGGCGGATTCGCATTGCCGTATACACGTGGTGCTGACAGACGAGCGCAGTGCTCAAGACGTTTGAGAAGGAACTGCTTGCAGAGGGTATCCACGCGCTGAAGCCGCTGAACCGTGTCGACCTAGCGGACGGCGTTGCTCTGCCTGACGAAGTCACACATATCGTCGCCAACCGCAGCGGGAGCATACTGTCGGCTTCCACGATCTTGAAGAGTGACTTCTTCTCGAACCTTCAGAAGATGACGCTACCTGAGTAACACATTCTTCCCTGCCAACTCCTCAAAAGATTGACGAAAGCATATACAGGCGTATCGACGGATCTCCAAACTTCCGCCGCGTGCCTCTGATACTTCAACTAGTTCCCAACGGGAGGACTTCTTCGCCTGACAGCTTTTACTTTGCACCAAACTCAGTCAACGATGGTAAAGGTGTCTGCGGGAGGTACGATTAATATCACTCTAGTCTTCAACTCACTAATCCCGATGGCCGCGAAGTGGGATGCCAACGGTACAAGGGTATACGAATCCTTTCTCTTAACTGACGTATGGCTAACAATTTGAATAGTCTCCGGCGAGCTTTGGCACGAGTCAACGCTGGACCTGGTGGCGACAATCATGTAGTGTGGACGTCGCTGCGCGAGGTTCGTTGATAGTCTCTTCCGTAACTGTCAATTGTCTCTGATGTGCCCCAGGAACCGGTCATCTATGTTGCTGGTCGACCGCACGTCCTCCGGTTGGTTAATCGCCCATTGGAAAATGTCGAGTACGTCGCGCTTTGCATCCGCGCTATCACCAAGCTTATCATCCCGCAGGGCGACTGGTATCTCAACAAGCGACGTTGAGGCCATGGAAGAGAGTTTTAAGCGCGATGTCCTCCGAGAAGTCCATGCAGGCAACGGTCGTATCCTACTGCATGACGAAGTCGAGGAACGGCCGAACGTGTTCTCGATCATACCGCTATGGGAGAATGTCTCTGAGGACGACATCATGACACCGCGAGATGTCTTTAACATGATGGCCAGGGAAGGCTTCAGGGTCAGCGAAAATACTTTTCGAAGGAGATGGTGGCTTACTCTCCTGCCTTCCAGATCGATTATGGTCGCGTAGCCATAGTGTGTTTCTTTGCCTTGAGCACATACCACGCACTCCAGCTAACATTTGATAGACCGACGAACAAGCTCCCTTACCAGGCGCGCTGTCCCAACTTCTGGACAGGGTAATCTCTAGCTACGAGAATGCAGGGGACTTCATCTTCAACTGCCAGATGGGTCGCGGTCGAACCACGACAGGCATGATTACAGCATGTCTGATCGCGACGACAATGAACTGGAAGGAAGGCGAAGTCATTCCTCAGACAGAGCCGGAGACTATCCTCGAAGACTACGATAACATCGACGGTCCGTCTGAAGAGGAAGCCTACTTGCAAGGTCTGTTCTCCTGGTTCAGAAACCCACGACACGATGTACTCATAGTCAATTAGGAGAGTACAAGATCATCCTGCAACTCGTTGGCATCCTCTCGCACGGCAAGATTGCAAAACGGCTGACGGATGGTGCGGTCGACCTTATGCAAGACGTCCAGAACTTACGGAAAGCTATCTACGAGTACGTAATTCCTCGAGTACTCACATCCCGGGGCGATACTCATGTATTGCCTTGAAGCAACAAACTGAAGGTTGACGCTTGCGAGAAAGGAACCCCGAAATACCAGAAGTTGTTCAACCTCGCTGTGAATTATCTGTATGTTCTATACCCTGGGCCTCGAGCATGGCGGTGCCCTAACAACTCCATAGATATCGATATGGCACTCTTATTGTATTCGCGAACTACCTCATCGAGCGTCGGCGCGGCGAGGCCAGTCAGGATACCTTTCCGGCGTGGCTCGCAGAGCACCGCGAGATTACGAAGTTGCTTGGCCGCAAGTCGTTAGATTAAGAATACCTAATACCAAACAGGCCACCTGTAATACCCATCATGTCTGAGGCTCGGAGGCTAATTGTATTGACTAATGACGAAGATATCTTGCTCATTTCACGGAATGTGGGACTCTTGTGGAGAGTGCGCGTGGCATGTACCACTGCCTGGGAGTGCACGGGACCACATGTCCATGTACCGGACGAAGTAGATTGGAGGCGTGCGAACGCCCACAGCATCGTTCTGCTGGGAGTACATCATGTCAAGGTCAGCAGAGCCTGAAGTCAGGCAGGCGGTGTAATGGCCGTACACGCAGCTCCTGGATCTTCGTTCCCATCTGCGGATACCGATGGTGGCAATGTTAACGTTGTTGTGCGGATATTGTTCTCTTCCCGCAGGCGGAGATTGTTCACGGGTGAAGGAATCATGTTTTTGGACTGATCGGGGTCGCTGGAGCATTGCCGGACAAGACTCTGGAGTACATGATGTTCAAACCTGTTGGGTTCTGAGTTGACTGAGGGTTCGAGGGATCACTTGAAACACAACCCGGTTGTTGACATAGAGTAGAAAGAGGTTTGTCACGAGATGATCTTGAAGCAAATACTTACTCGAGCTGAGCTCACGGGTAGTCAAGGCATACAAGCATCTCATCTACTGGGATTAAGCACCGCCGCTATCAAGCTGCTACTGGGCAGCATAACCTCCCGCATCGCCCGATGATCCAAGCGGTTTCTCCGAAGCCGCCAATGGTTCTTCCACAGCAGACTCGATCAAAGACGGCGGTTCGGTCGGATGAGGTTGAGCGGTGGCCTTCCATCCGCTGCGGAACGACGCTACCGCAGCTGCCAGGCCAAACAACGAGGTCCAGATCTGATTGTATACATTAGCACAAGAGGCAGCCGGGCAATCAATAGCACGCACATCATTCTTGAAGACCCCTTTCTCAAGCGACCTGAGGTAGCCTGATTAGTGAGGAATACGAAGCCATGGTAAGCCTGAGACGTTACCAGTGGATCGTCATCGGTAGGAAACTTAAGTTGACAGCCAACTCGTTGTACCATGCGTCCCACCGACGAGCAAGCTCAGTACGCTCCTGCGGCTGGAGCTGCGCCCGCGGGCTCAGTCGATTAAGCGCCCGTTGCCGCTTGAGAAGTAAAATACGGTCCTCGCGCAGGTGGACGAGCTGCAATACGACATACGCAGCCCAGAGGCGTGTGGACCACAGGCCAATCGCGGTGTCATTGATGGTTACCTGGCGAGGCTTCTGAAACAGGGAAGGGAGCGAAAGTGTCTTGGGGATGAGCTCGTGAGTGCGGAAATAGGAAATATGCTGGAGGGGATAGAAGGCGAGCATCGACCATCCTTGCGTGCGCTCGATGCTGTGAAGGCGGCGTGTCGGTGGCGGACTGCGCTCCATTGCGATAAGCCACTGAATAATCGGCAAAAGCCCTGGCCGTTTGATTAGCTCAGCGCAAGGTTCAGTACACGGACGGAGGCACGCACCCCATATTCCCCACAATGTACGGGCGTCGCTTATAGTGCTTGCAAGCTTCGCCAACTTTGGAGCGAGAGAGCTAGTAGGTTCGGCTCGCACACCGGCGCGGTGCTGAAGACGTGCCCTCGCTTGCAAGATCGGGATGAGAACTTTCGCCCCGTACTGGATGAGCTGAGTGCTGCTTCAGCATTCCTTGCTCGGTCCACAGAAAGTAACGGTTACCATGAACAACTTGCTGTATCCAACAGTCTATCAGCTCGGTTGGGACACGGACTCGACAGTAACGTACTCGCTACCGCTCCATGTGCTCAAGTAACGAATGAGATGGTCCAAAGTCTCCGATGGCTGGACGTTGCTGAAGGCGCCGAGTGTAAGGTCTTCGAGTCGAGAGACAGTGAGATGCTTTTGGGTACTGGACATAGTCAGTGAAGTTCCAGGGAGGATCGTCCGCCAATATGCCCAGCGCTAATGGTAAGAGAGGGGTGGTTGGGGAAACGATGCGACGCAGAATTCACCGACATCACTTGCTGGCAGAAATCCATGCGTTTACCGGCTTCGGCTCGGACCCCAAGCGGGTCGCTTGCCGTTCCGTGGGAGCGTATTACATACGCAGGGTGTACAACTGCGCACGCGTCAACACTCTTTTTCCTTAGAACAAATCCCTGGGGACACAAAGTTCGGGCATGGCGAGCTCCTAGACTCCTTACCCGCGTTCCAGTCTCCTAGAACAACGCTGTGCGTTGTCCTAGACGACGCCAGTCCTGTCGACCACGTTCCTTCTCTGTCCGACCATCCCTCATTCTGTCTGGAGGCATCGCTTCCGCTGGCGCTCATGATTGACAGAGGAGTCTGGGAGGAGCCGGAATGTCTTGCCGACAGACGTACATATGCTTTAGAACGAAGATTGGGTGCAGGTGTGGCTTTTCCGAGTTTTGAGTGTCGCGTTCTGCTTCTACTCTCTATGCAGCTTCTGTACCCTGTATTCATTCCAATGCAATTCCATTCCCCTCCATAATTAAGACCGAGTGCAAATATAGAAGCCACGTTCCCCGACCTCGACCCCCGCGTTGGTTGCGACCCTCTTCCTGATTCGAGTATGTGCGCATCGTGACATGTCAGGTGGCCGGCCTCCCGCGGAGCTGAAGAACGGGGCTGAGGTCACTGCTCCCGTCTAACGGCATCGACACCAAAGTTTTCAACCCATCGTCGTCTTATGGCCGTCTGAATATTCACAGCATCGCCTTCGAAGCCTATCACTGGTTCCGCGTAGCCTTTTGTCGGCTCTCCGATGCGAAGAAGCATCGTTATTCTTGGAAAGACCTGGAACAGCTGACACCTTTACTAGCGTGATCCATCCCCAGTCTCCAACCCGTCGCTGCGATGGCAGCAAAATGAAGAAAATTTGTCCCAAGGGTAGAGGTCACGATGCAAGATCGTTGCCCCAATAGTAGCAGAACCATCTGACCGCGAGCCGCACTGGAGCCACTGGTCAATAATCGCCTTGAGCATTATTCATGACATGCATCCTCTGCATATAAGGGGAGGACGGCGGCAGCATCTTGCTTGCGCGCTCAATATGTTCGCAATCTTTGCGTCCTTTGCTGCTCTGGTTTCTATGGCGCCGCTTTTGGCGTGCGCCAGCCCCGCACGTGGAGGCACACCGACTATATCTGGTGGCTTCCCCGGCGCGACGTCTCACGCGAAGTTGCACATTGCCGCGGAAGCTGCCGGAAAACTGTACTTCGGTACAGCGACGGACAACCCAGAACTCAATGATACGGCCTATACCGCCATTCTGGACGATAGGACAATGTTCGGTCAAATAACGCCAGCGAACAGCATGAAGTGGGTAAGCATGTCCATTGTGGTGGCTCTAGGCTTCACGTTGACCGTCAACCTCAGTTTGACACCGAACCGGAGCGGGACGTATTCAACTTCACGGACGGGGACGTGATTGCTAATTTAGCCAAGCGCAATGGCCAGCTTCTTCGGGGTGAGTACATCTCCCCACCAGCATCATTTACTTTGTCTGACGCGAAGAAAAGGTCACAACTGCGTGTGGCATAATCAACTCCCCGACTGGGTCACCGCAGGCAACTTTGACGCGCCAACGCTCGCAAGCATCGTCTATAATCATTGCCACACGATCGTGCGCCATTATGCGGGCCATGTGTACGTGAGCTGCTTCTCAGCTGGACGCGAACATCGACTGACGTCATTTCCTCAGGTGTACGTGCCATTGAACGTGTGCATTGCGAGTTCTCAGGCTGACGAACTGGGCTTTTCTTGCACAGACGCGTGGGATGTAATCAACGGTATGGGTCCCCCTAGTTGTGTCCTGAGCTGGGTCTCACCCAACGCATCTACCGACAGAAGCTCTCAATGATGACGGCACATTCCGCGAGGACGTCTTCTTCGACACACTCAATTCATCGTACATCCCGCTTGCTCTCCACGCTGCTCGGGCTGCAGACCCGAAGGCAAAGCTATATTACAATGATTTCAATATTGAAGGCTCTGGTGTGACTTCCCCTGTCTTCCTAATCTATATCTTATCCTCGTGCAACAGGTGCAAAGTCTACTGCGTTGCAAAATCTCGTCAAAAGCCTCAAAGCATCTCACACACCCATCGACGGCATTGGCGTGCAAAGCCACTTGATCGTGGGAGAAGTACCCACTGATATGGAAGAAAACCTCCGCACGTTCACCGGGCTTGGCGTTGAGGTGGCCATTACAGAGCTTGACGTCCGCATGACGCTGCCTGTGACTGCTGCACTGCTCGAACAGCAGAAAGCAGACTACACGACCGTGGTGAAGGCATGTAACGCGGTCCCTCGCTGCATCGGCGTCACTGTGTGGGACTTTACGGACAAGTTCTCGTGGGTTCCGGGCACGTTCGCTGGGCAGGGTGCTGCCTGCCCATGGGACGAGGTGCGTCTCGCCTCGCGAAATATCGGCACCTTTTGTACTGTGCATTGACTCACGCTTCCACAGGAATTGGAGAAAAAACCAGCGTTCGATGGTATCGTCAGCGGGTTCACGTCTCGTTGATCCGGAGTTGCGGCCCTACGTACACATCTGAGGGTGCCGCCTGTCCACTCAATGCGAGCTGCCTCTGCGCCAGTTTGGCTACCCTCGGGCAGGGTTTGACCCGACCGAGCGCCATGCGTTTCCCTTATCAATCGTTGATCACAGTAACCAATGCGCAAGTCTGAAAGCGCCTCTACAAGGCGCCCGTAATATTGAAAACTGAAACGGCTGACTCAAATATATCGTGAACAGTTACAAATTCTTGCGTGCTTGTGGCACATATCGGCTACGCTGGGTGCTCGGAACCTGTTGTGTCTGCTCGACTTCGTGGTGCTTATCGCACCCATTGTTTTGAGTCAAGAGGGATGCGTACCTGCACAAGTGGCGTTCTGCAACTCAGAGGTCGAAGGTATAAAAGTCAACCATGAAAGTCTCTTTGTCGACAGCAAGACACCCGATACTCAGAACATATAAACCTGATGGCACCAGACCGCACACCCACGTTCACCGAGATTTTCAAGGTGGTCGGCACACTGTCTATCACGCTGGATGTCTATCTCTCTTCCCAGCCTCATCCCACTGCTATGCCAATTATGCTATACATACATGGTGGAGGTACTTTCCCTATGAACACGCTGCAGGTGATTGTTCTTTGACGATGCATACTGCCTTTCTAGGTCTGGTAGCGAATGATTCGACCGACATCCCACGGTTCCTTCCTGCTTTCTGCGATCGCGATGGCGTAGCGCTGGTCAGTGCGAACTACCGCTTGGCTCCCCAGGCTTACCTGCCTGAATCTCTCGCCGACGTGCGTGACGCTCTCGCATGGTGCACCGAGACGCTGCCTGATAGCGCAGGTTCCCGTGGCCATCTGGTTGACGGGACACGGGTGGCCCTCTCGGGTGGCTCTATGGGTCTGTACCGCTTCCTCTGGCACCTCCATAGCATATACTGAACTACTTGTTTGACCATATAGGGGGATGGCTGACGCTGCTGCTGGGCTCGGAGCAGCACGCATGCGTGCGCGCTCTTGCGGCGCTGTACCCGATGACGAACCTTTCCGATGAGAACTTCAGTGTTGTGAGTCCAGGCCTTCTTTTATATTCAAACGCTACGTGCTCACGCGGTATGCTCTCCACAGGCCCCGCCCATTCCTCCCATTCCGCGCTCAGTCGTTGCGCCATATATCGACGGTCCTATGGCTGCTGGCGCCACACCGGATACGGACTACGCCGCGCACCCACCTATTTTTACAGGTCGCTCGCGCGCTGTTGTGTATATGGCTCAGGAGCACCTCTGGGCTCCCTGGATCCTTCGCGCGGCTCCAGATGACGCTGCTGCCCCCGCGGCGTGGGACGCCCGCCTCAAGGTGCGCGATGCGCCGCCCGGGAGATGGCCGCCCACTGCAGTCGTGCACGGTATGTCGCACGGCGGTGCCGCACTTTTCACGCTAACGACTGGATGGCTGGGATGTGCAGGTGCCGACGATATGTTGATCCCGCCTTCGAACGGCTCGGACATCGCAGATGCTCTGAAAGCGCGTGGGGAGGGCAGGTTTTTCTGGCAGCTAGTTCCCAATGCGGGCCATTTTCTCGACATGATCTGTGACCCGCGGGATGATGCTGGAATGGACGCGCTCGGCCTCACGCCACTGTGGGCATTTGTGCTCGCTGCGCTGCGATCTGGGAAGTAAAATAGCACTAGTGGCCCAGGCGTCAATTGAGTGATCCAAGGGTCCCGACGACTCCCGAGTTGATATAAGCTGTGGGAAAACAAGTGGAAAAGCGTGAGAGGCGTGAGTATATGCGGTTTAGTTCAGAGTTGGCAACGCATTGCTGGTTCGAGTACACTCCTCCGACCACCACCATGACCTTTACCTCCATGTCCTCTTGCAGACATTGTGAATTCGCCGTCAGAGCTTGGCGGGGCGAACCCATAGTTGCAAGCGCTGGTCGATATATGGTTTGATGGCTGTAACATGGAATTCCTCCTCGGGTTCGACGTTGCGCCTCGCCGCTGCTCGCTGACCCCCTCCTCCTCATGGATCAAGACACTGGACGAAATCATACTGTAGCCAGTCCTTTTCCAGGCCTGGATACAAGCCCCAGCATCAAGTCAGCACCTCTCTCGCCAAGGTCGACCAGGGCTGAGGCCCCCTCTCCACCACAAAGCCCACGGGACCACCAATCCACAGGACCATCCGAGAAGAACTTCAGCGATGGTTCAGGCGCGCTGTTTTCCATGTATCTGGAAAGGGCGGGGGAGGTGGATAGGCAGATGACGGAAAACTGGAAAGGTGATGCTGACGGTATCATTGTCTTCGTATGTTTTCCTCTCTCTCTAGTTGCCGCATGCTGACTCTCATACAAAGACCGGTCTGTTCTCCGCAGCTGTCGCTACGTTCCTAGGGAACACATACCAGAACCTTCAATTGAACCCTCAAGACGCATCGGCCTTCTACCTTGCTCATCTTTACCAGCGATCAGCAGCCGAGGATGGGACCTCGGTTTCGATCCCGCCATCATTGTCCGATCCATCCACATTCGCACCGTCCACAACTGCGGTCTGGGTGAACATATTGCTGTTCCTCAGTCTTGTGATCAGCCTTACCTGCGCTCTCCTTGCCACTATGGTACAGCAGTGGGCCCGGAGATACCTCCGTTCGATTCACACAAGTTACCAACCGTATAAGCGGGCGCGCATTCGCTCGTTGTATGCCGAAGGCGTAGAGAAGTTCCGGGTCTCCTGGGCCGTCGAAGCACTCCCCGCACTCCTGCATTTGTCCGTCTTCCTTTTCTACGCGGGCTTGGTCATTCTTCTATCCACCCTCAATCTCGCTGTGTTTGGTGTCATTATCTCATGGGTGGCCCTTTGTGCCTCTCTGTACTTGATAATCACAGTCATGCCAGTCATATTCCTCGACAGCCCATACCACACGCCACTCTCCAGTCTAACGTGGTCCCTCATCATGACTTCATTCAAGTTGGTCCTTGGTGCCGCTAGCTTTGTCCTTCGCAGCTTGCATAACCACGGTTGGGCGCCGATTAGGCTGGGTGTCAATACTCATGCGTTACTCGCCACCTGTCAGCGGCGTCTGCGTCTTGGAATGGTCAAAGAAGCCGAGGAGGTCGCTATGGGGTTATCGTCAGATATCGATAGCCGAGCGCTCGCATGGACGTACGACTCTTTGGACGAAGACCACGAATTGGAGCAGTTCTTGGCAGGGATACCAGACTTCTTCCGTTCAACATCAGTCGAAAAACCGGAAGTGGTGATCACAAATATCCGTGACTCATCACACCGAGGCTCTTTGCTACTCGCAACTGTGTCTCTGATCAATCGCTCTTTATCCCATGGTCATCCCACGGAACCCGCACAGCAACAACGATTCGAAGTTTGCGTGAAGGCTGCTTTCAACATTTGTGCCAAATCGTTCGCTTGGCTACAGCGCATCGGCTCCTGGAGAGACACGTATGTGGATGCCTCGGATCAACTCCGTCTTTATGGGGAGTTAAGCAAGGCTGCGGACCAAGACATCGCCCTTTTGGCGGACTGCATGGCAGCTCGAACCGTCCATTGGTCTTTTTCATACGAGCTGTCGAGTTGTACAACCGCTCTCGAGCAACGTTTTGGTGTCTCTCGTCACACCCTTCAAGAGTATCTCGAATCCAAGGACGCCGCGGATATTCAGCTTGTCAACCTCTTGCATTTCGTGGAGCACGTAGCGCTACGCTACTCCGGTACTCTGCCGTGGAGCACAAGCGCGTCGACGATTGACTTCACCCTCTCGGAAATATCCCGCATCGACATTCGAAATACCTCATCTGAACTTAGGGCCCGGTTCTGCAGACTATGGAACCTGATCGTGACCGGAGGCACGCCCCGAGGCGAGCAGTCGGATGACCAATTTCTCAAGCGTGTCCTAGCACACCTTGCAGCGATGTGCCTCAAGCTTCATCAAGGAACAGCCTCTACCCCAGCCGCATTCTCAGCTTCGACATCGTCCTCCGAGTTTGTCTGGATGCCAATCACATCATACCCCATGTGCACTGAAGACACTCACGGCTCGTCATCGAGTTCATATTCCCCGTTGGAGAGCCACTTGAACACCTTCCGCATCGTCTCCACATGTCCCCAGCTAGGCTTCGGCCAAGCCCGCTCCCATGATATATGATTGGCGGGAGGACAACTTTGGACACGATAACTCTACTCACTCTTGTTTTTTCAGTGCTCTATGCACATCCCAACCCAAGTCCCACCCCTTCCTACGTCTGTACTTACTTACTGGCGAAATACGGCATCATTGACATTGTCGAGATTAATTTGCGTCAATTCCTTCAGCGTTTCGAAGCAACGGCACTTTCATCTCTCTGTGCTTGTATTCTACAACATGGTCGATACTGGGGTGCCAAGGCACCTGGGTGACTCCGCCATGGAATGAGATAACCTGCATGTGGTATCCCCTGAGTTATCCCCAAAGTTAGTTCATAGGGTCTGCGAAAGTCGTATCCCTCTGCCAACATGTCACCAATCGTCGCTGCGAGGAGCAACTTCCGGCCACTCAGAAGGATCCGAACATCACAGCCCTCGCACCGCAAGGAGATTCTAAGCGTTATCTGCCCCAAATGCCTCGCGAGAAGCCTCTGCCGCGATAAACTCGTCGCACTCCACTCGGCTCTTATCCATGTCAACAAACACCAAGAACACAGTGCTGAACGCTCCCCTGCAGACCGTCCAATCGTCAGTATCTGCAGAGCAAGTGGGGAGAGCGCACGCACAGGCTGAAGAGGAACGCAAACGGCATGTTGTCGTTGTTGTTCGAGGCGGAGATGATCGCCTGAGAGACGAACGGGCCAATGAAAGCGGATGTCTTGCCAATCTAGTGAGGTATTGATCGTAAGAGTGAGGCCAGACTGGAACAAAGAGCGTACATACCACAGAGAAGAGCGCGAAGAAGAGGAACCTGCGAGGGACACCGATGTCAGCTGGGCTGGAGGCGGGAACTGGGGCTAGGCGCACATCTGCGGCAGCGGCGAGACCTCGCTGATCATGGTCTGGCTGTAGGCGTACCATGGGCACACCATCAACCCATAGAAGACCTGGTATAACCTTGCGGCGTAATCGTGCGTCAGGTCGCGCACCTACAGGGGGGCGGAGCGAGAACGACGTACCAGATCTCCCAGACGTGCTTGAAGCCGAACTTGTCGGTGTGCACGCCAATGAGGCCCCATACGGTGAGAATCTGGTGAAGTGCGTCTGAACGGGCGTGTCGAGGGTATGTTCACGAGGTGAGCACGCACCAGGATCCAAAATACATTGAAGATTAACATCTGCAGGTGTATTCTTGGTCAGGTTTTCTCCAGCGCTGGCTATTCAACGTACTCTCTTCGTGGATATATGGAACTTTTTCTGTACGATCCAGAATATACTGCAAGGGAGTTAGTTCAGCTCCTTCGCAGACCATTCAATACTCACTATATTCCGAGCCCTTGGGTGACGATACCAACCAAGAGAAGGAGAGTAAGTTGTTGTGTCGAATACGATACAACGCTGGAAACATGTTACCCAAGACCAACCTAAAAGATGGGAGCACTCACCTATTCTGAAGCGTGCCGATACAGTTCTGCAACGAAGCGTGAGCATCCCCGAGCACAGGCTACAGTAGGCCCTTACACAGTGGTATTCAATACATCGCCCCTGTCAAAGAGCGAAGGTCAGGACCGAATGATACGGGGGTGGAAGGACGACTCGCATGAGAAAGTAGAATATGAGATACAAGAAAGTCTGCTTCAACCGCATACACTCGCGGAACGCAACGTAGGTTTGCTTGAACCCCACCGTCAGGAGCGACGTCCCAGGTGGCAAGGAGAGTCCCGGGCGGCGCTTTTCAAACAGAAACCAGGGGATCGCGCACAGCACTATCGCCAAGCGCACATCAGACCACAATGGTGCACAGGATGGCTAGAGAGGACGTACACCACACGCCGCCAGAGAACGCAATAAGCACGCTGAACGCATGCGTATTGTTCTCGACGCTCGCATCGGAATTGAGGCCCTTGAGGATGCCGACCATCACCGCGAGCACGATGATCTCGCCCGCCGAGCACACCGCGAACGACACGTTCGACACACGATTGCGTGTCAACGACTCGAACTGGACGTGTGCGTCTAGCCTGCGCGCCTCCCATGGTAAGCCGACCGCATGAGAGGATGGTGGATAGAGGCTGACGATTTCTCTCCCCGTTTTGCCGCGGTGGCGGAGTGCTGGACCTCCGGGAGGTTGCGAGCAAGCCCGGGGAATGCGGCGGTCCAAAATGTCAGCGAGCACTGCGCGCACACGTCAACTCTCGAGCCCATAACCATAGAAATATGTGCCCACCTGGTACGATATCACTTTGTGCACAAGTGTTCAGACGAGACCGCGCGAGACAATATGAGGCACGCACAACCCAAGATGTATAGCGCCACGCCTGCGCGCCACTGCGCAGGATCTTCGACGCCGAGCCACGCGAACGCGACGCCGACGGCCAGAAACGTGAAGAAGATAGTGATGTTCGGCCTGCGTCAACCCATACTGCGTCGGTCCTCCCGTTCCGAACACGATACGTGAATGCTGCGCACCTCCACCGCCCATAATCGGCCCATGCGCCAACAGCGAGTAGCAGAACCGCCTGGAGGGCGAAGCTGATGCCGTTTGTAAGGAGCACTATTGAGTTGACTGTTTGTACCACCACATATCAGCCCATGATGCAAGAGAAAGAAGTGGGGTGGAGCGCACCGTTCCGCATACGACCGAGGTACGGCAATACACAGTCCGTGCCGGTTGCACAGGCCTGCCCACTCGCGGGGTCGGTCCCCGCGAGGAAGAGCAGGTTCTGGAACTGTGATGGGCCAAAGTTGAACCCCGAGAGGCCGTTGTTGCCCTGCCCAGCACGCCACGCCAACAAAATCAGCCAACGCAAGTGGGGCTGAAAGCAGAGGAGCGCACGATGTAGTAAAGATAGAAGCACCACAGCTCCCGGCGCGTTGTCGTCCACTCGCCAAGCACGACTTTGGACAGGGAACTTGGCTCATCGACGGTGGCCTCGAGTACCTCGCGGTCCTTATTGTCGTCCTTCGAATCGGCTGGCATCGACATGGCGGGAGGACGGAGAGAGAAGAGGGGTTAGCTTGCGCATTTTTACTGGCCGTAATTGGAGCATGTTGGCCCGGCTTCCGATACTGGAGGACAGATTGCTGCTGTGGAAGAGAAGCTGCCCTGCAGGGTGTGGAGCGCTAAATCTTTCAACAAGCGCCAACGGGCAGGTGCGACACGGTCGTACGCGTCGGGTGGCCCTGCCGCGGCGAGGACCAGTGACAAGACATCAGCGTACCGAAGACATTCTGTCGATAGCCTTTTGGGCGTGATATCTTGTCATAATCGGGGAAAGCAGAGGGAGGAGTACTTCCGCGGAACATCAGGGAGGAGAGGCACTGACGGTACGGCAGCCCACGAGCGCTTGCGGCCCGGCTTCTATCGGGCACCGGGCACCTGTATCAGCCTGTATCCGAGTCCAGCTGCCGACTCGGGCGTCGACAGTACCACCAACGCCCCTGAAAAAGGGCGATCTGCATCACACGACATGCATATGTATCATATCAACAACGAAGGCACCCTTTATTTCTCCTCATGATAAAACTACAATATTATGATTCTAGACCAGATCACCAACATAGTAGAACGGTGGTCTCGGCGGAGAGGATCAGCGCTCGAGTCGGTGTTAGATTCGATGGTGACTATACGACAGGCACAGTGAATGGTACAGTTCCACGAGGGCTAGGGGAAATGACAGACTGGGTACAGTGCGAGAAGACAATAAGATGGCGATCAGCACAAAGAGACTCGAGAGCACTGAGCAGTCACTGGCTCGTCAGGTGAGCGGGATCCGTGCCATCAAGAGTGCCTTATTCCGGTTCGTCAACGGGCGAAACCCATTCGCACGAAACGGAAATAAGCACACTAGATACTAGAAAAAATCAACTCATGAGCTCATAACACCGGGTTCCTCTGCCAGGCGAAGACTACACACTACCAGTTGTACAGCTCCATGCTCAAAGCTCGGTTTCAATTGCTTGCACGGGTCGCAGTGCAAGCGGCCGCTCAGACGCGCACAGAAACGCGGGCGCGCAGGGCCTTCGCCGGGTGGGAGCCCGTACACGGGTTCATCTAAATCCCAGTGCGAGTCGCGCGCGACACAGTCTGTGCGGCGGATCGAGAAGCGACTCCACACATTCATGGGCTGGACCTTCGCCGCACCATCACCAAAACCCGAAACTTCTTGCGGGCCCTTGCGGCCCGGATGGCTTCCGGGTCCGGTTATCGCCCCCGGTATGGCCGTGTATCTTCCGGATCGAGAATTCATCAATAGGCAAGCTCGGGCAAGATCGGGTATTTGCGAGATCGAAACTGTGAGACGAGACCCGGTTATTACCGGAGGTTGTCGGGGTGCCATGGCTTGCCATGGACCCTTGGCGATTGGTGACTGGATTCGGCATCGAGTTGTCGCCCCTTGAGATTCCAGTGAGCATTATCACATTGTCACACAATTTCAACAAGATCTACGAGGTCATGCAAGGGCCAGTGGACACTGCAGGATGCTGCATACTGCTGAGCGAT
>WTXD01000219.1:0-16950 GCA_022496205.1 Gloeopeniophorella convolvens | reverse complement strand
GGAGATCGATTCAGAGACTCTGGCGGTGGTGTCGGTCATGCCGTGGTCGTTTGAGTACGTCGTGCGACCCTTCCGGCTTGGTTACCCAATGATGAGACGTTATGCAGGTCGGGTACAGGTGAATGGAGCGAGTATGCATCGAATTTGCCATGGGCCGCAAGCGGCCCTTCACAGCGCCCGGGATCGTGACAACTCGGTGACAACGCCCGCCAGTGGTATATAGACCAGCTGTAGATTCCTCTATGGGATCTGCTGTGCCGCACGACGATCGTCGGTTGTTTGTAGTATGGTTAATGTGTGATGAGATAGATTTAAACACGCCGGAGTAACTGAGGGACTTCGCTTATGTAGTCTCGTTCTCGTTCCAAGACGTTTAGGAGGGGTCTAATTATTCGAGTGATAGGGGGAGCCGTCATCGCGGTATGCCGAAGTATTTTGTTCTCAGTTCGGGGTACTGCGGTCTCGGCTCTCCCTATCAAGTCCTCTTCCCCCGACGTCCTCCTCCCCCGACCTTCTCTCTTTCACCGGGGGTGTCTGGGAATGAAACTAGACTTCGCTGGGCGGTTCCCTGCCACCGTTACGTCGGGATCTGTCGGAATGTTTCGATTGGGGTTACCTGCTTACAAGTTTTTGCAGTGGACTGTGACCACGTCAATGGTCCCAGGCCAGCTTTGTTTTGAAAAATTGCATACGTAAACGGGACGGGTCCCAGCGGGTATAATGCCCGGTGCCTCGGGGTCGTCCTCTCCGCAGCGGTTCTTCAAACTATGCTTACCTCTCTGCTTCCTCACCGACATCGACAATGTCCCGCGCTTCATCGGACGAAGAAGGTCGTAGGTCATCTGGGTCTTCGCCTAGCAAGAAAAGGAGGAGGGTGTACAATACGCGAGCCTGCGACAGGTGCCGGGTCAGGAAGAGTGAGTGGTGTGCATGATCCATATCTTCTAACCTAAGCGTGTCTTGCAGTACGCTGTAAGGTCCCCACCATCTGGCTCGTTTGGAAGTCTACTCAGCGAGCACAGGCGATGGAAACCCTGCAGCTCACTCCAAATGCACCCCTTGCCGCACGTCTGGAAGCGTATGTGTTCTGGTGGAAAAGGTACGCGGTCTAATCTGTTTGTGGAGAACGAGCCCTTACTTTCGCTGAACAGCCTCGGAAACCGTACGCGAGTTGGTTCTTCTTGAGGACTAATTCTGACCGTCATGGTGCAGTGCGGCAGGCACTTTGGCATCTCGCCTCGATAGAATGGAGGATTTACTCTTACGCGTGAGCCAGTGACTACGTTGCGGCCCCTACCGGCGATTGCTGAGCACGAAGCTGTAGGTGCGCTCAGACGAAGACCATTCCGACCTGGACGGACGAGCGCGCGTGACGCAGATGGGGGGCCCAGAGGCCACTGAACAACAAACAGACCAGCTTGTGCACAAGGCAGCATCATCAGCGAGCTCATTGACCCACTTCTCGTCCTCTTCTCCAAGCCCGGGCAGCGATCGGGAAGACAGCGACGGCTCGCTCCCACTCGACTCCGAGCTCGTGACTCAGTTGAGGTCACTCAGCGTAAACCCCAACCAGCGCACATACTTCGGCAAGTCCAGCGGTGCCACCCTTCTGCGGTCTGCCATGGATGCGAAGTCAGTGGCCGTGGGATCAGGCCATTGGAGTCATGACCCGACTGCGAAGTGTCAGGGGCGACCTGAATTTTGGCAGCTTCATCCGGTAAGTGTCTCCGTGTGATTTGGCTCTCTCTCCGGCTCACGCTGGGCTTTCAAAGTGGGAGAAGCGACGCTTGGAAGCGGTGAAAATGAACTATATGTTCCCCGAACCAGAACTTATGTCTGACCTCATCGAGATATTCTTCGATCGCATATCACATGTGATGCCCCTTCTACACAAACCGACGTTTATGAGGCTCTTCATTAACCAGGAACACATCCGCGACGACAAATTCGGAACAGTCGTACTGCTCGTGTGCGCAACGGCCTCACGGTTTTCACAGGATCCGCGAATTTTCCTAGAGGAGGCGGATCATCATCCACACTCGGCAGGGTGGAAATGGTTTGAACAGGTCACGCTCTTCTCGAAGATGGTCGTTGCGAGCCCTGGCTTGTACGATCTTCAAGCGATAGCTGTGAGTGCCTTGCTCTCTCAGACCATCAGGCCCGCTCATGGTTCTCTCACTACTTCAGCTTTCCGTACTTTATCTCTATGGATCCACCTCACCTCAGGAGTGGTGGAATACTGTCGGCATGGGCCTACGTCTCGCTCAGGATTCGGGTGCTCATAAGCGGGCAACACACCGTATTTCGCACACGGTTGAAGACGAGCTCTGGACAAGGGCCTTTTGGTGCGCCCGTGAGTGCCATAATGCCACGGCTAACTGGACCTGGTGCCGTTTTCCGCAGGGTTCTCATGGTCTTCGACATATGGGCCAGTTCGTACCTAGGTCGACCTTGCTCTATGTCAGCCGAAAGGCATGTCTTCGACCTTTCACTACAATTATCGGCTAACTTCAACGACAGCTTCGATATTGACCTTCCGGTCGAGTGCGATGACGAATACTGGGAGAACCTAGACCCACAGCTGGCGTTCAAGCAGCCCGCCGGAAAACCGTCAACAATGTCATATTTCATCTACGTGATCAAGCTTAATTTGATCCATCACAACGCCCTCCGTGCTATTGTACGTCTGCATCTCTTCTCCTACATGTCTTTTGGGGATCCATCATCATCTCCGCAGTACCCGCAGAACAAGGCGAAGTCGGCCAATGCGGTCCACACCCCGGAGAAAATCGTTACCGAACTGGACTCAGCGCTTAATGACTGGCACGCCTCCGTCCCTCCTCACAGTGCGTGCTGCTTGCCTTCCCGTTACCATGACCTCATATCCGCGCAGTCTCTTGGGACCTGAAGTCTTCGGACGAGCTCTTTGCGTGGCAGGCTGCTGTGCTCCATATTACTTACCGCTACATTCAGATCGTCGTACACCGGACATTCATACCATCCTCCCGAAAGCCGTCTTCGCTCTCGTTCCCATCTCTGACGATATGCACCACTGCCGCACGCGCGTGTAGCCACGCCATTGACGAGCTGTATACTCACCATCCAGGTAGGACGGGTCCATTCGCGCAGGTAGGTCACCAATTCAACGCATGGACCTCAATTTGTCTGACTGAAATTTCGTGAACAGCTTCCTGCGGTTTTTTCAGGCATGGTTCTCTTGTTGTGCTTGTGGAGCGCCAAGCGTTCAAGCGTTTCTCCTGAGCTACTGCAGGAGGTGCAGGACGTACAGAAATGCATAAGGTTCTTGGATGCTTCCTCAAACCGGTTCGCTCTGGACGTTTCCTGTCGCGAGATTGCGCTGACACCTCGTTGATCAGCTGGGCGACCGCTGGTAGATATCGGTGCGGTGACTGATATGATCAGTACCATTGGTTACTCATCTAGATATCAGCGATATACTTGATCACCTCATGAGCTACGGGCAGCCCCCATCTGGGGATCGCGGGAAGCCTCTGAATAGGTCTAGCTGGTCCGTAGGCCCAGGCCAGCAGCACGAGACAACGCAACTCTCCACTGAGTCATCAGCATGTCCTCGACGAGACGCGCAGGCATCCTATAACAGTGGCTCGCCATCTTCAGCGGGGCCAAGTCCAAAAGGCCCCGAATCCCGAGTCGCATACGCACCCGCCGATCATTTCCCGGGGAATCACCTGTTTTTCGAAGCCAATGACTCCTCCCGTGTAGTTTTGCGTTCGACCCCTCCTCTCTTCCGTTCGTTGGCCTCGCCGGCCGACCCTACGACCTCGGCTGGTTGCTCAACTCCCCCCTTTGTATCCGACAATTTCTTGTCTATGGGCCAAGCATCACAGCCACCTTCGCAAGCTGGATCTGGAGCACACACAGGTCTCAGTGTAGGCGGTAGTAGTCTCGGCATGTTCGGAACTCTCGAAAGTCCGCAGCCGGGAGGAGCCTGGCAGGGGTTCCTTCCGGCCCAGGACGGGCAGGTAAAAGTCGACCGGGATATATTCAGAATGTGGTCTACCCTTCCCGCCCCAACACAGTACGCAGAAATGTCTCCCCCAGAAACTAAACTCTGATTTCGTTTGCAGGATCTGCGATTGGGATGAGTACGTGATGAATAACATGGACCATTCGAGTGCATCGTTCTCTGGGACGGGTAGACCTCCTGGGTTTCGAAACCCCTAGTTTTCGAAAAATTTGCTTGGGTTGCATCTGCAGTATAGCCGTAGCTAGTTTCGTTTCGTTCTCAGGATAGTTTGTAATGTTACCTAGACCTCAAATCTCCAGCGTTCAGCGCCCATAATTGGTGGCCGGGGTGCTCCTTATGCACCTTACAGTGAGCTGGTATGGCACATAATGTTATGCCGGTCTTGAATCAGCGGCTTCAAGCACCACACTGCGACCTTCGCGATGAGTCACAGTCTATGCTCACTACCCTGTTCCAGCACTCCACCTAAGATTTAGACTCGCTACCTATTCAGTAACTCAACACCTGCTCGGCAGCGTCAGCAAAGACTAACAGCTGTAAGCTCCCGCCGACGAAAGCACGTATGCAGAAGATGACTTTAGGCAGCAATATGATTGGGATACAATGGTCTTCCGTGGCGGCGTTCGTTAACTGCGATTACGATCTGCGCAGCACGGAACCTCACGACGAAGCTTTTCTGGTCAATGTGTGCTACATCATCAGCCTTCAGCCCCGAGGGCGTTGGTATGTATAGTAGTGGTGACGCAGAAACGAGCACTGTGTGCCTCACGCAAAGGAGACGAAATACTATCGTGACAGAAAATAAATACTATCGCGCGGACGAGCATACACCGTGATTCAGAGTAGTCGCATATACCTAAACGATTTCCTCAAGCGGTGACGAAGCTCTATCGTAAGACAGAGCCGGAAGGGGGAAAGATCCTGGATCAGCTATAACGTTTGGATCCGGCGCGTTTGAAACCGATGATCCCGCCTTCGAGATCCAAGAAGTGCCCGAGAGAGATCCTTGAGGATGCCGGGGAGGCGGTTTCTCCTGGGCACGCTGCCTCACTGCGGGAGAAACCGGCGCGACGTCTCCTCGAGGTGAAAACCAGAACCTGCAGAATATCGGATGGAGGGAATCGAAGACCATCCTGTAAGTATGCGCCATCGGCAGCATCCCCTGAGGAACACCATCGCGCAAGCGCTGGAGTTTCATGACCACGTTGCGGAATGCATCCCGCTCCTTCTCCCCCGCGTTATCGACGGAATCCCGAGTGAGGATCTCGAGCGTCAGCTTGACGAGGTCATACTGGACAGCGGGGATGTATGCTGGAGAAGCGTGGTTTCCGAGCACTCTGCCGTATTCGCCTGTGACGTATTCGGGCGAATGCCGGGCCTTGTGGATCGAGTCGCGCTCCTTTCGAATCTCCTGGTACTGCAGACAATCCTCCATGATGACCTCTTCAGCGTCCATATGGTGGAGGTTAGCTAAGAACTGCATGATGTCGGTGAGGAACAAAGTGAGGTTTTCAAGACGCGCGCAATCGCTGCCATCCTCCGCGGTAAGGTATGCGGGCAGTTTCTCCGCACCCAGATTCAGTCGAGTGGAGAGAAGAGGAAGGCGGGCGTCGTCATTCCCTATGTATGGAGTGCCGGGTGGAAAAGACCAGAGTACAATGTCAGATGGAGGAGTGAGTGCGAACGCAGTGATGACGGCAGTCAGACACCGGGCGGAAAGCGAGATGCTATCTTGGTCAGCAGCTTCTTGCATGTGAACGGATATGCGCATTGATATGATGGAGTTGATAAGAGGGAGGATTTCCAAGCAATACGACCTCTTGGCGGCGAACAGCGACAAGGCTTCGTGAATGGCGCCTGGAATATGATAGAGAGCTCGGATGCAAACCTCTCTTCTCTTCCCGCGGTTAGCCTCATCTCGGAACTCAAGGGTGTTCGTCCGCTTGGCGAGATGTATGATGCTCCACGAGAGATGCTTGTTGAAATTCTTCGGCCCAGGCAGGACTTTCAGTAGCTGACTGGTGGAGAGGTACGACTTGAGAGCTGTCGAACGATACAATCCGGGTATACCCTTCGCGAAGGCTTCCAGCTCATAGTCTTCGTCCAGGTGATCCACCGTCCATTCGAGGGCTTCACGGTAGACTGCGAGCGAGTCTTTTCCTGCCGACTCCTCCAGCATATTAACCATCTCCTCCGAAACCTTGCCGGACAACAAGCGTGCCGGGAACCTGGCAAACCCGACGACGATCTTCCAAAGACCATGCCAGATACTATCGAAGTTCGTATCTTTCGCCAGTCGATAGAAGAACAGGGCCCAGAGGAAGGGCGATAGGGGTGTGAGATACGGGCTATCGTGGGAGATGACGGGCATAAGAGTGAGGGCAATGTACGCAAGGAAGCAGAGGGCGACGACAGAAATGGTGAAATACGCGACGGTGTGGTTGATGTCGAAAATGAATATGATGAGGCCAATGAAGAAGAGGAACATTGACAGGAGGAGGAGGGCGGGCAGCCCGTCGACGAGGATGGAAAGTCGGAACTTGTCAACGCCCCGAGCAAGGTACCCTCGGATGGCGGCGCGAGTGTGAGGTGCGTGGCTGAGCTGAGTGACATGGATATATCGAGCTGTCCATTGGTGCAGCAAAGTAGCACCGAGGGCGGCTGTTAGGCTTAGCGTCAGGCTGAGGAACCAGATACAGTTGAGAGCGACCGCGGAAGTGGAGGGACGGAATGAGTTCTGATCAATGATGGTCGATACAGAAGGGATGGTTAAGTTGTTAGAAGCGCCAGACAGTTGCTGCGATATTTGTGCAAGGAGTAAATGGGTCACGTCGTCGGGGTCGGGCTGCAGGAGTGGATAACTTGAGAGAATGAAGCCCCCCACAGTCCCGGAGAAAAGGCCAGTCTAGCGACGAGCAATCAGCTATCAACACAGTCAACGTTCAACGTCGAAAACTTACAAATATAAGAATGCTCTCAGCACTCCTCTTCCATATCTCGGCTTTCGCGTCGTCATACTTCTGCGCTTTTTCGAGATACATCTTGAAGATGGCACCGGAGGGATCGCCATATTGAAGCTCCCCTGCAACAGACTCAGAGGGACCTCCGGACTCCGACATATCTGTGTATCTGGGAGAGAGAGAAGTGGTACTGTGGTCAAGCGAGGCGTGTTGAGTGTAGGAGAGCCGGGGGTGGTCCAGAGTGGTCAGGTACCGTTGGAGGCCTTCGTCGGACTCAAATATATATCATCGTCCACTTCCTACTCTCGCAGAAGAATTGCGGCGCGGAGCAGCTAGCATGTATGAAACACGTTGCGCGGCGTACCACCGAGGTGGTTGGACGGTGATTGGCAACATTCTGCATGGTGATTCAACGTAAAGGGAATGTAGGGGTTGCGTGCGGCACCTATGATGTGAGATACTGGTTGTGTGCGTTAGCCGTCGACTTTTCACGTGCGCGGATACTTGAGATGCATCACCTCACCTGCTGGCACTGACGTCGAGCCATAATTCATTTAGTGAGGTAAGCAGGCTATCAGTAGAGCAGAGGAAAAGGCATCACGAGTGCCCTTTTTTTAATTACCGTTGTGATGCTGCATCGTGTGCGCACCACTGAAGGCAACCGCTAGCCTTTAGCTGGGTCGGGGCGAGCAGGGGTGGTCATCATTTGAAACGATGTGGAACTTTAACAAATGCATGCATGCATAGTGATAGTGATCGCTAAGCGCTGGGTACTAGCGGCGGGAGCGCCGCTAGATCCGGTCACGTGCATCCAGGAGCGTATCACGGCTTTGCACCAGCAAAGACTGCATCGCACGCGTAGAATGTATACATGGTTACATTTGATCGGAACTACCTCTGTGTCCTTACTTCGTGGGGCCGATGCCCCGTACTCGGCGGACATGCTCCTGTAATCCTACATCGGAAGAGACCATACTAAGCGACAGCATAACTAGATGAAATCAAACACAACGTGCGCCGTGAGCCGATGACTGCTGATTTTGTCTATACCATTCCCTCAGGTGGCAGGGGTGAAGTATACGGGAGCATCGGAATCGGGAAGGTGATCGAGGGGCTCGAGGCCGGCGACCGAGCATCGATCACCGCGAGTTCTGCCACATGCGGAAGTAAGCTTTCTATAACGGCGATATATTAGACTTATTAGGCATACCATTCGGATCAGGCACGACGGAGGTCCGTGAGTCGGTCTTCGCCGATGATGAACTTCCTGAAAGAGAATATTCACCAGGGTAGATCGGCATACCCAAGACCTGCCAGTCACCTTGCGGCGTGGGAGTAGGTTCTGGGGCTGGCATGGTGTCGTCGTGGGAGGAGAGCGAGAAGTGATCAAGTACCGGGGTGAGAACACCAAGGACCATATCAATACTGTCATCGGTCGACGTCAGCACAAGACGATGGACCTCTTCGCGCTTAGCCCTGAGCTTCCTAACTACGTCGGCGAACGCGTTGCGCTGTGCATGCGCGGCGTTCTTGACGGGGTTCCGAATCAGGATTTCGAGTGTGAGCCTGATGAGATCATATTGGGCGGCAGAGATGTACGCTGGCGAGTTGCGATTCCCGAGTGCTGTTTTGGTTCCTGCGATGTACTCTTCTGAGTGACGCGCCCTGTAAAGAGCCTCGCGCTCTGCATGAATATCCTGGTGGGGTGGACTGTCCCCCGATTGGACGCCCTCGAACAATGCTACCTGATGCATTGAGCCCAAAAATTGCATGATGTCGTGGAGGAAGGAGATGAGATTCCCGAGGCGAGCGCTATCACCACCCTGCGCGTTGAGGTATTCACGTACGTTCTCCTTCGGAACCCCGAGGCGACGGAAGAGCAGTTCGAGGCAATCATCTTCATCGCCGAGATACGAGACGTCCCGAGGGAAAGACCACCGCACGAAGTCATGTGGCTTAGTGATAGTGAATGCCGCGATGACTGCGGCAACGCAGCGAGCGGAAAGTGAAATAGTGTCCTGGCTAGCCGCGTCTCTGATGAACATGCACATGCGCATGGATTGGGCGGTGTTGATGAGGGGTAGGATTTCGAGACAATACGATTCCTTCGCGGCGAACACTGCCAGCGCCTCGTATATAGCGCCAGGGATGTGGTAGAGTGCCCGGACGCAGGCCTTGGTTCGTGCCGAGCGTGCAGAACCTTGAAGATCTCCCGTGGTGGTCCGCCGAGCGAGACGGATGATGCTCCACGACAGCTGAGGATGGAAGTTCCTCGGCCCGCGAAGGAGAGTGAGTAGCCGGCTAGTTGACAGCTGCTCCTGGAGGGCCTTGGAACGATACAGACCAGGGATGCCTGCTACAAACTCCTCGAACTCGTGATCCTCATCTAGATGATCGGCGGTCCATTCGAGGGCTTCGCGGTAGACCTCCAGTGACTGCTTCTTTGCGGATTTCTCGAGCATGGAGATCATCTTTTCCGACACCTTGCCGGAGAGGACGCGCCGGGAAAAGTCGACAACGTCAGCGCCAACACTGCGAAAGGTCCCCCAGATATCGGAGGATGTCGATTCTTTCATCTCGCGATGGAAGAACCAATACCAGCAAAACGGAGATAAGGGAGTGAGGTAGGGGCTGTCATGGAAGAAGAGAGGCATGATGGTGAGGGCGATATATGTGACGAAGGAGAAGGCGACGATCGAGACCGTGACGAAGGCGACGGTATGATTGGCATCGAAGATGAAAATAACGAGGCCGACGAAGAATAGGAATATGGATGCCAGAAGGAGGGTGGGGAGGGCTTCAACGAGCACAGAAACGCGGAATTTGTCGACACCTCGGGCTAGGTATCCTCGGATACATGCGCGAGTGTGGGGAGCATGGTTACGCCGAGTGATTTGAAGATACCGAAGCGTCCACTGTTGCATCAAGGTGGCACCTAGGGCGCACGTGAGACTCAGCGTCAGGCTGAGGAACCAGATCGAATTGACGGCGACAGCAGATCTGGAGGGGCGGAATGAGCTCTGAGAGATTATATCCGATGCGGAAGGGATATCCGCGGCGCTCGAAGGGTTGGCCAACTGTCGAGATATTTGTGCGAGAAGTGATTGCGTGATGACGTCTGGATCAGGTTGTAGATTCTGGTAGCTCGACAGGATGAAGCTGGCCACGGTCCCAGAGAAAAGACCAGTCTGAGAAGTATGTTCAGTTGGTACCGCCATATTAAATGTAATCGCACTCACGAACACAAGTATTCCCTCAGAACTTCTTCTCCAATTCTCGGCCTTGTCGTCGTCTACTTTTTGTGCCTTGTCAAGGTACATAGAAAATATAGCGCCAGAAGAATCGCTGTATGGGACCTTCCCGGTCCTTGAAGCTGTTGAGCGGCCCTCGGAGGACATCCTTGGATATGTTAGATCGAGGGAGGAGGTTCTCAGAGGACTGTGGCCTGGCGGAAGCTCTCCAACAGGAGGAGAATGTGGGGGTTCAAGAGAAGTTGAGCCGCCTTGTGAGCGTCCCGCAGTAGCACAATATATAGCACTACCTGTCGGTTCTCACGAGGATCGCCCATAAGTGGGGACACGGAATCCTCGTTCCAACGGTCTGGAAGCCGCCCCTGGTACAGCGGTTTTCATGTAGCACAATGCCCGATAGTAGGAGGACTAACCAGCTGCATTCCGCGCTGTCAGACTGAGGGCCACCGAGGTCAGTGGATTATTTGGATCGCACGGGGGCTTCGCGGACATACATTTTACTGCGGGTCTTATTCCTCTGTGTATACGCGCCAGCAAGAGATCATCACCTCGTGACAACTTCTTATAGAACGACCCAGGTACACCAAAGTGGTGACCCTACTGCCCAGCCAATCGCGGTCCCAGGAGACTCGGTATATGGTGATCTCCCCCTTTCCATTCAACAGTGCCGCGGCGTTTCTCTCGCACCTTCGGCCTGTTTCCATGACCTGTGAAGCATTAAGCCAGATTCCGCGCCTGGTGTTGCAGATGTCGAATTCGATTCGCAGATCCTATGACACCTTCCATGTTCCAGGGTTAACGCGGGCGCTGGGGGTCCACGGGCGCCGCCATGTAGCTCGTCCTGAGTGAAATGGAACGACGACGTATGGATGTCCGCTACCGCTTGGAGTACGTCGCTGGGTATGAGAGCAACCGTGATCGCGAGGGAAAAAGATAACAGGGAGACACGGCCCGCGGATATGGAGGAAGGCGAGCACCCTTTGGCAGAGCACGGACCACAGAAAGAACGTCGCCATGGGGTTCAAACAACCAACGTTCATGCACATGGCTAATGTTGCAAACGCTGCAAAGTCAGGATGGATAATGGAAGCGGCTGGCATTGGTGATTGACAGCCGTCAGCTTTTTTTTTTTTTTTTTTTTTTTTTTTTTTTTTTTAAGTCTGCATTTGTATACCGCAGCAAGTGATGCTACACTAAGACGCGGTCGTCGAGTATATACGACAATTACAGGTCGGAGGTAAGGTTATGATCTAGATGTGTACGTATGAATAAGATATGAGTGCTGTGCCGGGAAATGGTTGCGCGTGGTGACAGCCGTCAGCAGCCGCGCTGGCACGGGTTGGCCGCGGGTGTCGGCCCGCGAGGCGGAGGTTGCAGCTTCGGGCGCCTAATATATCACACTCCGCTTACGATCCGACGCTGGCGCGGACCCTTGCCCAAACACTCAAGCTCAAGCTCAAGCCCAAGCCCAGGCCTCACGCGCACGCTTGACATTGACGCATGCGACAATTGCAATCCAGTACAGTAGTATACTCTATAGAACTCGCAGCGTGCCTAATGGAGCGAGGGAGGGGTGGATACTACTGCGAAGAGACACATCAGGAGAACATCGAGTAGATTCACGTGCTACTACATGGGGTTCTGTACGCCGAAGCACAAAGAATTTTCGCGAGCCGTGGTGGCGCGAAGAACGCCCGTATTATACAATATTCTCGGGAGGCACAGATGAATCGTATGAGAGCGTCGACATAGGGGGAGCAATTGGAAGGCTCGCCGTTGGTGACTGGACCCGGGATCGGTCCTGACGTAGGAAGTAAGTTAAGTGAAGGGACCGAAGATCTCAAGCGTACCATTGGAACCCGACACAGCGGAACCAATGGAATCTGCCTTTGGCGTCCCGGAAAGAGATCCTTTGGCGAGATAGTCGGGCGGGTCCGCTCCCTCGCCGCCCCGCAAAGTGGCATCGATTGCTGGCATGAAGGTATCATCAGGCAATCGGAACTGGGTACAGACCGGCTTGAGGACATCGAGGACCATCCGGACGCTATCCAACTCTTGTCCGTCCTGAACTTTGTTCATGAGCATGCCCCAGAGCCCTGCAACCACGCCACAAAATGCGCTCCGTTGCGTCTCTGCAGCATTGATGAAGGCGCCACGGGGTTCCTTAGGTGGTTCACGTAGATCGTGGGTCAGGATCTCGAGCGTCAGCCTGACGAGGTCGTGCTGGACGGCGGGGATGTATGCAAGAGAGGAGTGGTTTCCTAGTACTTTGTCGGCCCGAGGTATATTCTTCGAGGTCCGGGTGTCCAACACAAGGGCACGCTGATCCTTTATCCCTGCGTAAGTGAGACCCGAATGGACGTCCTCATCCAGCAACTGGTCCATGTTCCTTAAGGACTGCATGGTCTCCTGAAGGAAGACCGTGAGATTTGCAAGGCGTGCGGTATCGCCACCTTCGGCTTGCAGATACTCGTTGAGGTTCTCTGTGATCCTTAGGCGAGTGGAGAGGAGGGGGAAAGAAGCATCGCCGTCACCGATGTACGGGATTTCTCGCGGGAAGGACCATAACACCAAATTGATGGGCCTGGTGATAGCGAACGCAGCGATAGTAGCAGTAACGCATCGAGCAGGAAGTGCGATGGTATCCTGGTTGGCCGCGTCGCTTAAGAATATGGACATGTTCATTGACTGGGACCGAGTTGATGACGGGGAGGATCTCTAGGCAATACGACTCGGCTACGGCGTATGTTGCTAGGGCATCATGGATGGCGCCAGGGATGTGGAAGAGTGCTCGAAGGCAGGCTTTGATACGCTTCGAACGTGCCGGCTCTTTGAGGTCGCCAGTGCTCATCCGCCGAGCGAGACGGATGATGCTCCACGAAAGCTGAGGGTGGAAATTTCTCGGCCCGCGGAGAAGCGCAAGCAGTCGACCGGTGGATATGTTCTGCGATTGGAGGGCCTGCGAACGATACAGCCCAGGAAGTCCTCTTGCAAACTCCTCAAATTCGTGATCCTCGTCTAGATTGTCAGCAGTCCAGTTGAGGGCATCGCGGGTAAACCTCCATTGACTGCGCTTTAGCGGATGTCTCGAGGGCAGTGACCATCTTCTCCGTCATCTTTCCGGAGAATACGCGCCGAGGGAATTTGGCCACACCGATGCCGACGGTGCGAAGAGTTCCCCAGATATCGGCGAACGTGACAACTTTGGCCAGGCGGTAGAAGAAGCAGTACCAGACGAAAGGAGATAGAGGGGTGAGGTACGGGCTGTCATGGAAGAGGATGGGCAAGAAGGTGAGGGTGATGTATGCAAGGAAGCAGAAGGCGACGACCGAGATGGTGAAGAAAGCCACCGTATGGTTGATGTGGAATATGAATATGACGAGACCGGCGAAGAACAGAAATATTGACGCCAATAGAAGGGTAGGCAGTGCTTCAACTAGCACGGAAAAGCGGGATCTGTCAACACCCCGAGCGAGGTATCCTCGAATGCATGCGCGGGTGTGAGGAGCACTGTTGCGGCGGGTGATTTGGAGGTACCGAAGCGTCCACTGATGCATCAGAGTGGCACCGAGTGCGCAAGTGAGACTCAGAGCCAGGCTGAGAAACCAAATGACATTGATGGCGACGGCGGAATGGGACGGACGGAAGGAACTCTGGTCAAGGATGACAGAAGGAGAGGGAATATCCGTGTTGTTGGAGGGTGATAGCTGTTGGGATATCTGGGCAAGGAGCAACTGCGTCGCGGTATGGGGTCGGGCTGTAAACTCTGGTAGCTCGAAAGGATAAAGCTGGCTACGGTTCCCGAGAACAGACCAGTCTGCAAGTGAGTGATGAGTATCCGCTTATGTGGTCGATGTGCGCAGCACTTACAAAGGTGAGAATGCTCTCAGCGCTTCTCCTCCAGTTCTCGGCTTTGTCGTCGTCGACTTTCTGAGCTTTGTCGAGATACATGGAGAAAATGGCGCCGGATGAGTCGCTGTACGGTATCTTTCCTGCGGCTGACTCGGAGGAGTGATGTTCGGACCCATATTGACTCGAGCAAGGTTATCACGGGCGAAACGGGGGTCTGGGTTGCGGCAGGGCGTAAGCAGCCGAAAAGTAGGTTTGGCAAGAGAAGTGGTTGTGGCCCTATCCTTCATCGTCCGAGTTTAATATATAGCACGACCTGTCATCCGAAAACATGGCAGGCACCCGCACGCGGTGAAGTGTTCTTGCTCTCTTTTCTGGTGATCTGTACAAGTCGTTCAGAGTTTGTACGTTCGATAGCCTGAAAGGTGGGACATACATGTGACCAGTACGTTGCAATCCGCATTGCAACCCTGCATGCCGCAAGGGGGATCTACACGGAATGTAGGGATTGCATGGACTTCTACCGTTCACCACTCATCAACCGGGCGGTATAGCAAACGTGCGTGGTAATAGGTAGATTGTCACTTGGCTTGACATTTAGGAGGTAACGTGGCTGTCCGCAGTAAAAAGGAAGGGTGACATCCGCCCAGATATCGGTATGGGCTGATGGGGTTTCCGTGCACGGCTGTGCTTGGTTTGGCAGAATGCATCGCTGGTAGCGACAATGGCAAGAAGGACAACGACCCGTCGTCGGCCCGGAGGCAGCGACAGCGACACCCGACACCTGCAGTCGAATGAGGCAACTGGCTCCCACGACGCCCCGCCAAAGAATGGCACGGTCTACAGTACAGCACTCTACACACAGGTACACACAACCTGGGCGGCAGGGTGCACACCATCATAGTAAGGTAGGTGTCATGAGGATTCAACTAGGTTTATGTAAGCGGAATTCTGATGAAACCACCCACTACATCTGGTCTGGGATGGGGCATCCTTTCGACAAAACACTTCCACTGCAGCAAATAGCTCATGTATCTCTATCATTCAGTGGAATTAAAATTAAAAATGTTGAGAGATGCACTCAGGGAGATCAGAAAAGTGCAATGTTTCCCAAATGCATTTTCCACACGAAAGGAGTCAAATCAGATCATCTTTAATAATCCGTCCAGTGGGTTGGAACATTATGTATATGCTACGTAACCAATCATGTGACTTTCGGGGAGTTCAACAAGTCGTGCTCCGTTCGGTCTTCCGGCCGGGCCGCTTTCCCGGATCCTCTCCCCTGCCTCCGCTACTCTCAGTTCTGTCTCGCTTGACCTGATTCTCCCTGGCTCTCGCATGCAAGAATCGACTCCAGCCTCCGCCTCCACTGTATAACGGCACGCAGCAAAACTACGCAATTGTTGATGAAGAAATGACAGGCGCGTTGTCACTTTATGTACATTTTTGTTGCATCCAGCATTTTGAGCTCCAGCTCCCGAAAACCCATGTGATTTCATTGATGTAAATACTGTACAATCCTCCTATTACTCTGTAGTATATTGTAGTATGTACTGGCTCCAAATGACAGCATTTCTACACTTTGCATCATCCCCCCCTTTTTCTGCTCCCTTCATTTGCTCTCCCCCACTCGAATTTGCTTCAAGCCACTGCACATCCTCATCTCGAACCTCCACACCACACCATATCACACTTATATATATTGAATCTACAAGCTGTTTATGAGGATTGATGTTCCTAAGCCTTGAGACTCGCAAGTTGAAACATTACGGCATGACGTAACCCCTAGGGTTAGGGGCTACGTAAACCTAGTTGAATCCTCGTGACGCCTACCTTAGCTCCACACACCGCGTGTAGGTACAGAAGAGAAATTCCGAGTAAGAGCGATACGAATTGGGATACAGCGGAGACCTTTGTCCTATACAGGAGTCCAACGTCCTACACGGGTATACACTCCCCTTAAATATCACATTAAAAACAGCTTGCCATCCATGCGGCAAGCCCTCATACGACCCCAGAAAGCACGCTGAACACATCCTCCTGCCGCGCCCTGAACTGCGGCAGGCGGGTCATCGCGAGCGCGAGCGCATTCACGCGGTTCGCAAACGCGACCGCACGCCCCTCGACGCTCCGTCTGCCCGTGGATCCCGGCGGGCCACCGACGTCGTGCCCCGCGCCGAGCTCGAGCAGCGCGCGCACGCGCTCAAGCCGCGGTACAGGCACATCATGACCCTCCTGCGCGAGACGCATTGCCGCGGCGGTGTCCTCCTCGTCGAACGCCTCCGCGGCGCGTCCGATTTCACTGAACTCACGCATAAGCGGGCGGAGCTGCGCGGGGCACTCTGCGAGCGTGAGGGAACGCCGCGGACACCGAGCACTGCGCCGTCGGGTGTCATCGAAGTGGACGCGACGAAGAGAACCGCGAGTGCGACGGCACCGAAGTATGCCCTCGGGGGTCGGACTTCAAGATTGGACGAAGAGTCGGTGTCGTGGAGAGGACATCTGCGAGAGCGGCATAGAGCGTCTCGCGGATGAGCTCAATAGCAGGACTGGATGGCACAGCAATCGTGGGATTGCGCGGCGGTGCAAGGGTATTCCCGGAGGGTGAACGCGGGGGTGAATATGCATTGCGCGGAAGTAGCCGTGGCGAAGGAAGTGGCGAAGGTAATTTGCCCGGGGGTTCGGACGACGTCGGAGAAGGCGTGTAAACTGGCGGAGGCACGAAGGATGCCTTAGCGCTAGCCGGCGCTGCCCCGTCTGCTGCGGCGCCAGCGTCGATTGCAGCTTGCAAGTCGCCCGCATACCGGTCTTGGAATGAGCGCCGTTGGCTGATCTCTATGGAAATTGACCGCAGGTCTGCAGCCAAGCGGCCGATTACCGG
>WTXD01000218.1:0-17069 GCA_022496205.1 Gloeopeniophorella convolvens | reverse complement strand
TGCTGGTCACACTCCTGATGTCTCTTACTTTCGCGTCTTTGGATGCTTGGCATATAAACATGTGCCTAGTGATAAGCGTAGGAAACTCGACACTAAGGCGATTGAGACCACGTTTGTTGGGTACAAGTCGGGTTCTAAGGGCTACCGACTATGGAATGGACGTACTCACTCTATTGAAGTGTCCGCGATGTGACCTTTGATGAGAGCACATTCCCATCAAGCAGAGGCCTGAGCCGTCCTCTACTGTTCTCCAACCAGCCCCAGTTGTCTTACCAGTGCCAACGGTACAACGCTATCCCACCGGCAATCCACCGCCTCCACCACCTCCTGTTCCCTCTCCTGCGCCCCTAATCCGCCTGCAAAGGAAGAAAAACAGGAAGAAAACCCCTTCATTGTACAGCGACCTGTCACCCCTCCACCTCTATTCAGACAAACACCGGTCCCTAGACCCCTCAAAGACGCACCACACGGCCAGTTCACTGGCCAGCCGTGGTATCTCCACATATGGAGAGACTGGAACCTATAATTCAGCCACCAGTAGTAGATCCACCCCCCCAACTCCTGAGCAAATGCGGGGGAATGCCGAGCAGCGTAGCTGGCTACTTAGGGAAATGGATGAGGCTCGGCCTGTGCGGCGCACTGGCGCCCGCATTGTCCTAACCCCAAGTACTACTCTGGAGATAACGCTGAATTCCGGTCTGGACGTCTGGGAATTGCAGAGCTACTTGCAGCTGCAATTGGTGAAGATCCTGCCACTTACAAAGAGGCAATGCGGTCTGAAAACGCGGAGGAATGGACTGAAGCGTGCCAATATGAAATGGACGCTCTTGCCAAGAATGGCACATGGGAGTTAATGGATCTCCCTGCAGGTCGCAAAGCGTAAAATCCAAATGGGTTTTCAAGCTCAAAGCAGATGGACGCTTTCGAGCTCGGTTGGTGGCAAAGGGCTTTACACAAGTCCCTGGGATAGACTACGACGAAACCTTCTCTCCAGTTGCCAGATTTGAGTCACTACGACTCTTGCTAGCGTTAGCTGCGCTAGAGGATTGGGAAATCCACCAGATGGACGTCAAGTCGGCGTTCCTTCATGGCAACCTGGATGAGGAAATCTATATGGAGCAACCACAAGGTTTCGCAGTACCAGGCCAGGAGAACAAGGTCTGCCGCCTTAAAAAGGCAATCTATGGTCTCAAACAAGCTTCACACGCATGGAACTTGCAATTCCATGGAGTTCTTGAGGAACTCGGCTTTACGTGCACGGTCTCAGATGCTGGGATCTATGTGTATCTTCAACGTGGGGGGGATATAAAAATCATCATTATTCTATACGTTGACGACATCACTTTGATGGGGAACTCCCTATCTGAGGTTACTCGCATCAAGACTGCTCTTAGTGCGCGCTATGAGATGACGGATCTTGGAGAAATCCAGTCCTACCTCGGGGTTCGCATTACTCACGATCGACCCTTACGCCGCCTAGAGATCGACCAGTCAGGATATAGCCTCCACAAGCTGAAGCAATTCAAGCTGGATGGTGCCGATCCTAATCTCACCCCCTTCCTGCTGGCACCGAAGTGCACCTTGTCAAGTCAGATAAGGAGGCATCCGCTGAAGAGAGACAGTACTATCAATCTCTCATCGGAAGTTTGCTCTATGCAAACCTTGGCACTAGACCGGACATTTCCTTTGCTGTGGGACGCCTTGCCCAGTACGCAGCAAATCCCTCACCAAAACATCTAAGCCTTGCAAAATATGTCCTCAAATACCTCAAGGGGACTATTAACTATCGCATTCGCTATGATGGGGCCAATGGGGTCGGACTTTATGGTTACTCCGACTCAAGCTGGGGAGACAACCCAGACGACTACCGTTCCACCTCTGGCTACGTATTCCTTCTAGCAGAAGGCGCAATCTCTTGGTCCTCGCGCAAGCAAAAGACCATCGCCCTCAGCACCACTGAAGCCGAGTACATGGCCTTAACCGACGCTGGCAACCAAGCCGCGTGGTATCAGAGCTTCTACTCTGAGCTAGGATACAATGTTGAAGATCCAATCCTGTTGCACGGCGACAACAAAGGTTCAGTTGACCTCGCCAGCAATCCAGTTACTGGCAGGAGATCCAAACATATCCAGCTAAAGCACCACAAGATCTGCAAGTATGTTCAAAACAACGTCGTAGATCTGGTTCGCACCAAGACAGAGGACATGGTAGCAGATGGCTTAACAAAATCACTTGCCAAATCGCGCCACTCCCTGCTCTCTGGGCAAATGGGTTTAGTAGGATGATGGATGTCTTGATCACGGGGGGATGTTGAGACGGACAGTGTCCTGGCGGCTCTGATTAGATTAGATATGGACCTAATGATCAAGGACTATCTTATCTTGTGTACATAATGTTCTAGACTTAAGGCTGTGTTCAGCCCCACATTCGTTTCCATGTTCTGGACTATTCTAGGGCATTCCATGACCCACCTTGTACTCCGGTACCCACTCTTACTCCGTTTCATGTGGGTCTCCTAGGCTTTCTAAGCAGTGTTTATCACATGCTATCTGTCGCTCCTTACTGTATATAAGGACCTCTTTCTTCGCCTTTGTAGCCTCAGTCTTTTGACCTTCTCTGACTGAGGCAAGTACACTACCGCTCCTTTCACTTCTACCTTATGCTTACCTTACCTTATAGCGTCACTCTGTGTCCTTCAGGTATTGCACTAATGTATAAGTCTTTTGACCTTCTCTGACTGAGCGTCACTCTGTGTCCTTCAGTTGTCACTCCACCCTCTGCTACGCTTCAACAAACTCCTAGTTTGAATTCATGCAGGGGGTCAACCGCAAAAATCTTGTGGAAGTCGAAGGAATGGTCGTCGAGGATATCATTGAATTTGAGTTGTTCAGACAAGGTATTCTGTTGAGTGGCTCCTTCAGAAGATGAACACGAATGCAAGTTCCTCACATGACACACCCTGGTAGGCACAAGCGACTGCGGCTTCAGCAGTTTCTCAACATGTATCGAGTTGACGACATAGCCATCGCGATATATTAAACCGTGAGCTTCTGACACTGCTTCCCGTCGAGAGTTGCTATCTTCTCGTGCCAAATCTTTGCGGCGATTGCAGTCTTCCTGGGTTCCCAGAGCAGGGATCTGCTCGAATGTTATGAGACATCTAGGACATGGGCATCCCCCTTTGTCTCGTATGGTCGCAATGAGAATTCTATCAAAGTTGATGTGTTAGGACACGAATGAAGAAACAGGGCAAAATTTACTTTTCCAGATAATCCGCTGAGTAAATGAAGAGGCAAGGGTATATGCGGCGCCAAACCCCATCTATACAGTCGACGACCATGCCATGTTTGTATGCGTGAACGAATTCATCGTCGAACAGTAGTTCCAAACCACCCTGGAACAACTTGCGCCAGCAGTGCGTCAAGACCTTGGATGACGTGGGTTTCCCGCCATTATTTTTCTTGATAAAGTCGTGGATGTTGTCGGGAAGCTGTATGAGGTTGTCAGCGCAAGGCTATGCAATGTACTATGCACCACATACTACTGGAAAGTACGCAACGTGATGAGCTGCCTTGCTGGTGGGCCGTGCACGTTCGTACTTCAACTGATTTCCAAAGTGATTTCCAAAGTACATATACACTGGCCATGTCTTTTGATGGGCAAAGTGAGCAAGCTGTGTTGCATCAGACCAGAGTTCTAGACCCATGATTGCCTGAGGCAGGTCGCATCCTGGCTCTCACGGCGAGTTTTAAAGCCGTATATCCTCATTAACGAATGCGTCAGAGTTGTATAACTCGCCATACACGTGCTCCACCTTTCCATCTTGCAAGGGATCGTGGAACTCAAGGTGGAATGGGTCAAACACGAAGTCGCAAGCAGCAGGGTCTGTGGTGAGGGTCTTCCAGATCTCAGCACATAAGGACCTGTGCCAGAAGCTGGGAACGATGAAGGGGACACCTTCGCGAGGCTGGGATGGTGGTATGCTCTTGTGGAACTCGTGACAAGCAAACCGACGCACATCGTTAACTTGAGCCCGCCTGCTCGACTGCGTTGATTTCTCCGTAAGAGGCATGTTGATGCTGATAGACGACTCCTTCCAACCATCGCGATCAATGTCCCAAGGCATGGTGCCTTCTGCGGACGAAAGCTTTGCGTTGATATTCTTGAAGTTTACTCTGGCGATATCGCTCGGAATGAAGTCTGTCCGACTGAAGATTTTCTGAAGCGCTTCTCAGTCGTCCTGAGTCTTCTTCTGCCCACTCAGCCAATAGTGATGCCCGAAAAGCCATGAGGAGAGATTGGGGTAAGGAGCAATGATGTCCTTGATGCTGCAATGTGACTTGCGTGCAGTGGCAGTGTCGGCGGTGGGTGTGTATTGAGTTGCGAGATCTAGCTCAGGTGCTTGTGTATGGACCGGGCGACGTTTGTAGAACCGACGCAAGGCGAACTTGTCCAACGCAGTGCGCATTGGATCTGTCACAAGGAGGCAGACGATCCTCCGTGTGGTGCTGCGTATTGGCCCTGCACCCATGTTGTCCGCATCCGTAGGTGTTTCTAGCTCCGGTTCCGCGCCAGGAACATCCAGGAGGACGTCTTCAACCTGCCAGGTATGCCGCATTCGTCTGCTGGCATGCGTCACGATGACTGGCAACTCCTCCGTCAGGGATGGAGGCTCAGCCGGTGGTGCGCCGGCAAACGGCTCCTCAAAAATAGTGCTGAGTGGCTACATTTGCAACATTGGTTGTATGGTCTTATGTTCAAGAAAATTATACTCACCGTCTCAGGAGCTCTCTTGTGGTGTTTTTTGCTGCTTCTATAAACAGCCACATGCGTCTGGAGATAACATAATCATTCAGCCCACATACAATGGAGAGATTAGCGGTTGCATACAATAGACATTTCATCGTGGGGCCGCTTGGTGGGGACCGCTACTCTGCCGTCTTTCGCGATTTTTGACGTGAGTTGATGGGATTCCGAAGAGCCTTGCATAACAAGGCGGCACTTTGAGCGATGCCTTTTCCATTGCGTGTTATTGTCGAACTGCTGGCCACAGTGACACCCCGGCATGAGGGGCAACAGTCGCAGTGAGGGTCCGGGTGGTGGGGAGAAGGAACTGTCAGTCAGGGTCACATTCAAACACCGATGCATGAACACTTACCCAACCGAATGTCTTCACGGTCACTGCGTTGTGAGGCTGGAGATCTACAACACGTGGAGTTAGCGGGATTCAATCAAGAAGCAGACAGTCGAAAAGAAATCCCATTGGTAATACGGTGGGCGGGTCACCCGTTCACCTGTAGCACTCACCATGTCCCCCGAATCATCCTCTACAAAAGTGAACATCGACGTTGACTTGGATCCCAGATGCGGGAGGCAGGCTCCATTACTACTTATCACGATACCACCGACTGCTAGGGATATAGTGAGTAACCTTGCGTGTAATGAAATGGCGGGGAAAACTCACCTAATAGCCAGAAAATCAAAGTACGCTGCTCTGGGCCCTCACCTCCTACCGATATGCCTGCGCTGCCTGTCTACAAGAAACACCACCACACAGACGTGGTACCGAGGCCAAATTCCGGAACAAAGCACAGCGCCAGCACGATTGACGAAACCGACTTGGAGAAGGCATGAGCAAAGCGACCAGCTCACCTCTGAACTTACGATGTTCGACCAGAGCCAGATCCAGATATGGTTCCTGACAGTGAGGAAGAGGAGATGAAGCAACCGATACGAATGATGAAAATGCCAGACATACCTGAGAACTTGTTCTATGATCTATTTGAGAGCAAAAGGGTGCTACTGGGAGGTGAAGACTCGGTCACAGAAGACAATTCTGCCGCCGAAGAGCCGGTGGAGGAAAGACGCGAAGCAGTCGCAGATGCATTTTGAGGTGCGTGCACAGGAACTAAATGTAGAAAAATAACTCATTATGACTTCCCCGTAGTGCAATGACGTGTTACAAGTATAGTAACTACTTCTGTTAAAGGAAATTAGCATGCTCTATGCAGGAATGAACATCACTATACCAACCTCGATGCAACTCTGCAAAAACCTCCCCTCTTATAGCAGGAAATAAGATCTTAATAAGTTATTATTGGGAACTGGGCTTATTTTGTCCTTATCCATCTAAATTGCCACACTAGTCATAAGACCTACATCTTATTAGCATCTTTAAAAGAACTCCCAAAGATAAGGCACATAATAAGACATAAATAAGCCAGTCAAAAGGTGATCACACTATGATATAGAAACATGAGAAAGGAGCTAATATTCCAATATACACTACTAACATTCTATACTAAGGTAACTAATACTTAATACTAACCCTAACCCTAACCCACCCTAAAGACCTAACCCTGACCCTCAACCACAAGTCATCCAGCCAGGAACCAAGAAGTCTGCTGCTCCATGGTGTCAACAATGTGCATGAAAGAGTAAGAAGACATACCTTATATCAGCCAGAGGACTGAGAGCTAAGAGAGAGGGAGGGAGGGAGGCAGCAGCAAGCCAGCAAAGTGTTGTACTAATAGCAAAGTCAGCAAAGCCGTGTAGGACATGCTGAACACTCACTCCTATGCCCAGTTCCATCCTATACAAACCTTAGCTTGCAGGTACAGCAGGAGGGAGAGGGAAGAGGAAACGGGAGAGGGAAAACGGGGGAAGATGGAGGGAGGAGAAGACAGCGAAGTGACGTGGCAGCGCGTGCCGCAAAGGTTGCACGACACCGGGTTCGGCCGGGTAGTTTACACGCACGTCCCACATTGTCACACACCTAAGTTGATTCAACTTGGTCATTTCTGGGCCCGAGTTGACCTCGGCAAGTTCACCACCGTCCTCACCGACAAGCTCGCCGCCTCACGCCTCCTTCAACCTTCCCGTCCGCTCTCCGACCTGGTCCCCGAGTTGTTGAACACGGCTTGCGCTCCCATGTGAGTGCTTCTTCCGTTGAACTCACTGACTCCTACCACATTATCACTGTCACTCCCGCTGCTGCCCACCGCCATCACTGCCTTTTCCTGCGCCCTCCCCAACATCTGCCGTCGCCAGATAATTGCCACAAGACTTTGGTGCAATATAAGGTGCGTAGCTACTAGCTACTTGATACACAGTACGCAGCTCGCTCACTGCGCTCCTCCGCTCCTCCCTCGCCCTTGCCCTCGTATCACCCACCCCTCCTCCCCACATCTCCCTGCACTCTCCTGACATCTCCAGCCCTCGACCTCTCCCACGATTTTCCGCAGAACAATGTGCGCGCCCCACACCCCCCACCTGTGCTTAAACGCCCCCTCGCGTGCTTTGACATGCGCATTGTGCTCATGTGGTGCGCTTGCGCCCCTCCCCATGCCACCATGACCAGCGCAACCTGACCCACCACTGCATGGCCTAGCCAACTATGCGCTGCACACACTCCCGCCCACGCTCCTCTCCTACGCGCTCAGCGCCGCCACATTGTGCCACGCTGCGCACAAGGTGTGCCCCACGCCCGCGCTCACCGCGCTCATGTATGCTGCATTCGTTGAGGCGTGCTGGACGTACACCGTGCCCATCGTCGTCGTCAGCGCACGCCGCACCCACATGGGCACACCTTGGAGATTTGCAGGTGCCACCGTGGTGTGCATGCCCGAGCTGTGCGGGCGTGATGTGCACTTCTGGGCGCACGAGCACAGTGCGGGCGCCGCGGTATGGCGGGTGTGCGCATGGTGGCAGAGACGGTGGCGCTCGGGGTGTTACCGGGCGCGGACAGCACGTTGCCCCGGCTTGCGCACGGTGCAGCAGACACACTTAACGGCAGGCTCCACACGCCTGAGAGCACATAGTCGTGTGCGCTGTGTAGAGCATGTAGGTGTGTGTATGCATTGTATAGTATCATTGTCATAAGCTATGGCATGGGTATATTGTCGGTGGGGTGGCATGGTGTCCTCAGACTTGTTATGGTAAAATAGCATGGTTGAGCAAGCTTCAGTGACTCGAGTGATACAAGACATTGGTAAGGAAGGCAGAAGCAGGGCAGAAGACCCAGGTAAGCTAGGGGCTGTAAGATGGCTGCAAGCAGGCCTAAATTTAGCTCTAAGAGTGGAAAATCTTAAGATAAGGAAGATAAGACCAGTAAGCATGATAAGCAAGGAGTAAGATGGGGAGGTTTTTGTAGAGAATGAACCCTCTATCTTAAGATCGCACTTCATCTTGCACCATTTCTGCTGGAGCAGATGGCCACTCCATTGATTCCACACGGGATCCCCTAGTTCTTTCCAAAGGACCATACTTTCTTCGTCAACATTGAGCTCTGCAACCCTACCCAATGTAAGTACGCCTGTTCTTATAAGTGCACTGATACACACTTTGCAACCAAGACGGATGCATCGTGCTCGGTCCAAGAGCAAGCACGGACCCCACTATGCAGTGAGGGTTCCAGCGAGTCAGTCCTAGCAAAATTTCGACAAGATTAAAGTGGGTGGGTCATGTTATGCAGCTGTTAACTGACCATTTATTCTGACACTGCTTCGGGCTGCACTTGTTGTCCATCCGCTTGGAAACCTGGCCCCAAAAGCCCTGGTGGGTGGATGCCAGCCCACGTCCCTCCTGCCATAAAAGGTCTTGCATAACGCGGATTAGCAGCTCCTCTTCTTCGTGTGACCATGGCACTAATAGGCGTCAGCATCGGTTTGGTGAACTTACAAAGGTGAGTACGTACTTCTTTGCTTGCTGCCTGAGCGACCAGCAAGTGCACGGTAACGGTCGTGACAATCCAAGGTGGCGCGTTGGACGATTGACGCTATCCAGTCCCAATCGCCATCTTTGTCACAGCCTGAGCCGGCGCTCGCGGGGCGGGCAAGGGCTGAGACGAGCAAGGTTCGGTAAATTAGTCTCGATGTGAGCCGGTCCTCGAAGGTGCATGGGATCCTAGGTAAGACATGATGTCTTCTGAGTGGAGGCAATCGGCCTCCGGTACGTCGAGTTCAAAGCTGAAGACCTCACGATACTTGGGTGAACAAGACCCTCACGCGGTATCCCTAGTAACCTCGTCGATTGACAAAGGAGAACAGGCTTAAGGCCTTAGAGTACAACTGCTACACCTTAAGTACTACGAGTCAAGTGGTTTACATAATGTCCTAGTATCGAGTCAGACCGAGTCAGAATGGACTCAAGGTGGGTCTCCTAGGTAGAACTACAGTGGTCATCCAATAGCATAAGGGGTGCATCAAGAAGTATGGGGGAATAGCATGACGAAGGAAAGATAAGCGTCCCCGAGTCATGAAGTCGGATCGGAACTCGTATTGTACCGTATCGTACAGGAGAGATAAAGAAGAAAAGAAAATGTATCATATAAGTCGTGACAATCTTGCAAAGTGAACGTGCTGCGACCATAAAATTAGTTCCCGAAGGCGAAAGAACAGGCACACATACTTGATGAGGAGGTCATCCTCCTGTTTCGACCACTTCCCCCGCTTTGCGAGAGGGTTGTGTGCACGCCGAACGTGGTCATAGACTGACTTAACAGCCCTACCAGGTACCGAGCGTGCTAGGACGCAGGTAAGTCATTGTAGTTGTGCCGAAACACGTACTCACCTAGTCTACCCCAGAATCCTGCTACCGCCTGTTTGTCAGAGCTGGAGATAAGATCTTCCATATCATATACTGTCAAGCCTTTCTCCTGCGACACGAAATCAATGGTGTGTGGGGCATACGAGATATTCAAAGCTCACGGACTGATAGCGCACTATTTCCGCGCGCACTCTTCCTGCCTCATCCTTAGATAAGGCGCCACGACGGCATGGGATACCTAGGGATACGATCAGAAAAGAATATGTGCAGATATGCTTCCAAAGAATGCTCACCGTACATCTTCTCTATCTCTTTTGGATGAACCCATTTCGTTGCAAGGAGATCCTGTTGTTCAGGTGACAGATGAGGTTCCATGACGTGTCACACAATGCGCTCAGCGAAAGAGATTAGAGTGCGGTGATATCCTGAGTCCAGCTAGAGATGTGGACCGAGGGGAGTTGCTATAGTCGCCAGGGGTGATAGGATGAGGATTGGGTGGTTGGATGAGCAATAGGATGAGCTAGTGACTGCAAGGATCCGCTTGGAAACGCAAGGAAAGGACCCGAACTCGCAGGAACACAACCTGAAGCTAACCCAAAGGTCCTGGAAGGCCTCGAGCCCTCCAGAGAGTGAGGGAGAGTCTCTGAACGCGACGCAGACCCGAAAATGAGATGGGAGCACCGGGGAAAGGAAGCTTTTTGATCCAAAACACTACAGGATGCAGTACTACTGACTACATGGGAACCCGAAGCCAAATCCGGTAGGTACAAGGGTTTCCTGTGACCCGAAAGTGTAAAGGAACCAGGAAAGAAAAGGAAGTAAAGGGAACTGCAATATACAAATGTACAGGCTCACATCTGCGCTCAAGGGCAGTCTGGGGTCACATCCTTTGCTACCCAGCTCAACCCGATCGCTTCGCAGGGCAAAATACCCAGATCCGAGGTTTCCGAGCATAGAGACCGCTGGACCCTAACAGCGGGAACACCCGAAGTAGGCTGTGGGGGCGAGGGAGCGCGCAGAGTGTTTGCCACATGGGAGGCCTTGGTGACCATTGACCAGCCACTGGTCTTCAAAAATTTTATGTCTCTACCTCAACAATTGGTCGCAACTACAACATAGCTTATAACTACGACTATGGTAGGCAGACAGACAATGTGCATTATTGCAATGAGCATGCGATGGTGCACGGAACCGGGTGGGTGCGAAAGACGGGAGCGGCAAGCGCCTGGAGAGGCTATATCGGCGGCAAGGTGCGCGAGAGTACAGCGGGCCGGAGCTCTTCCGGCCGACCAGAGCCAGGATGTCAGTTGGAACTCTCACGAAGTATGAGGGGAATATTGTCGTTCGCGCGACTTGTCATTTCCTCTTTTTCCCAGCCTTGATAATGCCCCCTCCCTCTGCACTGCCCCGCACCTTCTGCTGTACTCAGATACTCAGCAATGATGACAAGGTGGAGGATTGCACCGAGGCATTATCGTCTCTGTCGTACATTTAGATCTCGCAACGAATTACATGATGAGCGCGCAAGAATATAGGGAACGTGTTCGTATTTCTTCCGCTTCATCAACACGACAACTCTGACAAAAACGGAATACCCAGACAGTTCGCAAATGCACCCCTAACCCTCGCTGAAACCACCACCATGCCCAGACCCGATGTGCATCCTACCTGCGCTGCTGCATGCGCTCTTTTCTCACTCAAGAGTTAGGTACTTCAATTCTTGGACATCGCCGCTATTTGCGCAGAGGAAGGGGAGGAAGACAAGGACGAGGAAGAAGAGGAAGATTCCGATGAACGAGGTGCGCAGAAGGGTAGAAACAAATTGACATTACTCACATACGGGTACCAGGTGATGATGTGCGTTCCTCAGGCGATGAAAACGAAGATGGCCTACAGCAGCAAATGGGCCCGCCTCCATTCAACACCGCGTCCGAATCTCGGGAGACTCTCGCAGCTGCAGAACACGTCGCACAGAGGATTCATGCCTACTCAGTCAGGCGTCGTGATCACCACCCAGAGCCATCGGAAGTCACGCCCATGATCTCATATAGGCCAAGTGTCGATGACCCCGGACTGTGGACCGTGAGGGTTAAAGTGCATTCAAAAGATTCATATTGGGCCTGAACAAGAGCTTATGCCACCACCAGCTTCAGCACGAGCGCGAAGTTGTTAGCCAGATTTTATGGCGCTGCCTTGCGCTGGGAGACCGCGCTCCCCAAGTCACCAGTGCATTCAATAGGGAGGCTATCCCAGGATACGTCTTCATTGAGGCGTTTACAGTACAAGACGTTGATACCCCAAGCCTGGGCCTATCGGTGCCTGAACAAGGTAAGTAGCAGGCCGCGTGGGGGGGAACTAACCATAAGACCCTTCGACCGAGGCCCCGGCGGTAGGACCGAGCGTGCCACAATGGGCCGAGGTGCCCGAGCGGTTCGGCCGAGTCGGCGGCCGAGAGCCTGAGCGGAACGAGTGCGAATCGAGCGGCGCGCGAGTGAACGAAGTTGGAAGGGGCTCGGCCCCGTAGAACGAGAATAACAATAAAACTAAAAACAGTAAGCGCAAACGGTCAAAGGCGGAACGTACGCGCGAGTCGGCCGGTCCAACGGCCGAGAGGCCGAGCGAGTCGGCCGAGCGGTCGACGAGAAGTAGTGAATCGAACGAGTCTGGGGCTTCGGCCCTAACACAAAACAAGTCTGAACAGTGAAATGAGAGGTGAACTGCCCCGGCGGGGGACTTTCTTGTTGGAAACAGAGTACAGTAAGGTGGTTTTTATACAAAGAGCGAGCCTCTAACTGCAGGCCGCACACGGGAATCTCCTCAATCGCTGTCCTCTAACCCGATCCACAATCCAAACCCAAATCCTGCTTAACCGACGCTTGAACCGAGTTGAAACAGCCGTCTTGAGCCCGGCCGAGGTTCCGGGGCTTCGGCCGAGGTTTCCGAGCGATCGGCCGAGCCTTTTGAGGGCTAGGGGCCTCGGTTCTGATCACGCTCCAGCCGGAGACTTTAGTAAACTGCTCGGATGCTGCGCAGAGTCGTGGTCTACGAGCACAGGGACTTCCGGGGCTGTAACTAAGGTGCAACTGAGGGCCGAGGGGTCGGAACTAAGGGGAACTGAAGGGACTTAGCTAGGGCCGAGTACTAGGTTGTAGAATCGCGAAATTGGACCGCAACAGGGGCTGGACGCCTTGGGGGCGTATCAACGTACTTCGCATGGTCCGGGACATGGTGACAGTGCAAAGGCCGTCTCCCCGTCTAGTCAACGTTGAGGATTGGCCCCTCACCCTTCAGCCCTCACAGGTTTCCTCACCGGTCCGGGAAGGTCAATGGGTCCAAAGCCTTGTCGGACTATACAGGGGCGACATCGGCTTCGTCTACGAGCGAAGTAGTCAGTACGACGTTGATCTGGTTGTAGCGTTCGTGCTGCAGATACGCAGGAGAACCGACATCCAACGGACAACTTCTGGGCACAAAAGGAAGCGATCCGTGCGACCTTCACCTGGAGCGGTGCCTTCAGATGTGATGCAAGCAGAGCAGGGTAAGAGGAAGGTGGTCATGTTCTCCTCTGACCACTTCATGTTCAATGGCATCAAGTACAAAGCGGGACTTGTTCTGTGGCCCATCTCCTCCAGCCACATCCAAATTGCTGGCACACCCCCTGATATCACACCTTTCGTAAGATCCGCAGCCTTGCGAGACTTGGAGATTTTTGCCCCCTACCTCAAGGCATTGATGGCAAGTACAATCCGACAGGACACGCACATTCAGGTGAAAACTGGAGTGCTGCAAGGGACGGTTGGGTGCGTCTTTCGTGTCACCAAAGAGACGGCTATTCTGTTGCCGATCGGTGACGGGACGGATGGCCCTCGCAGCACGGTAGAGGTGCCACTGCATGACCTATGCCTCTACTTCCTTTCCGGAAACACGGTCAAATGCCGATGGATGTCAGGTGCTTGTCAGGACTCACTCGCGGTGTGCATGCAGAGAGGATAGCAGAGGGGTTTGGAGAGCGTCACAAGGGGAAGACAGAAGATGAGCTGCGATATGCAGGAACGGAGTGGGAACACACTAACAGTGCTATTGCAGTGCTAGGTACAGATGAGAGTGCTACAGATGGACAGTCTGAGGACCACTGGGCGATACATGGGGGTCTTATATACTACTGGAGACCCCCCAGACGAATCTGGTCTAATTACTGATGGGGATTCCAGAGGGGATTTCCCATAGCCTCTCCTCTCTGATACACTTCTTAGATTCCATCGCAGAGTGGGGCTTGAGGCCCCATGGAGTTCTTGATGATCAGAGTCCCAAAGAGGACGTATGAAGTGTTTCACCTTGATCAAGGTTCTGGTTACTTTGGGACGAGTAATATGGCCATTCTGAGAGATCCCTAGTCCGGGATCTTGGGGGTATTCCAGGGTTAATTGGCCATTAGGGAGTAGGGCGAGGAATGGGGGTGAAGGGTCACGTGATGCATTTTGACTTGTAGTCGCAATGTGAGTGGTACGCGTCGCATTGTGAGCGACGCGTAGGGTGTTTACTGGTAGGGCTGGGTTCGCTCTAGTGTTCTGAGCAGTTTGACCTCCTTGAGGCCCTAGTGTTCGTGACAGTGCTGGTATGGTGGTTACTGTAGACTACGAAAACAGTGCCATTGTCTACTTTGACAAGGATCTGGCCGTGGAGGTGAGCGCTCCTTCAGAACGTATACGGCCAACTAACCATCCGTCTTTAGGTGCCGCTCCCCATGTTGGCCATGGAGTTCGAGGAGATCGAGGAGACTCTCTGTCCACGGCACTTCCGCCTTGGGGAATGGGTGGAGTTCATTAACCCCATGAACTTCAACCATGAGATCTGCCGCGGAGAAATCATGGAATTCCTCGGTACTCATGTCTGCGTCCAAGAAGATGTCACGCGCCGATTGGTGAGTATGCAGAGATGGATTGGCCTGCAACTGACTGAGTTAATAGCTCAAACTCGACAAAGGCGAGTTGACTCACTCGCTCAAGCAAGGAAGGGTGGGAAGGCCATTCATAAAGACCACCAGAATATTGCCAGGGAAGGGCGCGAGGCATTGATCATCAAGGGGCCCTTCAGAGGGTATCTCGGCACCATAGCAAATGGGAATGTTGACGGCGCCAACATACAGCTCGAGGCATGCATCACAGCTTATGCCTCGCAGGCACGCTGGGAAAAATGGAGCAACATCACCCTCTCGTGAGTTGCCTGCGAATGCGCCAGGAGCACTGATAGAGCATTTTGCTTAGGCCACTCAAGATCAAAGCGGTACGAGAAGCAGGTCGCGAATTCTTCCCCGAACCACGCCACACCACGCCGCCTCCACAGATGTCTGCAGGACAGAGTGAAAGTGGTGTAGCTATCACAGGTACGCGGAGCATCCACTCGAACATCTCAGCGAGATCTCATGACCTGAGAAGGAGCCTCCGACCATTGGATCCACTCACCTGAGCTCCAGCAAGTTCTGTCGCGAAAACGACTGACTTTTGAGATCCATGTGAACATGCTGTGTGCGTCAATAAGAAGTACAACGGTCTTTCGGCAAAGACTGTGCAGGAATCCCAGCGCACAATGGACCCAAGCCCTGATCAAGTTGTTGTTACGGTGGTCCTTCCTCGCAATCATGTCCGGCAAGTCTCAATCGATCCGCAAGAGCTTAGGGCATGGCCACCCTCAATCAGACACGACATTGTGGTTATCAGCAGCGGCTGGGTAGGGTTCATTGGGAAGGTTGTGCAGAAAGATGGTGACGTGTTTGTTGTGCAGTTCCCTGGGGTAGAAGATAGCCCTCCAATTGACCAGCAGTTCCCATCAGCTAACCTGGTGAATGTACTTGACGCGTAGAAATCTGTAATAACCCAGACGCCCCTAAACATGCGAATTTGTCTTGTCGGAGCCCCACGCGTTGTGCCTGAAGACTCGAAAGACCGAGCACGCAGACTTCGCAGTCCTACAGCAGGTCAAGCTCGTGCCCCGGTGGGCCGCGTGAGTTCATAATGGAGCCAAAAGCATCCGCGGGATCAGATAAAGGTCCTTAGCTATAGCAACTGCGTATGTGGCCATTGTAATGAACTCACGACTTAAGTTAATACTTCGCAGTGCTTACATGCAGCTTCCATCTCCCGAAAATATCTCTCGCAGTGCTATGATCCTCATATCCGACTTGTAACTGAGCGGAACGTTGTGCACAGTTGGACGTAGGTTGCAACTACATAGATGCCGGATATAATAAATCCATGATATCTCAGAGAATGTGCAATCGGGTCGCAATGGCAGGAACCTCAGGGAATATCACGCGGTCTTGTAAGCGGGGGCAACCCTTCCCGAGACCGCATCTGACTTCGAGCCCGCCACCACCGCGGTGCAACCGGCCCATGACGCCGGGAGATACCGGAACAGTTTGCAAATGGCTGGAACCGTGCGGAACCTCCGAAACTCGGGGAGATGTGCGCATCGGTTCCCTGATGGATGCGTCGCGGCCTGCGTCACGGCCAGCGGAGCGTGGCAGTCAGTCATATATCATATATCATACACAACGTACCGAGATTCGAAATCATGGACTGTCAACCTACAGCAAATCATATATATGGATAGATAGAACAGCATCACCTCAGATAGGTGCAAGCTAACGTAACGCAAAGAATCAACAAAAAATCATATCATAACTACAAAGACCATTGAGGACTGCTAGGCTGTGGGAGCGCTCTGTTGAGACGATCAGGACTCAGGACAGGAAGGACGTCTCTGATTAGATTAGATAAGGGACTCGGTGATCTGCGAGCTATCTGATCTACAATGTATATGACATCATTATGTTCTAGCCCCTAAGGCTGTACCTACTTTTGTTCCTGTTCTAGATTCTTCCGGGCTCTTCCATGACCCACATGCAGTTCCGGGTTGACCCACCTGCAGTTCCGGTCGACCCACTTTAGTTCCACTTTCACATGGGTCTCTGGTTATCACATGTTGCTGTTGTTTATCACATGCAAACCACACTCCTTTTGTGTATATAAAGGACACTGTTTTTGCCCTTGTAGCCTCAGTCTGTTGACTTCACTGACTGAGCTTTGCTCTTGCTTGCCTAGTTGGCACCCTGTTTCTGCTGCGCTTCAACACGCTCGCAATGCCTTGTTCCGGAGCTCGGCGTCTTTACACCTTTTGAGTTCCTTCCGTGTATCTGTGATCCATTTACCGTTCACCTCGGTATCTTGGAAATATACGCGAATGAAGTCGATCAATTTGTCGATGAGACTGGGCAGTGGGAGAGATGCAGAGGAGAGGAAGCCAACTCGCACATGGAGGACTTCGCAGGTGATGTTCAAAAGAAGTTGTTGGGTGCCTACCGAATACCGCGCGCGGTCGTCGCAGCTTTTCATCAAGGTATCGAATACCGTCACGTACATCTCCAGCAGTTCTGCGTCGGGAAGGGTGTCCTGGGGTCAGAACCTCGAGAAATATTTGACCTGCCAAAAGAATAGCTCCAGGTTATGCTCAAAGCCACCTCCGAC
>WTXD01000217.1:0-17093 GCA_022496205.1 Gloeopeniophorella convolvens | reverse complement strand
ACCCTATCGAGCAGACGCCCGCCGATAACGCACTGACAGCGCCAGGCCGACGCGTCACCCCATTACACACTTACTTACCACTTGAGTCTTACCATTTGAGTAACTTATGAGCTGCGCCTCCAGATCGAGCTCCGGGTTTCTGTAAAGTCAGGCGAGCATGCGGATAGCGCGTAAGCCAGCCGCACTATGTAAGTCATTTCCCACCCCCGCAAGACCCCGCAGCGGCTTACGCACGCGGCGGAGACGCCGGGCCAAGCTGCGCAAGTGCAGTAATGCGGCGTGCAGACAACGCGTGTTGTGCGTGCGGCGGGCTAGTGACGCAGAGATCCGCGCACGGGACACCGAGCGCGCCGGGGAGTGTGCGACAGCCGGCGGGGCAGCGCGACGTCCGCCGCCCTCCTGCGGCGCGCCGTGGGCCCCGTCGGCCGACACCACGGCCACGGCCGCCGCAAGGGCGGGCATCGATGAGGGTGGAGCAGAAGACGCCACCGTTTGCTTGGGCTGGGAGAACGAGGAAGAGGGTGCGCGCAAGGGGGTGGAGGAGCCGAGACGCCACATGTTTTGGGCGTAACGTAAGACTGACAGAGGAGGTGTTGTTTGAGGTGGGGTGTCACCGGTCACCGTACAACGGAGCTCAGAGGCCGCTGGGCTGGCCAGGATGCGCGGGTGCTTGTCCCGGAGGGCGTCGAGCTGGTGTGTGCGGGGGCGGAGCCCAGGGCAGGGCGGGGGACGGCCGAAGGAGCCAAGCCACGAGAGGAGATGGGAGAACCAAAACGGGCGGGGGCGTGCCTGACGCTGTCTTGGAAGCGCCACGAGCCGAATCTGAGATTCAGTAGGACCATCGGCACGGGAGAAGGAACGGTCATCCAAAAGTCACCAATTCATAGTCGTTTCCGACCGGGCGCTCCTTATCACCCTCGTCTTTCTCCCTCTCCAACACCACACCACCTCCCCCCCTTTCTGCTGCTCTACCGTCGCCGTCGCGGTTTCCCCCCACCCGACGTGCGCGTACCGCCCCTAACGATCTCCACACCCGCACCGCACGCCCTGCACGACCTGTCCACGCTCTCATTCTCATTCTCGTTCCGACTTACACCGCACCTCACGTCTCGCAATGCATTTCCATCCTGTCCGTCCCGGTCCTTGTTGTTCTCTACGTCACTGCACCTTCCGCTCACCTATCTCTCGCAGTTTGAGGTGTCTACACCACACATCGTCTATGCCTGCCTCGGCGGCTTCGTTGTCTTCGTCAGTCGCTCGCACGTCTACACAGGCACGCGCCCCTGCTGACTGGCCACACGCCGGCGTCTCTTCCACAGTTTGGCATGTTTTCGCTCTTCATACGGGAAAAGGTGCGCTCTAATGTTCATCTGTCACTTTGGCGCGTCGTCTTAATGTGCCCCTGCCGCAGCTCTACATAGGCGAGGCCTGCTGGGCTTTCCTTTTCGGCGTCATCATCGGTGAGCCTTATCCCCATATGTCACGGGCTTTCCCTTTTGCTTTACCCGCGGCGTCTCTATCTCTCGCGAACTTTCCATGCCAAGACCGGCTGAGCCCTTGCCTCAGTGCGCTTGGCCCGTGCACGCATCTATTGGCAGGGGCGGCCAAGTGGGCTCAGCGCGCTGCAGCACCGGACTCGAGTGGCGCAGGTGTGCGTTTCGTGAGCTCGTCTCTACGCATTACGGCTGCGGCGGACGCCCTTCTGCTTCTTTTCACGCACGTCACCCTGCGCGCCAAGCGGAACACCGACGTTTGCTCACCGCTGATTTGTTTCAGGTCCCTATGGGGCAGGCATATTCGACCCCCGTTCGTGGGGCAATTCTATTGAAACCACCAACACTATCACTCTCGAATTCTCTCGCGTCGTCCTCGCCATTGGCGTGTTTGCCATCGGCGTTGAGCTCCCGAAAAAGTACATGTACCGGCATTGGAAGAGCCTCTTATTTCTTCTCTTCCCTGTAATGACATGGGTACGTCGCGCTTCTGCCGCGTCTCCCCGCAGCCATCTCCGGCTTACAGAGGCTGATTTCGATCTTGACGCGCAGGGCTGGTTCGTTTCCGCTGGCCTCATTTACGCCCTCATCCCGCATCTCAACTTCTTGTCGTCGCTCGCCATCGCCGCGTGTCTGACGCCTACGGACCCGATTCTCGCCGCGGCGGTCGTCGGAGGAAAATATGCAGACAAGCATGTGCCTGCACATCTGCGGCACCTACTCGCTGCCGAGTCGGGTTGCAACGACGGCGCGGCATTCCCCTTCCTCTACATCGCGCTCTATCTCACACTTGATCGCACAACCGGCGAAGCCGTCAAGGACTGGTTCCTCATATTATGGCTCTGTGCGTGGGCAACCCCTTCATACTTTCAATATCTAACTTCGGGTGTGCAGATGAAGTTGTGCTCGGGATCATTTGGGGATCGATGCTTGGTTACGGCTTCCGCCATCTCATGAAGTTCTGCGAGCGCAAAGACCTGATCGATCGCCAGTCTTACGTCGCACAATACGTCTCTCTCGCGCTGCTCACGATCGGCACGACGACGCTTCTGGGGTCAGACGACCTCCTCGCCGCGTTCGCGTGCGGGACAGCCTTCGCCTGGGACGGTTTCTTCAACAAGCAGACCGAGGCATCCGTCTTCTCCTCAGTCATCGACCTGCTTTTCAACGTTGCTGCGTTCGTCTTTGTCGGCGCGTGGACGCCATTCAACGCGTTCTCGGACCCCGTGACCTCGCTCTCGGTCGGTCGACTCATCTCGATTGCCATTCTCGTGCTGCTGCTGCGCCGCCTGCCTGCCTTGATCGCATTATACAAATGGATCCCGGATATCAAGAGCTTCCGCGAGGCGCTCTTTAGCGGGCACTTTGGGCCCATGGGCATTGGTACGCACCCTTAAATCGCGCTTCCTTTCAAGCGCTTGCTGACGCACGTGATATAGGCGCCGTCTTCATCTCGACACTGGCGGCCGAGACACTCCCGCGGCCGCAAAACCCGCCCGCGAACCAGGCCGAACTACTCGCCGCGACGATCCAGCCCATCGTCGCATTCATGGTCGTCTGCTCAATCCTCATCCACGGACTCTCGATCCCGTTCTTCTCGCTCGGGCGTCGCGTGACAACTGTCACGCGCACGTGGTCGCGCCAGCCAAGCTTGCCCGAGTGGCAAATGCACACGCGGCGCGTCGACCGCGCCGAGGATGTCGTCATCAATCGCGATCCTGCGAACGTCATGGAGCGCGGCGAAGCGGAGGCCGCGAGCGAGAAGGAGCGCATGACGGACCGCTCGAGCGACACTGCCGACACCACTGGCACCGTTGACGAGAAGCGCGAGCACCACGAGCACAATCACCGCGACTCGCCGCAACGGGAGGACAGCGCGGAGACTGACGCGGGCACCGTCGCCGCGCAGGAGAGCGACGGCAGAGGTGACGCTGAAGGTGACGCGCCAGATGAGGCGAAGGCGGACAACGCGCCCGACGGCGCGGAGGTCCTCGCAGAGTGGAAGGAGGGCCCGCACCGCATCATCGAGCGGCGCATGGGGCCCGGTGAAGAGGTGCGCGCCTCGTGCTCAACTTGCTTGCGGGGTCGCTAACGCCAGCTCGCAGGTCGAGGTCGAAGTGCAGCGCAACGCATACGGACCCGGAGACGGCGACCGCATCACGCGCGCGTTCCACGGCGGACATGCCGCCGTGCACCGCGCGGCGGATGCGTTCGTCGGCGGCGTGATGCGGCACGTCCCGCACGAGGTCGAGCGACACCTCCCTCATCTCCCGCACCCGCACGCGCGCGCACACCGCTCGCGCTCGCCGCATCCGCACCCACACCCGCACCCATGGGAGGAAGGCGTGGTCGTGCACGCGCCCGAGCCGACGCCGCTCGCGCCCGCGCCCGCCGCAGAGGACGACGAGGCATGGGCGTCCGAGCCAGAGGAAGACCCACCCACGCCCGCCGAGCTCGACGCGCCGGCCACGGAGCCCCCGCTGCCCACGGACTCGCTGTCGCAGCTGCCCGCGGGCAGCAGCAGCGAGCGCCGCCGGCCGCGGCCGCGGCACCGCCGGCTCGCGTCGCTCAAGGGCAGCGCGCGCGGGTCGCGCGAGGCGTCGCCCGCGCGCTCGGTCCGCTGGGCGGACGAGGCGCCGCGCTCTGCGGGCATGTCGCCTGCGGGCAGCCGCGCGCCGTCGCCTTCGCCTGAGCGGGAGGAGGGCGACAGTCCGGGCGGCAGCGTGAGCGAGGCGCGCGGGCGCGCGGTCACGTTTGATCTTGCGCGGCGCGCGTGATTCGGACGGACGGCCGGCTGGGGTGATATATGGACTGTTGGATCTGTGCTGTGTGTATCGAGTGCGTCTTCGTTCTTCTTCCGTGCTCCTGTTTGCTTTCTTGCATCTCTTTTTCTCTTCTGATTTGTGTTATACGCATGTGCCCGAGCATTCCATGGTTTGTATATAGTGTACATAGAGCCGCACGTATTACCTCCTAGTGCCCCCTTTCTTACCCCTACCGCATGTCCAGGCTTGCCGCCGTCGTCACCAGAATTGTAGCGCATACGTTGGTTTCTGTGTGAGGTTGCCGGCAGTGGGTGCCCATTGGTGCGAGGCGTATCGTGTGAACTTATATGCCAATTCAGGAGGCTCGAGCTCGGAGGTGGCCGCGGTGGCCCTTGTCCCTGAGCGCGCCCATTAAAGGCCGTCAGCGTTGGCCGTGGTCCGAGACAGCCGACCCTGCGCCCTCCATCCAACTACAACGTCGCCTTCCTGCAAGGAGCAACAAGCCCAATCGTCCCTCTCGAGCTCGGAGTTGCGGACGTATGAGCCTTGAGGCCGACGAACGTTACATTGAACATCAGCTGAAACGCGCACCCGCTCGGACTTCCACGGTCACGTATCCCAAACGCCTCCGAGAGCCGTTGCTGCTCTTCTCTTCTGTGCATTGACTCTCTTATTAACAAGTGGACGGTGCTCAACTCGGACGGCCTTTGCAGCCGACGTCCGACATAGTGCTTGGTAGTGCTGGCGGTCTGGACTTCGGCTGCTTGGGCGAATCGAGCGCCTCAGCGTCCGGTGATGTCAACAACTTCTACACTGGCTTCTTCCCGGAGATGTCGATGTGAATGTCCTAGTTGCTCTTGCCAGGGTGAACCATGCAACAGCTGAGGCCGGCTTCCTGAGGGCAGGGTTCACTGTTCTCTTCGTATCCTACTTGTCTGCTTAGACGTGCCGGCCACCCTCGGCGGGCGTATGCTGAAGTTCAGCGCTACGATCTTGACCGCTCCTTCTTCATTAAAGGACTGGTTGTGCCTTTTATCTCCTGTGATGAGGCGCTGTGGCCTGCAAGATGCTTAAGTCGTATGCATCGCTGATAGGGCACAGCTGGCGCTTGCCCTGGCGCTTACCCACATTGCGCGCAAAGTTGTACCTCTTGGCAAGAGGCTGACTGTATCGGATCCAGCACGCATTTATGTATACTGGTCATAGATGTTCCGATCATCCTCGGCGGACGTATAATGAGGCTCAGCGCTACGACCTTGGCCGTTCCTCCTTCATTGAAGGTCTGCTTCTGCCTTCTATCTTCTGCGATGAGGCGCCGTGGCCTAAAAATGCTTAAGTTGTATGTGTCGTTGATAGAGCCCATCCGGCGCTTGCCCTGGCCGCCGCGCCTGCTGGGACCAGAACTGCTCGGCGCCGGTGATGCTGGGATTCGACCTGGCGGGTCTTATCTGGACTGTGCCCGAAGTCGTACTTCTCGACAAGATAGTTGCATTTGACCCAACACGCATTTATACTGGTTATACACGCTCGATTTACAACTCCTGTCTCCTATCTTCGTATGTACAAAAGCGAGTCCATTGAGTCACAGGGTTCGAACAAGAAAACGACAGAATAAAACGTCTTCCCACAAGAAACAGGTTCGATCGACTTCACGTCTTATAGCGCCGCTCGGACGGGCGTTGCATCCGTGCGTCAGTTGGTCTCTGCGTCGGTGAACGCCGTGGTCGCCAGCCCGACCTGCGAGTTGGTCACGTCGAACACGCTGTAGAAGCGCTGCAGGAACGTGAAACCGTCTGCATACACCATCGCCTGTCAGCTCATAATCAAGTACGAGGCAAGCAAGAAGCGTACTGATGAAGTCGAGGCCCTGGCCAGATGGGCTACCGAGGTCGCTCACGACGAGGTAGATGTCACCCTCAGTGCCGCCGAGCTGGCTGTTCAGCGCGCGCGGCCAGATCTGCGCGTTCGGCGTGAGTTCGTACTGCACGCCTCCGATGTTGAAGAACAGCGATTGCAGATTCTCGAACTGCGATGCGGTCAGCGTCAGCAGGCCGGTGGACCTATTACGGGACAGCGTCAGTGAACAAGCGTCGGCTGCGTGCTGAGCGCGACGAACTGGTCGAGCTTCGCGCCGGTGGCTTTCTGGTACGCCTGGAATGCGTCTGTGGACGGTGTCAGATAAGGATAGCCGTTTGAGCCACGAAGAAGCGCACCGGTAGCGATGAGGACCAGGGTCGTGCCAGTGTCGACGATGCCGGCGGTAGAGCTGAGGATCGACTCGCCGCTCGAACCGTACGTAACGTCCTGGTCGATGCCCCAGTATGCGCTCGCGGGCGAGGTGCCCGTGATAGGGACGAAGTTCACATCGCCCGTAGTCCTGTCAAGAGCCTGTCAGTCACACGATCGTCGGTTGGTCCATAAATAGAACATACTTGGTCGAGTCGACGCCTCCAAAGGTTAGCTCGCCATTGGCGACAGATTCAGCGGAGGTCGAGGGCTGATAGAAGATGCCAATTGATTCGGTGGAGATCGTCCCCTGCTTGAACAGGTTGTCGGTCACGGTGGGCACAGGAGTCTGCCCACCGACGGTGCCCTCGGTGAGGTCAACCGGGCCGATGCTGTATATATGCTGTCAGCGATGTGTCAGACTGTCTCGGAAGGCATCGTCATACCCAAGGATGCCATCGACATCATCAAAGCCCTGCGCGGTTGAGGCAACACCGATGCTCTGAGACTGGATGACGAGCTCAGACGCGAGAGTGACTTGATCCGTGACTATTCTCAAAGGAGTCAGATTCTGCGGTGGCGCAGGATCGGCACTTAGCGCCTAGGCGTCGAGGGATACGTACATTCGGTTCCAGAGAAGGAGCCGGACCCGTAGCTGACACTCTGGGAGACAGAAGTGAGCACAAGGCGTGGGTATAAATGAACGAAAGGGGTCACTTACGACTTTCTTCCCGGTGCTTTTGCTCGTGCTTGTTTGCTTATACTTTTTACCCGCCCCAACCCAGGTGTTGGAACTACCTGTATCGATAAGGAGCGTATAATCCGTCGCGGGGCTGCCAACGCCCACCGACGCAGTGTACGTGACGGCTGGGGCGGGTCAGCGTCCTAGCATGAAGGGCACAGACTGGGACTGACCAGCGTCAGTGACGTCGATGGTGTCGCCGGCAGCGTCGCGGCCGGCAAGAGGGTTCTGTGTCGCTTCGCCCTGCCCGTGGTGGTGACGTCCATGCCTATGGTGCGCACCGCGAGCGCGCAGCTCGAGTAGGTGGTGAGCGTTGGGGCCATGGGGCTGGACGCCCGCAAGAAGCTTCTGGGCGCGAGCCCTGTCGCGAGCAATGATGGTGCGGGCACCATCTGCAAGTTTGACCTGAGAGGTGAAGCGGAGAGACTGAGTGGCGAGCGACATGGTGTTCAAGTGTAGTTGAAGTGTGATGGAGAGAGGAGGACAATGGGGAGGCTTTATATATGTGGGGGGAGGGGGTGTGATAGCGTCATTCCGAGAGCAGAAATAGAATGAGGCAGGGAGAGAACATCACCCAATGGACGCTCTTCTGGGTAAAGAACGGAAGAGCAGTCTGTCAGTCCTCCGGAATGGAACAGCGCCGCTCACCACAAACCATTCCGAGATACAGGATATCCACTGCGGTCTCCAGCTGGGAAGTAAATCTCCTTGACCATGGGAGTCCAACAGGCACCACGTCTCCAAGTCTCCTCCACGTCGGCTCGAAACAACCTAGTCTGTGGGACTCGCAGGGCTGCGCACTCCCTGGCCAGTAGTAACCACAGCATCCACCACCGCGATGTCATCAGATGCCGTAGTTCTGCACATCGGCTGCGTCATCGGACTTCCAACAGGCACCATAGAGACCAACATATAGCAAACGTGGCCTAAGTTGGAGCTCGGGGTTCAGATGCACCGAACCCCTTCCAATACAGCGAGTCTTCCCAGGGAGACTTTCATTATCTTGCGCAGCGATTCCAAGTTGCGACAGCCAAGGTAGGACTCTTGTCTGCGCCTTACCCCTCCTCAGCGGCGTATGGCGCATGCGCATGCGCACGAATCGAATTCCTTTGCCGCATCGAGGTGACCGGGCTGACAGCCTGCGACAGCAGAGGACGATAAGCACCTAGAACAGGCACACAGCCTGCGCGCATGGACGCACCTGATAACCACACCAGAAGCATCCATCGTGCGGCTTTTCCGGTAAAATGCAGCAGAAGGCAGCAGAAGGCTCGCCTTGTGACGCACACTGTTCCGCGAATGGTAGGTGTCCAAGTTTGTTTGGCGCACGTTGCCACGCGGCTCCGCCCACGCCACGCGTGACGGGGCCGTTCGACGTCGTTTGTTTTGACGCGCCCACTTACCTATCAAACACCGGCATCATCACCGCCGTCTGAGCGCACCATTTTGGAACTCTGCGGGCCTCGACATCAGCGCGCGCGTGTGTGCCCATCTATTTCCCCGCACACCTTCGATCATGATTAGGTGGCTGCTGTGCTACGCTCCCTTGTTAAAGCGCCCAGGTGCACGTCAGAGCCGTCGAGCGCCATCAGAGCCCAAGGCTGGCATTATTTACTGTGACTATCGCGGGCGCAGCAACTTCCGGCTTATGTCCGAACGCTTTGGTTCTCGAGTTCTGGTGTCGAACAACTCATAGGCTTACGGCGCCGCAACTGCACCCACTTCCTTCCCTGTGGCGCCTAGTCTCAGCATCTCTGGCGCCCTGTTTCCCCCTATCAACACCGTGCTGGCAAATAGGAGATGCATCAGCGGCATCGCTTCTGTTCAGTACCTCCTACGGTCCAACTCTCACGCATGCTTTTGCTCTCATACTAAGTCTTGTTCGCATCGTCTGTCTAAGCCCGCATCCTACTGCAGCGATCATACTGTCAATTGACTGTATCAACTCTCAAGATCTCATCCTCTGATGCAATCTCGTTCGTGATAACAGTCGTAGCACTTATGTGTGCTAACTTGGACACGTATCACGCGACTCATCGTACTGCGGCCACCCCCAAATTTCGGTTGCTCAACCACGGATGGAACCTTCCAGCGATCTGAGGACGTTGAGGGGAGAGGGATTGCGTATCTCTATCAGAAACGTGCCGGTCTACACACACTGCCTTCCATCGAGCCTTGTCTGTTTCTACGTATCCGAGCGCCCACGAGTCTCCCGGTTAAACCGACTTGTCATACCTGTAGGGTAGCGTCGCATGGTAGTCTGAGGGCACGGGAACCTGTGTCACGTGTTTGATTTAGGGCTGTTCTGACTGACCGCTTTCGTTTCTCCAGACCGTGATAGGAGGGGGATACAGTATTTAGAACTTAGTGCAGGTTGGCTATCTCGACTTAATCTCGATCGCCATTTCTCTCATTGGTGAGTAGGTCGTTTGTTTACATGTGGGCCTACGGGCTGCGCGAGTGGGCTTGTTCAAATCTGATCATCCGACCTATTGGGGGATTTTCGGGGGGCCTGAGCTGGCACGGGCGGGCACGGGCCCGATCGGTCCGCCAGACCGTGCTCACCGTGCCGTCCCGGGACTTGGCCGTTTTGATGATGGTGGACGCGTTCGTCAGCGGCATGATGCGGCACGTCCCGCATGAGGTCGAGCGATACCTCCCTCATCTCCTGCACCCGCACGCGCGCGCACACCGCTCGCGCTCGCCGCATCCGCACCCGCACCCATGGGAGGAAGGCGTGGTCGTCCACGCGCCCGCGCCCGCCGCTGGGGACGACGAGGCATGGGTGTCCGAGCCAGAGGAAGACCCGCCCACGCCCGCCGAGCCCGACGCGCCGTCCACGGAGCCGCCGCTGCCCACGGACTCGCTATCCCAGCTGCCCGCGGGCAGCAGCAGCGAGCGCCGCCGGCCGCGGCCGCGGCACCGCCGGCTCGCGTCACTCAAGGGCAGCGCGCGCGGGTCCCGCGAGGCGTCGCCCGCGCACTCGGTCCGCTGGGCGGACGAGGCGCCGCGCTCTGCGGGGATGTCGCCTGCGGGGAGCCGCGCGCCGTCGCCTTCGCCTGAGCGGGAGGAGGGCGACAGCCCGGGCGGGAGCGTGGGCGAGGCGCACGGGCGCGCGGTCACGTTCGATCTTGCGCGGCGCGCGTGACAGACGGCCGGCTGCCAGGGTGACCGGGGGTGATATATGGACTGTTGGACCTGAGCTGTGTCATCACGAACCCGCCGCCCGGATTCTACCGGATTGTAAGGTACCAAAATCGGTTGCAACCTCCCGAAATCAGATAAAACCCGGTTGCAACCACCGGAATAGCCGCAACAAGGGAAGTCGGGTTGCGGCTTCATGCTCATCCTTGAGTAGCAGTTGATATCGACTGAAATCAAGTTTTATCCCGGTTTTAACCCAATCCCATGCAGACCCCAACAGGGTTGCAAGTAGCACATCATCAGTTTGCAAAACTGCAACAATCCTTGTAGACCTCTGCACTACCATTCCATACCTTGGTTTCACGATCGTGATCTTCAGATATATTGCGGAGATATCTCTAGATATCTCTCTCACAAAACCGGGACCCAGACTTTGCCTCCACAGGCGGTCAAAACCCATGTTCTTGTTTCACTCCAGAGATCTCTGAATATCTTCAGAGAAAACAATCGTCGATCGATCGGCAGCAGGGGTTATCTAGATTACCTGTCTGTGAATTGCATATACCTCATTCATGGCAACATACTCGGCCTCGGTGGTCAATTGGTGGTCAAGAACATAACAACATCCAGAAAAAAATGTAGGGTGTGGAATTAAGGTGCCGTAGATCACTAGACTCTACTGCTAATCAACAGTGCGTGCGAGCATCGCCGCAGCCACTCCCGCCTGTCGCCATCGTCATTGTCATCCACCGTGCAGTTGTGGACTCGCTACTACTGTGGCTGTCACCCGCCCGTCACGCACGCAGCGTCGCTCATCACCAAATCTCCGGGTTCAAGGAGTGGCTAGGTATTGTCAAACCTTGTGTACCTTGCATCCCTGGTATCCCTGGTTGCTAGTTAGTAATAGCTTGTAAGGGATTCACTTTATGAATACACATTGATCATGCCTTGAAGGCCTAATCTAGCTATTGTAGTCAGATCAAGCTACTGTAGATAAGATCAAGATTTACACTCTATGATCAAGGGATAATCAGGCATTTCCCGGGATTGCAAAAGATTGTAGACCAGATCAAGGTCACGCGCGCGCGATCAAGCTTTGTCAGCCACTGGTCACGCCTTGTACTCTAGACCAGGGAATGTATGCCTCGCATCCCCTGGACTCCTCACTAGCTCGTAGCTCAAACCCTTGCAAATAAATGATACAAATAATGATATTATTTTTCTACTACTTGTACGACAGGGACGATCCGATGGGCAAAACATGACCGTGCGTGCGCACATCACCAAGGAGCCCTGAACCGAATTCAGATGAGACAAGGCAAGGTGCAATAAGGCAGGGCGGGATGAGACGAGACGAGGTGAGACAAGACGAGATGAAGCGAGAGGGACGATGGATCAGTGGCAGAAGGTAGTACAGTGCATGGTGACAAGAAAATGCACAGCCAAGGGCCACATGCACAAGAATTATTTGCACGACTCGCTATGAGTGCATGTCAGCTCCTTCGCAGGTGGGCGTTTGAGAAAATGTACCGTGATTCATCATCTCTTTGCGCCCTTCTTCTTCTTCTTCTCAAGAGTCTTGCTTTGCTTGCTGATGCTCTCTGTAGGCGATTGCATTGGCCGCGTGGATTGGCGACGGGGCTGTTCTGGCGTAACTTTAGGCGGAGGCGGCGGAGGTGGCGGAGGCGTCATCTCAGGTGGCGGCGTTTCCACTCGTAGGGGCGTGAGTGGTGGGATGGATTCAGGTGTGCCAGTGCGCCGCGGTGGGGTTCTCGGATGTGGGGTACCGACCTTGCTGTCTTGGCGGCGTGCACACTGCTGGGAAATCAACCTCGCGCGTGAGCTCATGCCCGTGCGAGACGCAGTCACAGGGGGTGGGAACATCTCTCTGTAAAGATGTGTGTAAGTCTCGAGTTACCATCAGATGGAACTATTACTTATTCCATGTCTTGAGTAATTCCTTGGCCCACTTTTCCATACCCTCCTCGCTGAACAAACCGAGGAGCGAGTTGAATAGCTCCTGCTTGACCACAGGGCCATCCTCATGACGCCAGTCTCCGACGCCACAGAGGAACCACCGAACCTATGTGCGCATGTCATTGAATGCGCGAGAGCTATCAAATTGAATCAAGCAAACTTACATGCACGGCGGAATAACAGATCGATTGCGGCATGACTGACATCAGGCCATTGAGTTCTACCTGCCCGCGCTTCGACTTGACGTGCTTCTCGTAGGCTCCTGACTTGGGGTTCTGGAAGATATGGCGCCATGTCTCATGAAAGATCATCAGTGGCACGTTCGTTCATTTAATCACACATATACACATACCTTCATGAGTAGCGCTGACTCGAGTAGACCTTTGTCTAGGTGATCGTGGTCCACTGTAAAGTCACGGTACATGAAGAGGCACAGTTGTTTCGAGTCCAGCTCGAGCAGGCCTTGTTCAAGCTTGCTGATTGTCCTAAGATGACCCGTCAGTAAAAGTCAAACTCGCCACACTCATACCCATCGGGATTGTCTTCGAAGGCCTTGAGGTGGTCCACAGGGCATAGAAGTTCTGCGCACATTTGGTGCTTCCATCCGCGTCGCTCTTCCTTGCTTGTGTTGTTTGGGATCGCGGGAGTGAGTTCCTGCCATGTCGAGACGACATATGAGAGCCCGTCATCCCGCAGGCCCCCGACATCGTCTGAGATCGCGGCGCTGACCATCGAGCCCATCTGGTTGCATGGATGTCAGAGCTGTCCATGAAGTGCCAGGGATGCAACGTACGTATGACGCAAGAGTGGTCATATGTCCCGGCGTCCCAATGAACTTGCGGGTCTCCCGTGTGAGGGTGGGGATGCGTCCTCCAAGGAGTTTATATATGCGCACGTATTGGCGCACCTTGTCCTTGTCAACCTCCCTATGTTACAACTCTGTTAGCAAGTATCATATTCTGGACAGCTATTCTTATACTTACGTGATGGTGAAGTGCTCTTGATTTACGAGTTCCTCATAGGCGCGAGGATCTGTGGCCTTGAAACCGTAGGTGAAGACCCCATGGAAATCAATCCATGGGTCCTCACTACGCCTGATCCAGCGCGCAGCCTTGTGGTAAGGGGCCACGGGCCCCGTGCGGTATCTTTATATGATGTTAGCACCCGCATATATGCACTGAAAAAAAAGCCCATGGACATACCGCTTGCGCTTGTTGAGGCCCTTGTCAAGAGCGGCTGATAGGGTACGTTGGGAAAGACGCGCTGTGCCACCATCATTGGAGTGGTGGGATGATGTTGCGGATGTGGTGCGAACTGGAGGCATAGGAGGGGAGGGGAGATGAGAGAGTGGATTCAAGCCACGTCTTGCAGGACCGGGATCCCCAAGTTGCGCTTCCTTCGATTGGGCACATGACGCGCGTGACTGCCATGCACACGTCATTCATTTGACTCAGCATAAACCCGATCTCATACACCAGTATCATGTGCGTTTGTACGCATAGAGGCCAATGTATTACACAATAACACAACTTCTATTGTCTTAATATGGTCCGAACCCCTCGTACTCACCCTGCTCATCCTCAACCTCCTCGACTTGCTCGTCCAAGTCCTCCGTGCGCTCGTCATCACCCTCTTCCAATTCAGGGTCTTCGCCCTCGGAACTCGTTCCTTCTGACCCGTCACTCTCGTGGCCATCCTCATGAAGCCCAAGAGGTTCATCTTCATCATCCTCTTCTGCAGGAATGTTCAGGGCGTCCGCCATTCGCTCAGCCAGACGTTTGGAGACCGCGCGTGTTGACTTGTGACCTGGAGCGCCACCGACATACCGCATGAACATGTTGCAATCGACCCACCTATGACATATATGAGTAGCCAGTACCTGATCCTGTCAATGACCTACATAGACACATAATAAAATCGATAATCTATGGTATCTCCTTGGCGGCGTGAGTGACGTGCGACAGAGTTTGATGGCAAGAAGTCTTCAGTCTGTCCATACGCGAATGCAGGGATAAGATGCGATGCGCGAATCACCTCGTTGGGATCCAAAAATCCGAACGCGTCATAGTCTGGGTCTCCTGCGGGTAGGAACCCTATGCGAGGAATGTAGAATAAATACGGGGGTATTATAGGAGCGCGCGGGCGATTCTGCACGAAAGGGATCGCCGCCTCAGTTCTCGCGCGCTCTAGTAGACACGGAACTAATTTTATTCACCTGCACGAAAGGGATCGCCGCCTGGGCGATGTCAGAACCAAGTAGATACATGCAGAGGTACTCTACTCACCTCAGTTCTCGCGCGCTCTAGTAGACACGGAACTGAGGTACGAAAATTGACGGGAGGGTGGCTTGACCATCAACGAATAAAACTGTACAGTACAAACCAAATCGGTCCAGCGGAGTCGAAGATGTGAGCCTCGCGGTACGAGCTCAGTCGGTGCGCAGTGCGCCCAAGCACAAGTCGAAACCCCGGGCCGCCGGCCCGGGTCGTAAAGTCAACATAACGAAGGGCTGCGCGCGCGTTTGTCCGCACGCGCACGCCACGAAACGAATAGCAAAACGAAATACGAACGTCCAGTTCCAACAAGGAAGGCGACGCGCCTTCATTCCTGAGCGATATTTGAGATCGCGGCCGTACCAGCGAACCCACAGAAAGTCCATCCTCTCGGCTTCTGAGGATGTCGAGAGGGGCCCGGAGTGCTTGACATACGCGTGGAAGATGCCCATGACTCGCGCGTACCAATATGGGTGCAAGTCCTCTGCGTCATCCTCATGCACAAGCACCATGATGTCGGCATGCGTCCGTGGGTTGATGGTGTCTTGGGCACGACGCATGTCGTAGGTTGTGTAGTTAATGCGGAGTGTCTGATGAGTGTAGAATAAGTTGTGAGTGAATGATATGGAGTTGCGCTCTTCTGGGGTGTATGTACGCTCGTCTCCGTTGAAAGCATGGCCCAGGCGCCGTGAGAGAAGGTGCTCTTGAAGGCGCGGTAGCTAATCCTATAAGACATTAACATAAGACCCATTTGGTCCCGTCACAACGCTCACCTGAATGGCTAGATCACCCCGATGCCTTGAGAGCCAGCTTGTGACGTTTTCCTTGTTCCGGTTATCGTTCGAAATGTGGTAGTGATTGGTTGGAGGGGTGGGTGGAAGTCGATCCGCAGGTGCACCCGGGTGGCCTCCTGGTTCTGCACTGTGGCCGTGGAGCCGTGCACGCACAGAGTTGAGAACGCGCTGGCGCTTCTCGTGATTTGTGATTTGGTGGGTGAATTGCACCTTATTGGTCCGTGCGTAAAACCGCTTGACACGGCGGTGTTCCAGTTCTCCCTGGCAATCTCGTGAGTCTGGGCATGAGCGTGAGGATAAGTTACATACTGTCTGTGTGGAGTAGTTGTCTGTGGTCCCAAATCGGCGAATTGCTGCCGGGTAGTCACCAAGGCGATGGAATTTGTACGTTCCAGGGACCGTGTATTCTCAGCGTTTACGTTTCTTCGCTGGTGGCTTACCTCCAGCGACGGACGCCTCAGCTGGGGCGTCTCCATCTTGCCCTGTCTGGCGCCGCCGCCGGCGCGCGCTACGTGCGGCTTCTTCCCGAGGTAGATCTTTGGCCTTGTATGTTTTGCACGTTGTTCTTGCAAAGCGGCGCACAATTGCCCCGAGTGCTGTAGTGACAGCCTCCATGCACTTGAGGGTCGACTCACTGTGGAGGCGAAGTTTGGCATACGCATGCCAAGTGGACAGAACGAACAACATATCGAGCACGATTTCGTTGTGGGGGCTGGGAAAGAGGCCTTCAAAGACGGGCATGGCACACTGTTGTCCAGCGCGTTAGACAATACTCAGAGAAGCCATGTGATATGTACCTGGAGAAGGTCTTCAAAATCGCGTGCTGCGAGCTTCTTCATGCCAGACGCGTTTTTGGCAAATCGGCGGATGGTCCCGCGCCCAAAGGTTGGCACCAGGCGGTACCTGCGTGGGGCGAGAATGAGCGAGTGCATGAGGAACCACAAATCCTTGCGATCCACCTTCTGTTGAGCTCAGCGAGTGCATCTTCACCTCGATCGTAGAGGCAGCGCATCAGGTGAATGAACGTGTTCTTCCACACACCCAGTTCAAACTCGTGCAGGAGATCGGGCACAAACAGCGAGTAAAAGTTGACGCCGTGTTCGTGTAGCTTCTCTGAAAAGGCACTCTATCACAAGCCTGTCAGTGTGTATCTGTTCAAATCAAAACAACACGTACTCGTATCGGAGCCAAAGACCCAATATTCAAGAGGCGGTCCAGCGCAGCCCCGCCGACACGGACCCCTTCCTCGAAAATCCATTTGCGCGCGCGTGCAAGGCGACCTTAAACAACTGTGTTATCTTCTCGGGCCTCCTTCTGGCGGCGCCGCATGTCGTATTTCGTCCCAAGCTTGAAAACGTCCTTCTTCTCCACATAGCAGCCCGGACACAACCAGTTACCTAGGTTCTTGATCGATGCAAGAAGCGATCTAAGGACGGGACCATTTGGTGAGTGATTCTACTATCGAGACTGCAAATAGAACTTACTTTTCCGGGTAGTCAGCAGAGTAGATAAAGAATCGAGGAAAAATACGGCGGGACACGCCGTCAGTGCACTTTACGACTACGCCGTGCATGTATGCGGCCATGAATTTCGCCCCAAGGAGAAGCCGCCAGATGGCATGGACAAGGTCTCTCTTGAGGAGCCCAAGAATTTCGACCGTCGGCGCACGTTTGTGCGCC